>JAJOZX010001479.1:190000-547500 GCA_023014485.1 Bathynomus jamesi | reverse complement strand
TCTTTTTTATATGGGCATGTTAGGACCGAGCAGTATTGCAATTTGGGTATGATCAGTGTTTTCAGTAGAGGAATCATTATATTCCAATCCGTTCGTTTAAAGGTTCTCAGTATCTGCCCAGTTACTCCCTTTGCTCTGTTTACTGCTATCTTATTTTGTGTTTCAAATTTCGCATCATCAGTCATTACAACCCCTAAATCTTTTGCTTTAGAATTTTTCTGAATTTCCTGTCCATTTAGGGTATAATATTCCATGGATTTTAGGTCTTCTCTTTTTCCGTACCGTAACAGCTGAAATTTCTGTGTTAAACTTCATATTGTTGTCTTCCGTCCACTTGTAGATTCTGTTCATGTCTGTTTGTAGAGATCCTATATCTTCTGGGCTTCTGATTTTTCTATTGATCTTTGTGTCATCGGCAAAGGATGTTACTGTGCTGTCTCTGGTAACGTCCTCATCTATGTCAGTTAACATGATTATGAAGAGTAATGGAGCTAATACGGTTCCTTGTGGTGCTTAGCTGAGACCCCCTGATTCTGATGAAGATGCTCCTTGCACTGTAACGACTTGCCGCAGCTCACTAAGGAAATTATATATTCATTTCCCTACTTTTCCTCTTGTTCCCATATATTTCAGTTTATGTATTATGATTCCATGGTCACACTTGTCGAACGCTTTGGCAAAGTCTGTGCATATTACATCATAGTTTTCATTACTTTCCAGTGCATCAATAATGTTGTTATAGTGTTCCAGTAGTTGTGATAGGCATGATCTGCCTGACCGAAACCCATGTTGGTTATCATTTAATTTTTTCTGGGTTTCCAAAAAGACAGAATTTCTGTCTAATTATTCTTTCAAATATTTTAGTGAGATGAGATGTAAGCGACACTGGCCTATAGGTTTTTGGCCTCGGATCAATCTCCTCCTTTATATATTGGGACTATGTTCACGCTCTTCAGGATGCCTGATATTTCTCCCGTGTCTAGTGATCGTCTCCATATCCAATATAGGGCTCAGTGATTGTATTCTTGCAGTTTTTGATCAGTGTGGCATTCCGTTTGTCCGGTCCTGCCGCTGAGTGTGCTTTTAGTTTCCCTGTAGCTTGTGTAATATCATCTGTCGTGAAGTCGAAGTCCGTCATACTTCCCCCTTGTAGTTTTTCTTCAAAGAACGCGTGTCTATCGCATATTCGCTTGTCAGCCTTTGGTATACTGAAAGATGATTCGTACTGAGCTCTTAATATTTCAGATACTTCTGTCAGATCATCAGATACAGCACTGTTCTCGTTTTTCAAAGGTCCAATAGTCGCATGGTTTTTCAACTTCTTTTTTTCAAAATTATAGAAGTACTTTGAGTTACCCTTTATCGCCTCTATAGCGTCGCCTTCTTCTTTTTCTGTATGATTCTCAATTAGTTCCTGTATGACGTAATCGATACTCTGCAGTTTATCATTTAATATTTTTCTGATGTTATCTTTACAGTTACTTAATTTTGCACTCACTTTTTTTCTCTTTCAGAACAATGACCTCTTTTGTCTCTCGAACCTGCTTCTCTTTCCCCTTTGTTGTATTTTTGGGACATCTTTCTACAATTTCCAGCGTCTTCAGCTCTAAGGTTATTAGCATCTCTTCCGTTGTCTTGGCCTCGAAGATGGATTTCCAATCTATTACTTCCATGCTGGATGCAACACCTTCCCAGTTTATGGCTTTGGAGTGAAAATTTATAAATTCAAATTTGCTTCTTTCTGTTGTTCGTGTTCTTTGCTTTCTTGTTGCTTTTATATTGGTTGTTATTTCAATAATGTTGTGATCCGATATTATAGTTTGGGATATTTCTACATTATCAATTAGGTTGCTGTTGTTTTGTGAACACCAAATCTAGGCATTGTTTTTCTTGTGTTTTCTGTTATTTCTTGTGTTAACATAAATTCATCAGCTAGAGCTAGTAGCATTTTTACCTGCTCCTGGTCTTCCCGTGTGCCCACCTTGTCCTGGTGTATACATATATTTTTTCCTATCCCTGTATATTTCATGAATGGAAAATTAAAATCACCACAGAGAAAAATATTTGGGGTTGGAGAGTGTAGATCTTTTACCCAGTTTCTTACCTCTGTAATGGAATCAGAGAATTTTGAGGTTGGCGTGTTCGGGGGTCTGTACATTACAATTAGTACCATATTTAATTTTTCAACTTTTGCTGCTACACATTCTACGTAGCTGTTTGAGGTACTTAGTCATTTCTGCCATATGCCTTTCGCGTGTGTAAATAGCACATTAGCACATCCTCCTTTACGTCTCACTGTTCTGTCGGCTCGGAGGATGTTTAGTTGTCAATTTGTACGAGTATTTTTTTTTTTGTCAATGCAGAACTCACAGTTTTCACAGTCCGCCTGTCAGTCCTTTAGATGGGTTTCCGTGAGGCATGCAAAATCTGCTCTCGTTTCTTGCATGAGTCCTTTCAGGTATAAAAATTTGTCCGGGGAATGATTTGATTTAAGGCCCTGAATGTTGGCTAGGATTATTTTTATTTTTTCTCTATCATTTTCGCATACATTCGATTCGTTTTCCAATATATATATTTATATATGAGGAGGAGACTGAAGACACCAATCGACCAGGGAAGTACTCAGGGGGAACGTTAGACAGAAGATAGGGAGTGCTGGAACTCCCGTTTCTCCTGTCGCTGTTCTCCTCAGCTGATAGTTTTCCGTGTCTCATCTACCCTGTGAGCAGTCCAGCATGCTCTCACACACACACTTCTCTCCCTTTTCCTCACTACATATACACGCATCTTACACACTACAAAATCTTTTCAACATTAAAAAAAAAATGGTATCAACTATAAGATCCTCGGAGTCCCATGGGGAGGGGACCATAAATGTCCCCACTTCTGGCTCCCCCGCTGCCGATATCGGGAATGCAGACCAGGGAAGTGGGGCTGGAACTGCTACCGCTCATTCGAGATGTTATGAGCCTCTGCCTGATTCACTTGTCATTAATTTATGCAGCATTCGTGGCCTTTTCTCAAATTTTCAATCTGTTGAACACCACCTCTCCTCCTCTAAACCTCATCTTCCTTTCCTCATTAAAACTCAGGTGTTTCGGACGACTGACAGCGACCCCTTCTCTGTACTCTTTTACTTTCTCTATACTCAATTTCACTCAAAAGGTGGATGTTGCGTATATGTACGCAATGGCCTAACTTGTTCTCGTATTCCCGAAACCGAATCTTCCGAATTGTATATCCTCTGTTTACGGCTTACATGCCAATCTCAAACTAAATACTGTACATCTGCGCTGTTTACCTTTCTCCTAATTCTACTAACAATCCAAAATGCTTTGGCCACCTCACTTCCAAAGTGGAATGCATTCTTTCCCGTTCTTCCTTTGCTGAAATCTCCATTTTAGGATATTTCAATTTTCACCACCACCTTTGGCTTTCCTCCCATTTCACTAACATCCCTGGTGATTACAACTTTTCTATCCTAGATGACCTACAAGAAATTCTACAGCACCCTACTCGTATTCCCAAACGTCTTGGAAAGAGGCCCAACATTCTGGATATATTTCTTACTCTCATCCTTCTTCTTACTCTGTCAAACGTTTTTCAACGTTGGGCTCCTCCGACCACAATCTTATATGCGTTTCCTGTCCTATCGCTCCAATTCGGTCTTTCGATCCTCGCAAAGGGAGGCGCCTTTGGCACTTTGGCGCTGCTGATTTGGAGACCCTTAGGCAGGACTTCTCTAATTTCCCATGGAATGATTATTGCTTCCGCGGCCGGGGCCCTTCCTAGTGTGGTGAGCGCATCACAGAGGTGATTCTCTCGGTCATGGAGGCATAAATTTCATATTCTATTCCTAACACGAATGCAAAAACTCCTTGTTCTAATGCTATAATAGACAACAGAGAGGAGGTTTTCAGAAGGTACCGTCGCCATCCAACTCCTGTCTCCCACTCAGCTTATATTTCTACCCGGAATCGTGCAAAATCTGTTCTTCGATTCGCCAAAAATGCCTTCATCCGACAAAAATGTGAAAACCTATCCAATTCTAATTCTCGCCCTTTCTGGCATCTAGCTAAGAACCTCTTCAACAACTTTACTTCCTCTTTTTTCCCTCTTCTTTTTCATTCCGACGGCCGTCTCTTCTCCTGACAAAATTGAACTCTTCGCTCAAACTTTCGCTTACAACTCAACCCTGGACGATTCCGGTGCTGATACTCCATCTCCTCCCCCCTCTAACTTTATTATGTCTAAAATTAGAATCTCTTCTAAAGATGTTCTTTCTGCCCTCTCTGGGATCAATTCCAGGAAGGCGTACGGTGCTGATGGTGTCCCTCCTGTTATTCTTAAGAACTGTACTGCTGTGCTGATACCCTGCCTAAGTAAACTCTTTCGTCTTTGTCTCTCATCTGGTACTTTTCTTTACTGCTGGAAGTTCGCTTTCATTGAGCTGTCCCAAAGAAGGGTGACCGGTCTCAACCCTCCAACTATCGTCCAATTGCTTTGATTTCTTGCCTTTCCAAAGTTTTTGAATCTATCCTTAATAGGAAGATCCTTAAACACCTCTCTTCTCACAATCTTCTTTCAGATCGTCAGTATGGGTTCCGCAAGAGACGCTCTACTGGCGATCTTCTTACATATCTCTGACTTTCGGTCATCCTCCTTTCGGGATTTCGGTGGAACTTTTGCTATTACGCAAGACATATCGAAAGCTTTTGAAAGTCTGGCATAAATGTGTAGTTTTCAAACTGCCTTCTTTCGGTTGCTATCCTTCTATCTATACCTTCATCTTTAATTTCCTTTATGGCCGGTCTATAGCTGCGGTTGTAGATGGCCACTGTTCTTCTCATAAAGCTATCAACAGTGGTGTTCCTCATGGTTCTGTCCTGTCACCCACTCTTTTTCTTTTATTTATTAATGATCTTTTAATTCGCATTTCCTGTTCTATTCACTCCTAAGCCGATGATTCCACTCTTCATTTCTCCACCCACTTCCCAAAGCGTCCTCTCAACAGTCACTCCATGATTCGCGTAGGACGGCTATGGAACACCTGACCTCTGATCTTTCTGCTATATCTGATTGGAGTAGAGAAAACCTTGTGGCTTTCAATGCCTCAAAAACTCAGTTCCTCCATCTGTCTACTAGTCACAATCTTCCACACGACTATCCCCTTACCTTCAACAATACACAACTCAATCCTTCCTCTTTCATTTCCTTTTCTCGTGATCTTTTCTGGAATTACATATACTCTCTTTCTAAAGTAGCTTCTAAGAGGTTAGGTGTGCTGTACCCCCTCCGCGGTTTCTTCACCCCCACTCAGTTGCTCTCTTTGTACAGGGGTCTTGTCCGCACCTGTATGGAGTATGCTTCTCATGTATAGGGTGGTTCAGCCCACACAGCAATACTTGACCGGGTGGAATGAAAGGCTTTTCATCTCACCAATTCCGCACCTCTTAATCACTGTCTTCAACCCCTCTCTCTTCGCCGCAATGTTGCCTCACTCTCTAAAAATGTTATATCGTTATGCTTGTCATAAAGAAGTAATGAATCGTGGTTTATAAAGTAAAGCAACATTAATAATTATGTTTACAGTTTACTATTTTAAGCCTCTGTAGATTCGAATAATGATTTTGAAAGCAGCCCCAAACACGTTCTGAGTTTAAGGAGAACTCGGTTAGTTGATCCATTTAATGTCCTCTTCGAACACAGCATTGTGACGAGAGGGAAAAATGACCCCCCCAACCATCCAGGAGAAAAGGTTGGAGCCAAATAAATTATGCGCAGCGAGGTCGTCGCTATGCCCCTTCACATTTCTGACACTGGTTTGGGGCAGTCCTTGACTGCGTTTTATGAAGTACTAAACGTCGTTACGGATGACCCTAAATAATAAAAGTACTGTAACCCAAACTGACTTATTTTGTGGTCGTAAGAAGAGTCAGACAGATAATTTTTTTTTATTTATGTTTTCCATGACAACCACTTTTTTGTTTCGGGCAACAAAAGTAGGCAGAAATTACCTCACTAATGGTAAGCATTTCAATGAACACGGGAATGCTTAGTTGAACACGCAATATTGTGATGATAACATAACCACTCTTTCCTTTTTGTCTACGAACTAAAATAATTCGAGTGAAAATCGGAAAAATGTATTTTCCATTTTTTTTTGTCACATAAACAATTAAGATTAAATAGATCTCTACAGCATACTTGTGAATTCTTCATAGACTGTACATATGCCCGACCAGGCAGCCTAGTGGTTAACATACTAGCCTGCTAAGCACGAGGTTGTGGGAGAGAGTCGCAGCTCGTACTTTGTGATGTATATACAGGGTGTTTCACAAGCGGTCTGCCATACTTTGGGGGGTGATTTGGGGAGTGATATCGAGTAAAAAAGTTAATACAACATAGGTGCTATTTCTAACCATTGCGGAGCTACGTAAGTTTTAAGATGTGCAGACAAATACCTACTTGTGTGTAATTCCATAGATGGTAGCACTGGTGGTAGTTTCAGTTAACGAAGTTACTACTACTAATCCTCAGTTTTTTCTTTCAGTTGGTTTTGATCTGTGGTACGAGAGAGTGTGTTGCGCTAAGGCGAACAATCAAAATGAATCAACAGTTCACACACGCTGAATACGCTGATAGCCATTTCATTTATGGATTCTGTGATGGTAACAGCAGAGCGTTAGTTGAGGAATATCGAAGACGTTTTCCGAACCGCCGAATACCGAACAGGCAAGTGTTTAGTGACACACACCAAAGTTTAAGGGAAACAGGGACAATTGTTTCACGTAACTAAGAACATGTAGCACGACAGCCCGTTGCTGTAGAGGAGCGCATACTGGACCTCGTACAACGTATCTCAACTACCAGTGATCGAAGGATTTCTAGACAAATTGGTGAATCCGCATCGCGTGTATGGCGAACCATACATGATGAAGGTTTGTATCCCTATCATTTGTAACGTGTGCAAGTTCTTCAACCGGATGATTACGATAAACGTGTTCAATTTTGCCAGTGGATGGTTATGCATCGCCAAATTCTTAATCGCATACTGTTTAGTGATGAAGCACAATCATTCGGGATGGAATTAGCAATACACGAAATTTCCACTTGTGGTCCGCTGATAATCCCCACGGTATCGTTGAAAGAAACTTTCAACATCGATTCTTGGTGAATGTTTGGTGTGGTGTAATTGGAGAGCAGCTGATTCGACCGTTCGTTTTGGAACAACGATTAACTGCTGAGATTTATCCGAACTTCCTGACGAACGAATTGCTGCTTTTGATGGAGGACGTGCCCTTGGAGACAAGGCGCAGGATATTCTTTCAGCACGATGGGGCGCCACCACATTTTGGTCGTCATGTTACGGATTACTTAAATCAACGGTACGGGAATCGTTGGATTGGTCGTGCTAGTTCAATATCGTGGCCTCCGAGATCTCCGGACCTAACCCCGTTAGATTTCTTTTTATGGGGCCTTATGAAAGAGCTGGTCTACAATACCAAAGTACGAGTACAAACGAGAGAGGAATTCTTGCGTTGGATTATGAATGCCGCTGTTTACATACGAAAACACCCCGAAATGATTTAATGGGCAGTGGCCTCTTGTTTGGAACAAGCAAAGCTGTGCATTGAAAACCGAGGCGGACATTTTGAACATTTTTAAGGTGTATCTCATAAAATGTAGCAATAAATACATCAGATTAATACTCTCGTTTATTTTTTTCCGTGCACCTTAAAACGTCCGTAGCTCCGCAACGGTTGGAAATAGCACCGATGTTGTACTAACTTTTTACTCGATATCATCCCCCAAATCCCCCCCCCCAAAGTATGGCAGACCGGTTGTGAAACACCCTGTTTATCTGTTGGTTTATCCATCATTGCAGCATCTACAAATTTGGATTATCCACATTTTGGGGAGTCCTCCAAAATACAGTAAAAATATTACTGTATAATAAATATTATATTATATTCATCTTATTGCATAAATACGTACATTTTAAATAAAATTCACATTTTTATTGTGAAAAAATGCATATACGGTAAATCTACAAAATTTTTTGCCAATTTATTTCCAGCGCTCTTTTCCAGAAATTTTCGAAGTTACATTTAAAGTTATGGTGAGAAGGTATTACAATTTGTGATTGTAATTAATTGTACATTTTTTCGTGTAATTGGTAAATAATTATAATTGACAACCTAAACTGTAATTGCAATTGTAATTAATTACACTGGAAAACCAAGGTAACTGATACAATTACAGTCAATAACATGAATATTAAAGTTCATGGATCATACTTATAGTTTAAACTACTTGCTCATCATGTCTCAAGGAGGTTTCTTTTAAAATAAAATATTATTCTTTTTATTTGAAATAAAATGTTCCATTTATTTCAAATGTTACTAACTAAACTGCCAGTTTTTTTGCCCTTATTATTTTGATAAAATAAATGCCAGTTCTTTTCTCTTAGTAATTTTTGAGTGCTTTAGCTTTGGTTTCATTAGACCATATCACTTACATATGTCCAATGTCCAATTGTCCATAGCAAGAACTGCTTGATGAAAATTACAGTTCCTTACAATATTAAAAAAAAGAGTACATTTTATTGACCAAATATTATCTACTTTTCATTGAAGATGATGGCCAAAACTGAAAATGGAACTGAAATACGGAGGTAGAAAAGCATGACATAAATCAAATAGTGTGTATTTATGAAAAAAAATGTAATTTTTTGTAAATGTAATTGTAATTAATTACTTTACTAAGTAATTGTAATTGTAATTTAGTATTTCGTCATCTATTGTAATTGAGAATATGTCAAGTAATTGTAATTAATTACATTGACCAAATAATTGGCCTATGCCTGATGGTGAGTACAGTTAGTGTTGTTGTTGTTGTACGTTACATACAGTAATATAATTACAGTGTTATTGTACAGTACAGTACTTCAGTAATTTTCTTCAAACGCAATTTAAAACTTTTTTATATACTTACCTATTTTTTTCATGGAAAACATTGGATTATCCGCACTGTCTCTAGAACATGGATGTGCGGGTAAACCAACATTATATATATATATATATATATATATATATATATATATATATATATATATTATATATATAGTGGTGATTTTTTTAAAATGTGACACTTTAAAAGGTTTGTATATTTTTATTAAATGAAATAAAAGCATGAAATTTTTACTGTATCTTCTCTGCATATGGGGAACTAGTCCTCTAGTGCAAAACAAGCTCTATGTGATGCCCTCTCATCTCATTAATTCTTTGCACATGAATAACAAAATTTTGCATTACTCTGGACGCGTCTAGGAGAATTTGTCTAAAACAATTCGTCTAAAATACAATTTGTCTAAATCAATTTGTCTAAAACAATTTGTCTAAAATAGTTTGTCTAAAATCAATTTGTCTAATAACAATTTGTCTAAAATACAATTTGTCTAAAAATAATTTGTCTAAAATACAATTTGTCTAAACAAACAATTTAATATAATATGGCATACAAATTGTTGCCTGATGTACAATGCTATTTATTACTTGCCACGCCCCATCTTAAAAGGTTACCTCTTGTGCGGAATAGTACATCGAAATAGTTTGTCTAAAATAGTTTGTCTAAAATACAATTTGACTAATAACTGAAGATAACTAGAAATGCATTTGTCTGCTTGATAAATTTGGAGTGAGGATGAAAAGATTGAAAATGGGTTGATTTTATTTCATAATATACCTAACCTAACCTAACCTAACCTAACCGGGTTATGGGTTTCGGGATAACTGATTTCGATGTACTATTCCGCACAAGAGGTAACCTTTTAAGATGGGGCGTGGCAAGTAATAAATAGCATTGTACATCAGGCAACAATTTGTATGCCATATTATATTAAATTGTTTGTTTAGACAAATTGTATTTTAGACAAATTATTTTTAGACAAATTGTATTTTAGACAAATTGTTATTAGACAAATTGATTTTAGACAAACTATTTTAGACAAATTGTTTTAGACAAATTGATTTAGACAAATTGTATTTTAGACGAATTGTTTTAGACAAACTCGCCTGATTCGACTCTGGACAGAGTATGCGTTAAAGTCTGAGAAATTTCTCCTTCAATTGATGCTTCAATTCTTCTATTGTGCGTGGATTCTATTTAAACACACTATCTTCTCAATAACTCCACAGATAAAAATCCCAAAGGGTTTAGATCTGGTGATGTTGGTGGCCATGATACTCCTTTATCATAAACGGCAGGAAATCTGTTTTACACTCGGGGATCAATTCCTCATGTGTAGATAAGTTACAGTAAAATTTTTAGGCTTTTATTTCAATTAATAAAACACTACAAACTTTTTAATGTGTCACATATTTAAAAAAATCACCCCATATATTCTCAGTGCTTAAGATACGTGTTAACTTCATTAAGTGTAAATCAGAAAAAATGTTTTTTGTTGTACAGAATACCACTCCACCTATACATATATTCAGGGTTCGAGCAGCTCGCAGTATCATTGCCAAATACAGTAGAGGAGTGGTTCTCAAACTGGGTTACGGCGTACCCCCAGCGGTACGCGAGGGAATCTTAGAGGGTACGCGAAGAGGTCCTGAAAATATAACCCTTTTAATTTCATATACGATTAACAAATGGCCACGAGTCACACGGTCGTAAAGAAAGTAAAAATCCTCTCTCTCTCTCTCTCTCTCTCTCTCTCGAAAATCCAGAAAATCCCGTGAAACAATTCAAGGGGTACAGAAGAAGAAAAAGTTGGAGAACCGCTGCTGTAGAGTGTCAGCGTACTGACAAGGCTTCCGTACGTGGTTCATCACCACTTGTAGCGACAATGCTATTTGTTATTATAATCCAGTGTGTGTGTGTGTGTGTGTGTGTGTTAGGGTTGCACCGATAAGCAAATTAGCCGATTACCGATTACCGATTAATCGGCCTAAAAAAATCGGCAGATTACCGATTAATCGGCCTAAAATAATCGGCCGATAATTCTTTTTATATACTGTATAAGTTTATAGCACTATATGGTTACTGAATTACGCCGCTTATACCTATTATACTGGTAAATAGGAGCACACAATATAAAACAGGCCTAATATCTAATTTTTTTATCTAATATTAATCTAATATTTTTAGAACTATTTACATATTCTAATTCTTTAATTTCTTTTACAGATTAAATTAAGCATTTTAATGAAAGTTGCCAAGAAATTTTATATTTTTGTTACAAATTTAAATAACATAAAGCCCTTATGGCTCCAAGCATTGCATGGAAATACTTTAAAGTAGATAAAAATAAAATTATTTGCAAATGCACCCTATGCAATGTTTCCATCTCAAATTTTGTTTATCGTTAGAGAGTAGGTTAAGGCCACTTGTTTTGCAACAGGAAAGCTTAAATGGATTCCTTTGTTCAGTAAGGTACAATAATTTTTTTGTTTTAATAAATGGAGTGATAATGGAGTAAATTAATTCAATAATACTCTGCCTATTATTCTCCAAACAATGCAAATTGGTAGAAAATATTTAATAAAAAACGCAAAATATTATTTAAGTTCATTCCATGTCTAGGATAACTGAAATTCTTAAACCAGGGATGCAATTTCTGTAATGTAATAAACAAAGATGACCGAGTATGAAAACCGATTAATCGGCAAAAAAAAGCCGATGACCGATTAATCGGCAAATGGCCGATATGGCCGATTACCGATTGTCAACCGATTAATCGGTGCAACCCTAGTGTGTGTGTGTGTGTATCGGAATGAACTCAGACTGGTTCCCTGAGTTTTTAAATCCACTATAGTCCGAATAAGTAATGGTAAATGACAAACACTATAGTTTTTTTCTTTTTCGCAAAGAGGTCCCAAAAATATAGCTTCCCTCACTAGCTATCTGCGAAGCAGATAGGATCCATCCTGTCCTAAAGCTGGATCCTATCTGCTTTGCAGATAGCTGGTGAGGGAAGCTATATTTCTGGGACCTCTTTGCGAGTGACCCGTCGCCCACGTTTGGCTAACATCATGAAAAAGAAAAAACTATAGTGTTTGTCATTTACCATTACCTATTCGAACTACAGTGGATTTAATTTTCCTAGAAGAGTTCCTTGTTCCATGCACGGTCTGTGTGTATGTGTGTATGTATATATATATATATATATATATATATATATATAGTGCGTTCGAAAAGTAGTCTCTCCGCAGTCAACGTGCTTGTTGTCAAAAGTGTTTGACAAGTGTAGACGAGTTGCTCTATGCCTGCAAAATGGTGGAAAACACTTTCAACACATGATGTAAAATGAAAAGGTTATGTAATAAAATCACTAAATCATGGTTGAATGAAAACATTGTAGTTTTTCAATTTCCTATGCGTTTAACATAGCACTGCGGAGAGACTTTTCGAACGCACTGTGTGTATATATATATATATAATATATATATATATAATATATATAAACTGCAAACACGCAGTATAATTAACGTAAAGAACGACGCTTGTACAGGAGAATATTCCGCGCAAGATGAGAGCGAGAGAACGAAACAAATGAAAAAATGAGGTAACCACCCGGGAATCGAACCCGGGATCTTCCGATTGCCGGTCAGATATGATAACCATTACACCACGTTCTCTCGCTCTCATCTTGCGCGGAATATTCTCCTATACAAACGTCGTTCTTTACGTTAATTATACTGCGTGTTTGCAGTTTAAATGTATATAATGTACGGTATGCGTAGGGTGCCCCCTTGGGGCATTGGTTTCTGCGCGTATGTAGAGGAATTACGGCATTTGATTGAGTGAGGCCCGTGGTGTAACGGTTATCATATCTGACCGGCAATCGGAAGATCCCGGGTTCGATTCCCGGGTGGTTACCTCATTTTTTCATTTGTTTCGTTCTCTCGCTCTCATCTTGCGCGGAATATTCTCCTATACAAGCGTCGTTCTTTACATATATATATATATATATGCAGTAAAATCACAGAATAACACGTGATCTTATTAATAAGCAAACAACCACAGGGAAAAGGAAAAAGAAACACGAAATCCAAGCGCTTTCGTGATATATTCCCATCTTCAGGGACAAGAAAGAAATGTCCCTGAAGATGTGAATATATCACGAAAACGCTCGGATTTCGTGTTTCTTTTTCCTTTTCCCCGTGGTTGTTTGCTTATATATATATATACACACACACTATATTTTATATATATATATATATATATATATATATATATATAGAGAGAGAGAGAGAGAGAGAGAGAGAGAGAGAGAGGTCTAACAAACTAAACAAAACAAATCAAGAGAAAGTCTCGAAACGGGTGGGGGGGGGGGCGTAGATTCCCCTGCCCCGAATGGAATGAGGGAGTCAAACAATATTGGAACAAATGGGAAGAAAACCGCAAAAGAGCTGCGCAAACTTTGATGCAGAACGAGAGCGCCGCGGGTTCGAGTCCAGTGACACTAATCCCCTTTCCACGTACACCTTTTTTGTTTATTCATACGTGAAGGGAATGAGTTGAGATTTATGCTTATGACATTATCTATACGTATAAGTTGGAGAGTAATGGTTTGGTTGGTTGAATGTTATGAAACGCGTGGACTACCGTAAGACGGGCTTAGATTCTCTTTTTGACAGTTCGAGCGCCATTTTGAATAATGGAGTCTGAAGAATTGTGAAGTTTGTGTGGCGGAATAATTAAAGTTACAGTGGTGTTAATAAATTTGTTTTGCTAATTTATTTCGTTATCAGTCTAAGTGTAAATTACATATATTTTGTTGTGGTGGCGAATTGTTTGTAGAGTGATACATATCATAAATAATGATAGATGAAGTCCAGTAATTGGAGGTTTTTTCTATTTGTAGAATCACATTGTTTATCAATGCATTTTATAAGTGGAAGTGTGGTCAGCAGGGAGGTAGGCTATATCAATACAGTATATTTACGCGATTTAATGGTTTATACCGAATTTATAATAAAAAATAATGCGCTCAACTCGTACCTACTTATGATATTTATTTTTAATCACTGATTCGATTATGGTCAAAATTACTGTATGAGTAAATATTCATGTAATGGAAAATTAAATAATTTTTAATACTATTTCGGGGATATATTTTTGTTATTAACCCTTTCTGTCCCAAATTATTGTTTTGAGCTAAAAAAAAAAAAATTTTAACACTTAAAAATGTATGGTACATCATACTTTCGGCATTTTAGACGAGAATAACCCTTCATAGTTTCTGCATCTCTTTTTGGGTTCTAAATGATCAGCCAATGTCGAGAAAACTGCCAATGTTGCTATACAGTTAATTGTTACATTCAAATGACATAAGGCATCATTGAGGCTAATCTGAGGAAATTACGCGTACTTTTTGTTGATGATGCCATATGAAATCACTGGGGCATAAAGGGTTAAAATTGTTCATGTCGTATTGAATTGACGCTATTTTTATACACTTCTAAATCTAAATGTCGATTTTGTTATTTATGTTACGACTTATTTAGATCATGAAATAGTCGAAGTTAATTAGAATGAATTCACAATATTTGCACAAATTCCATAATTCAGACATATTTCGGACAAAGTTCGTAATAGCTTAGTAATATGTTAGATTAGATTAGATTAGGTTAGGAATTATGACTGTCTCTGAGCTGTGTCTGGATTCTGGACTTTTACAGAATTTTACTTATTACACATTAATTTTAGGACACGAGGTCCAGAGCTTTATTTCGTTTGATTTATATACGGTATGTGGCCAGGCTGAACCTATCATCATCATCATCATCATCCATCATCATCATCATCCATCATCATCATCATCATCATCAGCAGCAGCAGCAGCCCCATTTACGGTAGCTGAAACTGAAAGCTGCTACTGAATTGTGACCCTCCCCGCTACCGCAGTACCGCAGATCCCTTTGGTTGAGAAGTTTCCCTTTCGTGCTAGTTAACTCTTTTAGTGTTTAGATTTAGTTTGTAGCTAAATAAACGCGTATTATTTGTCTTCAGGTTTTGGTTAAGCAAAGTCAAACTGATTACAACTATTTTTTTTATGTTTAATTAAAGTGAATAGTAATTTGCTATCTTACTATCCATGATAACAATATGTGTGCCTTAAAAGCGTACTCGAACGTGGACTCCGATCCATGAGTCACCTTATCTCGAAAGTAAAGGACAGTCACCCATCCAATTACTACCCACACCCAATGTCGCTTAACTCCGCTCACTTAAGGAGACGTGTCGCAACACAGCCACGGCATAGCATGATGACACAATTTATCGTAAAAAGCTGTCTACATTCTTAACTGAGCAACTTCATTTCAAGCGCAGAAAAATAAAAGGTGGATCCGATGTAGGTAGAATCTATGAAAATAAAAAACGACATTTGAGATTTCCACTTTCGTTCAAAACGAAATTTTAATGACGGAAATATGGAAATTGCTCTAACAACGATAAGGCGCTTTGGAAAACTGCGCATCAAGGCCCACACGGCCCATATGGCCGTGAGGAAAACCACTGATGCGAAACTTCGAGAAGTCAATTTAACACCGACAGTGCATTTTATTATTTCAACTATCAATATACAGGGTGTCCCATAAGTCCGGCATCATAGGAGAAATTCATATTTTTCTATTTCTACAAACCATAATTCATATTTTTCTCTTTCTACAGGCCATAATGTCTGTAAGCAAGGAAGAACGAATCCAGATAATTCTACTCATAGGAAATCGGAGTCAAAGAGAGGCCGCTGCTGAATTTAACAGACTGCATCCAGACCGCGAGCCAATAACACAGAGTTGTGTTAGCGGACTTGTTGCAACGTTTAAGGAAACAGGATCCATAGAAGATAAACCACGCAGTGGACCTTCAAGGAGGTCCACTGACGATGATACAGAGACTGCTATCCTGGCTCATTTTAACAGAAGTCCCAATAAGTCTCTTCGGCGATTGTCCGCCGAGACAGGAGTATCGAAAAGTAGCATCCATCGCATTCTTCAGGCTCACAAATGGCATCCATATAAACTTCAGATCCTACAGAAATTAAGCAAAGATGATCCCGACCGGCGGATGGAATTTTGTGAATGGGCTACGGAACAATATGCTCGGGATGCCAATTTCCCGTCCACTATTCTGTTCAGTGACGAGGCTGTTTTTTATTTTATGGAAATGGTGAGGTAAATCGACAGAACACCCGCTACTGGTCTCAAAACAACCCTCACTGGTATACCTCTTCAAAGGAACAAGGTGCATCTCGGGTGATGGTATGGTGTGGCATTTGGAAGGATCGCATCATAGGCCCCCCTCTTTTTCGATGAACATGTCACTGGAGGCACCTACCTACGTATGCTCAAGGAAGAAGCATTTCCCATTGTCTTGAACGAAGAAGGAACTTTCCCAACATGGTTCCAGCAAGACGGCGCTCCTGCACATTACAGCACCCAAGTAAGGGAATACCTGTACCAACAATTTCCTGGTCATTGGATAGGACGTCGAGGGCCTGTGGAATGGCCAGCTAGAAGCCCGGATCTCACGCCACTAGATTTTTATCTCTGGGGCCACTTGAAAGCGCTGGTATACGCAGAGAAAATTAGGAGTGTTGAACATTTGCGACAGCGCATTATTGGGGCATGTAACACCATTACTCCTGACATCATTCACCGTGTGCTTGCTGACTGGGTATCACGTCTGAATTTGTGTATTGAAAACAATGGTGGACATACTGAGCCCGTTCTGTAAATAAAAGCTTTTGTTTTGTCTTTTTTTATTATTTTTCCTATGATGCCGGACTTATGGGACACCCTGTACAACGTACTGTTAAAAATGGATAATGGATAGTAATATGGAGTAAGGATTTTGGATCACCTGAAGATCAGGGCCTCCATGTATTTGTTTTTTGCTTTACACTACTAAATATAATAATAAATTAAATTGAATGCCCGGTTAGGTCAACTGTACGCCCTTGACGATTGGTTAGGTTGAGTCGTGATATTTTCGTTAGCTTTAACGAAGATATCATTTGAGAATTGAGGCTGGGGGCCCTGATCTTCAGGTGATTCAGGATTTTTATGCAAAATACGTGTACCATATATTACGACAAACTTTATACATAAAATGATTTGTCTAATCTCAGCAAACTGCATTATCGTATCATTAAACCTGTATTCACACATTAAACCTGTATTGAAGAAGGCCTTCAAATCTTCAAATCAACTCTGCCTCTGTTTAACTTTTAATAAATCATAACAAAGGCAATCTTAAACAGAGTCGCGGCAACTAACCAACCTAAATTAAGACATAAGGGAGTTGCGGTTTATGTATATAAAATATCAGTTCTCGAAAAATGCGTGTTAATAGCTTTAGTGTGATTCAGAAGAAAGGTTTCATTGCTTTACACAAAGCACCGGTCCACCCATACATTCATTCGGGGTATGAGCACTTCGCGGAATCACTACAAAGTATATAAAGGATCAAGGTACTAACGAGGCTCCCTTATGTAGTTCATCACCCGTGGGAGCAACAATAATGCTCCGTTTATCATAATGAAATGAACTATCTGGTTCATATCCATTTCCGTGCCTTTGTCGTTAGTTTGCTCTGCGGACACTCTTCCTGTCTTTATATGTCCCAGTGTATATGAGTCTTCAGAAGCAAGATGCACCGCGAGTTTGTTTCGTCTCCAAGGCAACGCAAATATACCCGTTCCAATCATGAGGGTATTCCTCTCACTTTATACTCGGTCTACACAAACTGGAACAGGAACTCACTCACAATCTTAGAATTGAAACGTTCCAAAATTTGATCCTGCTTTTAGTTCATTTCTGTAATATTAACGTACTTATCGGGAAATATCATAAGTTGTTATAGAAAGGCTTCCAATTCAACCTAATTAAACGCACAATTATAATTTGACTAACTTAACTTAATTCAATTCTATCCAAGTAACTTAACCGGGCACTAATCTAAGAAACTTTTTTCGGGTTACGAAGGTAACCCGAATAATATAAGGTTTTTTAGAAAAACATTTTAACATTTTTAAAGTTTATCTATTTTAATGACTAACTTACTCGTATATCCTAATCTAACGAAACCATGAAAATTCTTAATCTTTTTAAATTTATTTACCTGCGGCGATCTTCGTCTCTCTCTCTCTCTCTCTCTCTCTCTCTCTAGTCCAGGGAACTATCGTCCTATTAGTCTCACTTCAGTTGTAGGTAAATTATTAGAAAGGATAATAGCTGATAGAATCGTTGACCATTTGGATTCCTACAAGCTGCTTGGGGACTCCCAACATGGGTTTAGACGGCATAGGTCGTGTCTCACCAACTTGCTCGAGTTTTTCCACGTCATGTTGAGTGAGTACGATAAGAGTAGGGCGATTGATATACTTTATCTCGACTTTCAGAAAGCCTTTGATAAGGTACCTCACCGCCGGCTAATGGCGAAAGTGCGCGCGCTGGGTATCGGTGGGGAAATAGGTAGGTGGATTGAAAACTGGCTAAGGAATAGGCGGCAGAGGGTGGTAATTAAAGGGGCTAGTTCGGGTTGGGCCTCGGTCACTAGTGGGGTTCCTCAGGGTTCCGTTTTGGGGCCACTGTTGTTTACCATTTACATAAATGATATCGACGGTGGCATCGTCAGTCGGATCGCCAAATTCGCTGATGACACCAAGCTTGGGGCCAATGTTGGGACGCCCGAAGCGATCGAGGAACTGCGTGCGGACCTAGGTAGGATAGGAGAGTGGTCCGAAAAATGGCAAATGCCGTTTAACTTGGGTAAATGCAAAGTGATGCACATTGGCTACGCCAATCCCAAGTCGGACTACTCGATGTTGGGCAGTAATATCGAGGTGACTGATTTAGAAAAGGACTTGGGTGTGCTAATTAGCAGCGACCTTAAGTTTACGAAACAGTGTGTAGAGATGGAAAAGAAAGCCCAGAAACTATTGGGTTATATCAGGAGGCAATTTCAGTTTCGGAACAAGGAGATTGTGCTCTCACTGTACAATTCCCTTGTTCGGCCGTACCTGGAGTATGCTGTGCAGTTCTGGTCGCCCACCCTCAGGAAAGATATTGAGAGGCTGGAGCGAGTGCAGGCGAGGGCCACAAAGTTAATCCCTTCCGTTAGGCATATGGGCTACAATCGACGGTTACGCGCCCTGAACTTGTTTTCGCTTGAAACTCGGAGGCTGCGCGGTCAACTGATCGAGGTTTTCAAGCTCTTACGAGGGTTCAACGATGTCGATTTTAGAAGTATGTTTAGTTTAAATGATAACCCAACTCGCAACAATGGTTGGAAGTTGGATTTGAAACGGTTTAGGACTAGTGTGTGTGGGAATTACGTTACGTATAAGATCTGTGACACATGGAACAGGTTACCTTCGGAAGTTGTGAACAGTTCCTCTGTGGATCAGTTCAAGAAAAGGTTAGACGAAATCTTGCACACTATTTGAGTGTGTAAAGACATTTAGGACCTCAGTCTGCGGAAATTTCTTTTCCTATAAAATAGTTAATATCTGGAACCAACTTCCCTCAGAGGATGTTTCCAGTCAAAGTGTAAATCTGTTTAAAAATAGGCTAGACAAAGTACAGAACACACTCATAGTTTAAGATTAAAACCTCAGAAAACTCTGCAGGAGTTCGCTTGCTCGGTGTCTCTGTGAGCAAGCTAAATATAGAGCTATTTATATATTCTCCACTTTCCTGTAAAATTTCCTTGGCTACTTTTCCAGGGTCAAGGTATTTTCTTCAACCTTTTTCCGTACCTGCCTCTGGCAGGGAGGGAGCGGAGGGTGGGGAGAGAGCCTTCTACTTTTCTATCCAGTTTTCTACTACTGCTAGGATAGTTGAAAGAAAAATAAACTTTTACAAATTTTCCCTGGCACCCGTTGCCATTGGTACCTCCTCGGTATGGGCCGCAAGGCCTTTTGAGGTACTTCTTTTCCTTGTAACTCCTTGTAACTCTCTCTCTCTCTCTCTCTCTGTGTGTGTGTGTGTGTGTGTGTGTCCAAATTTGTTACAAGGATCCAGGTTGGTCGAAAGTTGATGACGTTATCAATAGGACTTACCATGATTGGTGGAGAACTCATGAGGAGGTCTCTGCTTTCAGTGCATTGGAATCCTTGTAACAAATTTGTACGTTGTCAAAAAATTGGTGGCCGTGAAACACGATATTTACAGAAATGAAAAAAATCTTTATTTATAACAAATTTAATAAAAGTGCGGGAAAGTGGATGTTCATATATAAAAACTGCCCCTTCGAAAGTACAAATTACAAATATTTTACAAATATGCGATAATTAGACTCGTACTTTTGTAAGTTAATCTATTTTACTCTCAAACATAAATTTAATAAAAAACAATCCTGTCGGAATATAGATGCGACAATTTTGCCTATATTGAAAATAAAGCGTATTTTTAATTTAAAAAATAAAAAAATTAATGTACGTTGTCTACAAATTATAAATATTTAACAGAAAGGTGATAATTTGATTGGTTCTACCTTTCCAACTTCGGGTATTTTTCATAAAAGTTTACGACGACGGCGAAAACGTTATACATATAATAGTTCACTTCGACCTTCAGTCGGTGAACAAAAAATGAATGAAGACCTCATTTTTTGTTCACCGACTGAAGGTCGAAGTGAACTATGTACAGTATAACGTTTTCGCCGTTGTGAACCTATCTAAAGTGTTTTACTCGACAGAGCACTCAATTCCAACTCTAAAATTAACTAATAATGGACTAAGGTACGTGTCTCTACGCTCAAGTTCTATTTAAATAATGGAAAGGAAGCAACATGTCAGACTGAATAAACGGAAATCAGGCTTTCAATCGGACTTAGGTGGAGTAATAAAGGGTTCAACATTGGGACCCTTTCTATTCTTATGATATAGAAGAACTTTTATTAACTGTCACAACAGAATTACTATTGAGTATGGAGATGGAACAACACGCCTCATATCCAATAACGAGTTAGGAGGCACTCTACAAGAAAGAACAAACGAGGATCTAACGAGGCTCTATAAACTGGCTGAATGCGAATAAACTATCCTTAAACCCATCAAAGACCTCGTATATGATCATAATAATAAACAAAATCAGAATAAAAATTAAGATATACATAATAGATAATACAATAATTAATAGAGTATCTGAAATTAAATTACAAGATGTAACTTTAATTAAAACTAATTTTCACAAAACAGATCGAACTCGCTTTAAATAAACTACTACAATTCACTTACGCATTGCATAAAGTAAACCATTACATCCTAAATAATAAAGTAGCAGTAGGGTGGGAAAATCTACAGGGTGTCCCGTAAGTCTGGACCCATAGGGATTTATAATATATTTTTTTATTATGTTATTATTATTATTTTATTATTATTATTTTTTTATTATTTTTTATTATGATTTTTATTTGTGGGGCCACTTGAAAGCCAAAGTGTACGAGGTCAAACTTCAGAACATTTTCCACCTTAAAGCACGCATTGTGGAGGCGTGTCAAGAAATTTCTGCGACTGTGATTCAGAAAGTGCTGTCGCAGTGGAGATTGCGTCTTCAACTATGTGTGCGACACAACGGCGGACACTTTGAACAGATTATATAATAAATTTTTGGACTATTTTGTAATTTTATTATTTTTCCCTATGGGTCCAGACTTACGGACACCCTGTACGAGTAATTTATCTATCCCTTAATCGTAGTGGATAAGAAAATATAAATTGTACTACAATGCCTCGTTTCTATAAATGTTTTTACATGTTTACATATAGATGTCATTTAGTTGTCGGAAAAGGAACCAAAAATGTGTATCATTTCAGTGATTAGTTACTAAAATATTTTGTTTTAAATAACAATAAAACCAAAGCTGGGCACAAACCGTTAATCCGTTAATCGTTAATTAACGAAGTTAACTTTTTCGTTAACGATTTAACTTTTAAGTTAACTTTGAAAATCATTATCGGACTAATTAACTTCCGTTACATTTAACTTCCGTTAACTCAAGTCCGTTAACCAAAAAAATTCATAAATAAACGTTTAAAAGTTTCTATTATTTTCAGTGCTGAGCAGGTGCGCAATTAATCCGCCACTGTTAATAGTGATGAACGAATTTCCATTTCCGCAGTGCAAAATCAGGCGATATATTTGTTTCCGTCGCCACAATTTGTGTCTTACCAAATATGGTAGTTATTTATGGCATTGGTTTGAGCAAAACATGGTCGACTGTAAAATCAGGCGGAAAGATTTGCCATATGAGTTGAATGTTTCAACTTCTTTCAAGAAATATCACGAGCATTTTAAGGCACTTTCAATAATATATATGTAACAATTACAACAAATAACTACATTCGTTTCATTTGCAGTCTGTCTCTTGCGCAACATGTTTGTGCTAGTGAATATTTAAAAATAATCGTTGTCAAGTAAGTCATGTATATTTATAATATGTCTGTGAGTACCTTATTAGTAGTCTCCTTGATACATTTCAAGAACCATAAAACTGATCAGGTAAGATTTCAATTCTCATGTCACTTTGATGACATAAATTAAGTCAATTGATGTCTTACAATGGGAGCGTTTTCACCTCATCTGGTTGGACAAGTATGACAACACCAAGGTCGCCAGGGTGAGGAAAAGCATGGAGGGTACAGTCGAGGAGGCCATGAAGCAGCAGTCCAACGAAGTGGGCAGCAACAACGAGGAGGAGGAGGATGTGACTTCTTCAGTGCTGTCATCCAGACAAAAGAGAGCAGCAGAAGCCACAGGTCACTCAAGGGCAAGGCCCAGAACTTGGTCAAGACCTGGCTGGAGACCAACTCCAAGGACTTGCTGACAGATGCTGCCTTCTTGGGTGAGCAAGTGTTGGTGGACTTGTTCATCAAGTTCAACACAGCCATCCCCTCCAGTGCTGCAGTGGAGCGTTTGTTCTCATGGGCAAGGACATCCTGAGGGCCAAGAGATCATCCCTGTCTGATGAAAACTTTGATATGCTAATTTTCATGAAGGGCAACATGCATCTCATGGACAAAATGGAGAACGAGAAGAAGAGGGAAAATTAAATTATATATATATTGTGTTTTTCATTTTTTTTATAATAAAAGTTAACGTTAACGGTTTATCGGTAACTTCCGTTACATGTTTAACGAATTAACGGATTAACGGTTAACGAAGTTAACTTTTTGGTTAACGGATTAGCGGTTAACGAAGTTAACTTTTTGGTTAACGGTGCCCACCACTGAATAAAACCTATACGTTCTGGTAACAAGAGTGACTGCATTTGCTGCGGGCTCGTTCTTAAAGGGTTAATGAGCGGGATTATATACTGTAAACTAACCTAAACAAACTGACTCTAACATAATTTAAACTAACTTAACGTAACTTAAATAGACCCGCATGAGATCGGGTTGTTCGATGCATTTTCTGAAATTTTACGTTCAACTTTATGCGAGTGGACCTCATTATACAGTGCGACTTTATACAGGTTTTGCCCTTCGATTTTGTCCCTCTCCACCTTTTTACCCCTATTCAATTCCTTACATTTCTCCTAAAACGTATCCTGTAAATAGAATCAGTTTGACACGTAAGTGACTCCTTTTTTAACTTAAAAATACTTTCAAAACAATCTCTTCGTCTTCTTTAACAATTATTTAAATTCAAATATTTCATTAATAATAATAATCAATTTACGGAATTAGGTAAGAAATAAATAGTAGTATACTGTATGTAAGTAAATATACTGTATTTTTTTATGCAGGAAGGAGGGGCCAAGAGCAAATGCCCCAAAAGCGCCCCTCTCATAGAAGAAGAAGAGAACCAAAATCAAGGTCCGGGGGTTTTCGAGATGCCAAGACACACTGCGTTTGAAAGATGGGAGGTCATAGACAGGAGGGAACATGGATTATGGAAGATTGTTCCAGAGTTGACCGATTGAGTAGATAAAAGGCTGAAAATACCTATTAACCCTTGCATTAGATAGTTGGACAGAAAAGAAATGAGAAAGTGTAGAAAGTCTGGTACTGCGTGCTCTCCTTAAAGAAGGAGGCATGCAGTTATAATAGCTATAGTTATAGTTATAGTTATAATAGCGATAGTGAAAAGAGAGTGAGGCAACAGTGCGGCAAAGAGAGAGAGATTGAAGACAATCGGTAAGAGGCGGGGAAGTGATGAGACGAAAAGCCTTTGATTCCACCCGGTCGAGTAAGGCTGTGTGGGTTGAGCCACCCCACACATCAGAACCATATTCCATACAGGGTAGGCTGACCATACGTACCGTTTTGAACGGGACAGTACCGTTTGTTTTATATTTCCTGGCCGTCCCGTCGTTTTAATAAAAATGTCAATTTTGTCCCGGTTTATGTACTTACTTTTTCATGAATACAGAATATTACATAACCCCCGTCCCTTTTTTGCCATCCCAATGTCCCGTTTTTGTCTCAAGGAAATATGGTCAGCCTAATACAGGGGCGAACAAGACCCCTGTACAGAGACAGCAACTGAGTGGGGGTGAAGAAACTGTGGAGGCGGTACAGCATCTAACCTCTTAGAAGCTGTTTTAGAAAGAGAATATATGTGATCTTTCCAGGAAAGTTCACGAAAAAGGGAAACGCCAAGAATGTTAAGAGAAGAGGAAGGATTGAGTTGTGTGTTGTCGAAGGTAAAAGGTAAGAGGATAGTCGTGTGGAAGATTGTGACGAGTAGACAGATGGAGAAACCGAGTTTTTGAGGCATTGAAAGCCACAAGGTTTTCTCTGCACCAATAAGATATAGCAGAAAGATCAGAGGTCAGGTGTCCCATAGCCGTCCTGCTGTGAGGGACGCTTTGGGAAGTGGGTGGAGTTGTGAAGATTAGAATCATTGGCATAGGAGTGAATAGGACAGGAACTGCGAATTAAAAGATCATTAATAAGTAAAAGGAAAACAGTGGGTAACAGGACAGAACACTGAGGAACACTACTGTTAATAGCTATAGGAGAACAGTGGTCGTCTACTACCGCAGCTAGAGATCGGCCAGAAAGGAAGTCAGGGATGAAAGCATAGATAGAAGGATAGAAACCGAAGTAAGGCAGTTTCGAAATTAAAGATTTGTGCCAGACTCTATCAAACGCTTTCGATATGTCTAGCGCAATAACAAAAGTTTCACCGAAATCCCGAAAGGAGGATGACCAAGAGTCACAGAGAGATGCAAGAAGATCGCCAGTAGAGCGTCTCTTGCGGAATCCATACTGACGATCCTATTAAGGATAGATTCAAAAATTTTGGAAAGGCAAGAAATCAAAGCAATTGGACGATAGTTAGAGGGTTGAGAGCGGTCAACCTTCTTTGGGACAGGCTGAATGAAAGCGAACTTCCAGCAGTAAGGAAAAGTACCAGATGAGAGACAAAGAGGACAGAGTTTGCCTAGGCAGGATATCAACACAGGAGTACAGTTCTTAAGAACAACAGGAGGAACACCATCAGGACCATACACCTTCCGAGAGTTGACCCCAGATAGGACAGAAAAACCATCTTTAGAAGAAATTCTAATTCTAGATCTAATAAAGTCAGAAGGGGGAGGAGATGGAGGAACAGCACTAGAATCGTCCAGGGTTCAATTGTAAGTGAAAGTTTAAACGAAGAGTTCAGCTTTGGCAGGAGAAGAGACGGCAACTGTGCCGTCAGAATGGAAAAGTGGAGGGAAAGAAGAGGAAATAAAGTTGTTGAAGAGGTTCTTAGCTAGATGCCAGAAAGAGCGAGAAGATTTAAATTGGACAGATTTTCACATTTTTGTCGGATGAAGGAATTTTTGGCAAGTCGAAGAACAGATTTTGTACGATTCCGGCCAAAAATATAAGCTGAGTGAGAGGCAGGAGTTGGATGGCGACGGTACCTTCTGAAAGCCTCCTCTCTGTTGCGGCTACCATTAGAACAAGTAAAGTTAAACCAAGGTTTTTTTGCATTAGTTGTAGGAATAAAATAGGGAATGTACGGCTCCATGCCGGAGAGAATCACCTCCGTGATGTGCTCAGCACACCCAGAAGGACCCCGGCCATGGAAGCAGTAATCACTCCATGGGAAATCACAGAAGTACTGCCTAAGGGCCTCCCAATCAACGGCGCCGAAGTGCCAAAGGCGCCTCCTCTTGCAAGGATCCAAAGGCCGAATTGGAGCGATACGACAGGAAACGCATATAAGATTGTGGTCGGAGGAGCCCAACGGAGAAAAAAGTTTCACAGAGGAAGAAGAAGGATGAGAGATAAGAAATAAATCCAGAATGTTCGGCCTATCTCCAAGGCGATGGGGATACGAGTAGGGTGCTGTACAATCTGCTCTAGGTCATTTACGATCGAAAAGTTGTAAGCTAGTTCACCAGGGATGTCGGTGAAATGGGAGGAAAGCCAAAGGTGGTGGTGAACATTGAAATCTCCTAAAATGGAGATTTAAGCAAAGGGAGAACTGGAAAGAATGTATTCCACTTTGGAAGTGAAGTAGTCAAAGAATTTTGGATAGTTAATAGAATTAGGAGAAAGGTAAACAGCGCAGATGTATTTAGTTTGAGATTGGCATGTAAGCCGTAGACAGAGGGTATAGAATTTGAAAGATTCGAGTTCGGCAGTACGAGAACAAGTTAGGTCATTGCGTACATATACGCAACATCCACCTTTTAAGTGAAATTGAGTATAGAGAAAGTAAGAGGGTACAGAAAAGGGGTTGCTGTCAGTCGTTCCAGACACCTGAGTTTCAGTGAGGAAAAGAAGATAATGTTTAGAGAAGTAGCGGTGTATTCATGAGATTGAAAATTTGAGAAAAGGCCACGAATGCTGTATAAATTAATGAAAAGTGAAGCAGGCAGACGCTCAGAACATCTCGAACGAGCGGTAGCAGATCCAGCCCCGCTGCCCCAGTCTGCGTTCCCGGTATCGGCAGGGGGGGAGCCAGAAGTGGGGACATTTATGGTCCCCTCCCCATGGGGCTCCGAGGCTCTTATAGTTGATGCCATTTCTTTTTTAATTTTGAAAAGATTTTGTAGTGTGTAAGATGCATGTGTGAGAAAAAGGGAGAGAAGTGTGTGTTTGAGAGCATGCTGGACTGCTCACAGGGAAGATGAGACACGGAAAAAGATCAGGTAAGGAGGACAGTGACAGGAGAAACGGGAGTTCCAGCACTCCCTATCTTCTGTCTAACATCCCCCCCCCCCAAGAGTACTTCCCTGGTCGATTGGTGTCTACAATCTCCTGCTTGTAATATGTAGCATGTAAGTAATTATACTGTATGTAAGTATTTATTGCAATGAACGCCAATTTTCGCTGCCTCACACTTATCCTTACTAAAATAATTGTATTTGTGTATTCCCGGTAGTTCTCGCTTAAAAAACAAGAAAAAATTTGAATGTCAATTAAATGTATTCCCCACAAAAATATGTCGACAATATAAAAGGTCAGTAGGAAAATATATATAATATTTACAAATTTTATTTTTTATTAATATTATCTATTTCTTTTAAAGCCACTAACCAATCGTGTATAGTATATATATATATTATATATATTATATATATTAATATATATATTATATATATATATATATATAAACTCAGATGTTCAAGAAAAAGTAGATGTCAAATAATGGAAGTTAAAGGCGTAGGAGCAAGGCTGTTTGTTACCTAACTCTTAGTGCCGTAAATGGAGAGAGAATGGCTATAAAAAATAAGTACTTTCAACATCTGGATAAAAATGGGGTCTCTCCACAAAAGAAGAACGACGAGCGGGCAAAAAGTGGCGAAAAAAAAGGGAATAACCAGTGTGGAGGCGGTTCTGGCCCTACAATCTGGGAGCCGAAGACATCAATTGCGTCGACCCCGGATCAACGACTATGCGAATTAAGGAATTCCGTTCATGGAAATGAAACGCCACACATATTTACGCCAGTCAAGCGATCACTATCGTGAGTCACTCGTACTCGCAACACAGTTTAGATTTTCATAATGTATCCTTACCATCGACCTGATATATCCTCTTATATACCCCTAATTTCCTATGAGGGATTCCAACGTACTCAACTGATGGAAAATCTCATAAAAAAACATCATAACGAAATAGTTAAAAACAACACTATAACTAAATCGAAAGAAAATGTCACAATATTTTGTACTTAAAATAATTCTTACTCGAGTATAAAAATCCTTTTAATTCTTCACCAGCAAAAAAAAAAATATATATATATATATATATATATATATATTATTCATCAATACATTCATAGTTTAAATGGAAGTATAAAGAGTTTAACATCTTTTCGTATAGAGCATCATTCCGCCCATACGCCTATGTCACGGTAGAAGCAGCTCACAGCAGCATTACCAAGCAAAAAAAAAATATATATATATATATATATATATATATATATATATAAGTGTGTGTGTGTGTGTGTGTGTGTGTAGACTGTGTGAAGGCAACGTTGCAGGAAGGTCGCAGGAGCGAGTACTGAAAGTGAAAGTAAAGAAAAAAAAACATTTCTTCAAATTCCAATCCCTTATTGGCATTAATTGCCATTATTAGTGGTTACTAGTTTGGGGTACGAACACATTTTAGACTCATAGTAAGTGATACCCTGCATTGGGTTATATGCCACAACACTGGACAAAAGTTATAGCGCTATCTATATCTGCATTTACCATTCCATATATTTAGGAGGCGGATATAAGAGCGAATATATCTGGAAACGGATTGTTTGGAGGAACGTTATCTGTACGCTAAAAAGGAGGCCCATGTTGCACTCAATTCTACTACAACATCGGTCCTCCTTTTCACGTTATATAATGTTATAATGTTATAATGTTTCAGACCAACAAAGACCCTAGGATCCACTCATGGCTGGTCTACCTAACTGTGTCCTCCGTGGTGGTGGAGGGGACCTACAATTTTACGTGGGTTCCGAACCACAAGAACATAAGAAACTTATTTAAAAACTGCGGGTAAATTGGCAACGACCAATTTTTACGAAACTAAATAATTATCAATTTAAAAATAATTAATTATCGGTTTAAAACTAAAGATAGAATCTCTCGGTCCAGAGGAGCAAGTCATAATAGACTACTATCCACAAATATGTTACATTCTATATCTATTTATAACGGACATGCAAATATATCAGATCCAAAGAATCCGGTCAATTTCTTTACGGTATCCATCAAGTCACGGTCCATATCGATTGCGGACCAAGTCAAAATTACAACCATATACATTATCAATTTAAAAATAATTAATTATCGATTTAAACTAAAGATAGAATCTCTCGATCCAGAGGATCAAGTCATAATAGACTACTATCTACAAATATGTTACACACTATATCTATTACAGTATATAACGGACATGCAAATATATCAGATCCAAAGAATCCAGTCAATTTCATTATGGTATCCATTAAGTCACGGTTCATATCGATTGCGGACCAAGTCAAATTTACAACCATATATATATATATATATATATATATATATATATATATATATATATATATATATATATATATATATATATAATATATATATATATATATATATATATATATATATATATTATATCATAAAAAATCAGGGAACCATTCTGAGTTCATTCCCATATATATATATATATATATATATATATATATATATATATATATATATATATATATACACACGAGGGGCGGTCAGAAAATAAGTTTACACGGCGTATAATTTCATAACTGAAGGACCTACATTGATTAATTATGTTTTTATGTTTATATCAGGTGAATTCGTTAATCATTGTTGGCAACACCGCACGTCGATTCGGCTACCATCTACCGCACATTAGTTATATGAGTCAGTTAACATGGTGGCTCGACTGGAACAGTGCCCTGTCATTTCTGCAACGATATTTCGAGTCTGTCAGTGGTCAAGAATTTCTCGAGCGCATCGTCATAGGAGACGAGATATTGGTTCAGCACCGTACTCCGGAAACAAAACGTGCCAGCATGGAATGGAAACACCCTGGGTCCCCGCGACCAAAGAAGGTCAAGATTGTGAGGTCCGCTGGCAAAGTGATGGTTACCATGTTTTGGGACCACAAAGGCGTTTTGCTCGCAGACTTCATGCAAAAAGGCACAACAATCAATGCAGCTGCATATTGTTCAACACTGGAACGTTTACGAGCGGCCATTAAACGTAAAAGTCCTGGACTGCTCCGTAGGGCGGGGCACTGTTCCAGTCGAGTCGCCATGTTCAACTGACTCATATAACCAATGTTCGGTAGATGGCAGCCGAATCGACGTGCTGTGTTGCCAACAATGATTAACGAATTCACCCGATACAAACATAATCAATGTAGGTCCTTTAGTTACGAAATTATACGCCGTGTAAACTTGTTTTCTGACCGCCCCTCGTATATATAATATATTAATATATATATATATATATATATATATATATATATATATGCGACTCGTTGGTGTAGTGGTTAGCGTTAGACTACGAATCTATCGGCCCCGGATCGAGACCCGGTGACAGCAGGCGGCGTCCACTAAAACCTAATCTAGCTGTTCATCCTTCCACACAATAAAAAAAAATTGGTTCGTAGATAATTGGCTACCCTAGGTAGCCTAGTAGTTAAGAAGCTGGGCTGCCGGTGGGACGTGGTTGGGATTCCACGTTAAACTGTAGGTCTAAGGTAGAGTGACAAGTTTGACCTTCGTCAGAATGAACAATTTGGGCGGAAGCAAAACCAAGGATAACGAAGGTTATATATGCCGAGTGCATAAAAAATAAGAGCTATTAATTAATTGAAACCATTTCGAACTTTATTTTCACGTGGAGATCTCAACAAGGTCGAAGTAATTATCTAAGATAAGTATTTCGCAATATTTCCCTTTAATTTTTATTTAATTACTGTACGTGAGTGATTTCGAACATTTTCTGGTTCAAGGCTCCCCAATACCATCTGTCTTTTTTTTCGTGCCTCCCCTCAGGATTTTGTCTCATTTCGTTTCCAACTGTTCAACATGCAGTTCCCCCTCGAGAACAACCTAACTTCAAAGTGACACTACTCTACATACTTCCATTATGCACGCAATAAATTGAGCGTTCTTGTTTCATTTGAAATTTGCATTTGTTTAATATGAGTAAGTTTTCAAGCTTGTAGTAGTGTGTGTGTGTGTGTGTGTGTGGTGAAGTCTGGCGGAATCCCTGTTCTTAAACAATGAGTTAGAGTGTATATATATATATATATATGTGGTATATATATATATATATATATATATATATATATATATATATAGGGTGAACCAAATGTAGGTGGACAGTAAATGATAACGTTTATTTTGAGAATACATATTTAATTTTTTTGTATACTATAATACAAAATAAAATTTAAATAAATTTAGTTATAATATTTAATATAATATAACACAAACACCATAGTTATAATGAACACCATAGTTATAATATAATATAACACAAACCGTATTCAACCTACTGTCCACCTACTTTGGTTCACCGTGTATATATATATATATATATATATATATACTGTAAACTCCTTTGCGGTATTTAAAGAAATGGAGAAAGCGAATTCGAGTGTTACATAAAAGGAGGAAAAAATTGGGAAACAAGAGTCTTGAAATGTCCCAATGACAATTCGGGTGGATGAAAGAGAAGACGAAATAACAAATAACAATAAAATAATGAATAACAATAAAATACAGAATGAAGACGTATATGAAAGAAAAGAGACGGGTTAAAGTTGCGAGGGTGGTAACAATGAACAAAATGATAAAAAGATAAAAAATAAAAACGGAGGAAATAAACAACCAAAGAAAAATAATGACAATATCAACATTAAGAACATAGAAGATAAGCGGATAACAAGAAGTAGAAACGAACAAAATACCGTTTGTAAATACTACGCAAAAGGTTACTGCAGATATCGGGATGGGCAATGCATCTATGCGTATCCCACATTATACAAGAGGATATTGCAAATTTGAAAAAAGTGCGAGTTCCACCATCTTACTGTCTGCAACACCAATGCAAAATATGGGAGGTGCAAATACGGACAAAAATGCCGTTATCACCACCCTCAAAGGAACGCAACGGGTGAACAGGAAAAACGAACATCAAAGAGGGTTACCAATATTTTAGACGTAGCCAACACAATTCAGCCGCTAAATACCATCCAGGAAATACAAAGTCAGCTGACAAATATAGGAATCAGAGAGCCGGACAGAAGGCACGCACAAAGATACTTCATGCGTTATCGAGACAACAGGTACCGACAAAGATAAAGAGAGGCAATTTCTCGGAGGACCACGAGACAACGAAACCGGTACCACTACTGGAAAACGAATTGAATGTATGTGAAAATGATAGAGAAAAAATAAAAATAATCCTAGCCAACATTCAGGGCCTTAAATCAAATCATTCCCGGAAAAAAAGTTTTATACCTGAAAGACTCATGCAAGGAACCGGAGCAGACTTTGCGTGCCTCACGGAAACTCATCTAAAGGACTGCCAGGCGAACTGTGAACACTGTGAATTCTGTATTGATAAAAAAGAAATACAAATTGACAACTATAACATACTCCGAGCCGACAGAACGGTGAGACGTAAAGGAGGATGTGCTATTTACACACGCGAAAGGCATATGGCAGAAATGACTGTAAGTACCTCAAACAGCTACGTAGAATGTGTAACAGCAAAAGTTGAAAAATTAAATATGGTGCTAATTGTAATGTACTGATTCCCAAACACGCCAACGTCAAAATTCTGATTCCATAACAGAGGTAAGAAACTCTCCAACCCCAAATATTTTTCTCTGTGGTGATTTTAATTTTCTATTCATGAAATATAAAAAGATAGGAAAAAATATGTATGTACACCAGGACAAGGTGGGCACACGGGAAGACCAGGAGCAGGTAAACATGCTACTAGCTCTGGCTGATGAATTTATGTTAACACAAGAAATAACAGAAAACCCAAGAAAAAACAATGCCTAGATTTGGTATTCACAAAACAACAGCAACCTAATTGATAATGTAGAAATATCCCTAACTATAATTCGAATCACAACATTATTGAAATAACAAGACTTGCAACGCTTGATGAGGGCAGGGGTAGGGCTATACTAACCAATACTAACGTTGAAGACGTTAATAATTTGAAGGGTGAAGTGCGTAACCTAGTTTGTAGTTTAGGTAGCTTATCGGGAAGGTTGGATAGGGTTGAGGAAGGGGTTAAGGTTGGTCCGAGATTAGTAGATGGGGAGGGATTTAAAGAAGTTAAGGGTGAAGCTAGGCCAGGTACGTTAGGTGATAGGAATCCCCACCCCCACTATCGAGGTTTCGAACCCTTTCGCCCATTTGGATAGGGACGTGAACGAGGGGGAAACTATTTTAATTGGGGACTCTTTAGTGCGCCACATGGACACAGAGTTCGTTGAACTGAATCCAACCAAGAGGAGGAGGGTCTGTCTCCCAGGGGCCAGGGTTGACAGAATTAGAGACGAAGTGGATAGGATTGATGTTGCCTCCCGTCACTCGATGTTGGTGACGATGGTAGTGGGCAACGACTCGTATAGGCCCGATACGAGAGTGCCTGACCTTTTGGAGAGATATAAGGGGTTAATTTAGGGTTGCCAGACGTCCCGTATTTTACGGGACAGTCCCGCATTTGATCCAAAAATCCCGCGTCAAAACCCGCGTTCAAAATGTCCCGCAAAAAGTATTTTTTAAGCAAATTTTTTTAGGGATGAATTGATTTAGAATTTCAATATTATGTATAATAATTTCAGTTTATTCACGATGTTTAATTGTTAAATATTATTGTAATAAAATTTTTCTAATTTTGTTTGTTGTAACCGTTGAAGAAATCGTTTCAATTCGAAAAAAAATTTGGTCTTAAAAAAAAGTCTGGCAACCCTAGGTTAATTAGGTCCCTGAAGGCGAGGTCAGATAGGTCTTTAGTTCTAGGTATTACCCCTAGGGACGGTTTGGGTCTTAGGATTACGTCAAAAACAATATTTTTGAATACAGTACTAAATTAGAAGAGATTTGTGCCGAGGAAAATGTACCCTTCGTGAAGCTGTGGTCAGAATTCAGTGATCCTAGCCTTTTTTAAAAGATGGGGGTGCATTTTAATGAAATAGGGAATGCTAGGCTAGGTAGGTTAATTGACGAAAACGTTCGAAAGCTGTATAGGTCGAAGCCTTCTTTAAACGTTGTGTGTCCGGGAAACGCCGGCCCGACGTGAAAAATAGTTTAAAACGCCGACCCGTGCTAAAAAATAACTTAAACGTCTTTTATTGTAACGCGCGTAGTATTAGAAATAAATTAAACGAATTTAAGGCGATAATTTATTCCGGCAACTACGATATAGTTGCTATCACTGAAACGTGGTTAAATACCGTGACTCGGGACTTGTTGGGGGAACTTGAAATACCGGGTTTTAAACTCTTTACTAATGATAGGTTACATAGGATTGGTGGCGGTGTTTTGCTGTACATTCGTAATTCCCTTAGGGCTATCGAGGTTAAGATAGATTTTCCGGCAGCAATTAATGCGATACGCGTTGAAGTTAGGGCGCGTAGTCTTAGTTTCAATTTTTGTTGTTGTTTATAGACCTCCCGTTCAACCCCTCGATACCCATACTACATTTTACACACTTCTTGTAACTTTATTAATAATCGGGATAGTATAGTTGTCAGAGACTTTAACTGCCCTAACCTTAATTACGAGACTTTGACTGGTAACGATGAGGGTTTGAGATTGATTGAGTTCATGGAAGATAATTTTTTTATGATAGATGGTTACCGAACCAACGCGCGGTGACAATATTTTAGACGTGGTGATGACGAACGGCGAAAATATAGTCGAAAGTTTAGAAGTAGGTGAGAGTTTAGGATATAGTGATCATCAAACAATTAGGTTTAAGTTATTGATAGAAAACACTAAAGATAATAACGTAATTGAAGTCCCTGATTTTCGTAGGGGCAATTTTGATAGTTTTGCGGAAAGGATGAGAGTAGTGGACTGGGATAACTTATTTATGGGTAATGACGCAAATTTGCATTGGGAGGCGTTTAAAGATAGTTTCTTGAATATCGAAAGGGAGTTTATTCCTCGTAGGCCCAAGCGCGCTAGAAATCATGGTAGACCCAAGTGGTGGACTAGGGAAATAGGCGAGTTCATAAACGAGAGTAATAGAGCGTGTAGACTCAATAAATGCAATGACACGGTAGCTAACGTTAATATATATATCGAGCTTAGACGTCAGGTTAAAAGATCAGTTAGGAATGCTAAGCGTAATTTAGAGATACTTATAGCTGCGGATAGTAAACATAACCCAAAAACGTTTTTCGACTACATGAAGAATTAATCGTAAGCCGATAAAAGATAATATAGGCCCTCTCGTGGACGCTAACGGCGTTTTGGCTTCCGACGCTTAGGCGATGGCGTGTATTTTTAATAACTTTTTTTGCGACAGTTTTTACCGTAGAAGACGTCAATAATGTCCCCGATGTGGACGATATCGTTCCATTTAGCAGCGAGACTATTTTGGATGAAATAACTGTTTACGAGGGTCAGATTGCGCATTATATCGATAGGCTAAAAGTTAGTAAGGCTCCAGGCCCTGACGCATTTTATCCTAGACATTTGAAAGATTTGAAAGACGTTATCGTAGGCCCCTTAACGAAGACTTTTAATCAGTCACTGGAAATGGGGATTATTCCTGAAGACTTCAAATTAGCTAACGTCACACCCTTTTTTAAAAAAGGCGACCGCACAGTAGCTAGCAATTATAGGCCAATTAGCTTAACGTCAATTGTAGGTAAACTTTTTGGAATCTGTAGTTAGGGATCGTATCATCGATCACTTAGAAAGTCGCGATTTGATTAATAGTAGTCAGCATGGGTTTCGACGCCATGGATCTTGTTCAACTAATTTCTTAGAATTTTATAACGAAATAGTGCGCGAATACGATAGGCATAGAGCAGCTGACGTTATTTATTTAGATTTTTAAAAAGCGTTCGATACAGTTCCGCAAAGATTAATTGCGAAGGTTAAATCGCACGGTATACGCGGTCAGGTAGCTAACTGGTTAGAGGAATGGCTTCGTGCTAGGAGACAGAGGGTCGTTGTTAATGGTAGTGAATCGGGGTGGTTGGATGTAAGAAGCGGTGTCCCACAGGGTTCAGTGTTAGGCCCATTGCTATTCGTAATTTACATTAACGACATAGATGTAGGACTGACTAGTAACGTGTCAAACTTCGCGGACGATACTAAAATAGACGGTAAGGTTGTTAACGAGGACGATAGAAATAGGCTCCAAGACGATGTAAATAGGATTATGGAGTGGACGGATAAGTGGCAGATGCAATTTAACGTAGACAAATGTAAAGTTTTGCATATAAGTTCTCGTAACAATAATTACACGTACACGATGGATGATAGAGAGTTAGCGAGCGTTGACGAGGAAGTAGATTTAGGCGTACGCGTATCTAAGGATTTAAAAGTTAGGAACCAGTGCCTGGAGTCTTGCCCAAAAGCTAATAGGATGTTAGGCTTCATAGCGCGTAATTTCGAATTTAAATCGAAGAATATTATATTGCTCCTTTACAAGTCCCTAGTCAGGCCTCATTTGGAATATGCCGTTCAGTTTTGGTGCCCGTATTTGCGTGAGGATATTGATAGGTTAGAAAGGGTTCAGCGTTGTGCCACGAAACTAATTCCGTCATTGCGCAACAAGCCGTATGAAGATAGGATTGAAGAGTTAGATTTGCATTCACTCGAAACTATGAGATTAAGGGGGGAGCTTATTGAAGTTTTCAAAATCGTTAATAAAATCGATAACGTAAATTTTGACAAACTGTTCACTTTCGATAATATCAATACTCGTAATAACGGATTTAAGTTGCGTGGCAGACGTTTCATTACTAATATCGCTAAAAACTTCTTTACGTTTAAAGTAATTGATAAATGGAATAATCTTCCCGGGTCAGTCGTGAACTCAACCAGCGTTAATATGTTTAAGAACCATTTAGATAGGCATTTTAAAAATATTAACGTTGTTTAAAATAAAAAAAAATTGGCAACAGGAGCTCTGGGGTGGTGGTCGAGGATGAGTCTGTTGACGATTAATGCCAGCTTGTGACATGCCAGCGTGTGATGCCAGCAATAAAATTATTATTAAAAAAAAAATTAGACTAACACGAACGTAGTTGTACCTCGTAGCATAAACTAACTCACTTTTGTTATACTTTACCTACTTTTTTTTTTTCCTTATCCTCTCCTTACTTGCATGTCTGTAACTCTCTCTACTTGCATGTCTGTAGTTTGCATGTCTGTAGTTTGCATGGTATGAGAGTGAGTTAGGACTGTGTTTCCATGGTTTGTAAGCTTCTTATTTTACTTCTTTTCATCTTTCACCCCTTTCCTATTCTCTTCGACTATTTTTCCGACTTGTCGGCAGTGGCCAGCGGATGATGATGGTGAGTCTTTCTCTCTCTTTTTCTGAATGAATTTTAACTCACGAATGATAGGTTTTGCAACTTATTTAACCCCTTATTCTCCTCTTTTAACCCCCTCCTCTTTCCTTTCTCTCGGGCTAACCTTAGAGTGGATCTTAGGGTCTTTGTTAGCCTTAGCTTCTATAGATCTGTAGAATATAAAAGCAACAAGAAAGGAAAGAACATGAACAACAGAAAGAAGTAAATTCGAAATTTTTAATTTTCACTCCAAAGCTATAAACTGGGAAGATGGTGCATCGAGCATGGCAGTAATACATTGGAAATCCTCTTCGAGGCCAAGAAAACGGAAGAGATGCTAACAACCTCAGAGGAGAAGAGGCTGGAAATTGTGGAAAGACATGTCCCAAAAATACAACAAAGAGGAAAGAGAAGCAGATTCGAGAGACAAAAGAGGTCATTGTCCCGAAAAAGAGAGTGAGTGCAGAATTAAGTAACTGTAAAGAGAACATCAGAAAAATATTAAATGATAAACTGCAGAGTATCGATTGCGTCATACAGGAACTAATTGAGAAGCATACAGAAAAAGAAGAAGGCGACGCTATAGAGGCGATAAAGGTTAACTCAAAGTACTTCTATAATTTTGCAAAAAGGAAGTTGAAAAACCATGTGACTATTGGACGTTTGAAAAACGAAGACTGCTTTATCTGATGATCTAACAAAAGTATCCGAAATATTAAGAGCTCAGTACGAATCATCTTTCAGTATACCAAAAACTGACAAACGGATATGCGATAGAAACGCGTTCTTTAAAGAAGAACTACAAGGAGAAAGTATAACGGACTTCGACTTTACGACAGATGATATTACACAAGCTATAGGGAAACTAAAAGCACACTCAACGGCAGGACCGGACAAATGGAATGCCACACTGATCAAAAACTGCAAGAATGCAATCGCTGAACCTCTAAACTGGATATGGAGACCATCACTAGACACGGGAGAAATACCAGGCATCCTGAAGAGGGCGAACATAGTCCCAATATATAAAGGAGGAGATCCATCCGAGGCCAAAAACTATAGGCCAGTGTCGCTTACATCTCATCAGTCACCTCGCTAAAATATATGAAAAAATAGTTAGACAGAAAATCTATGGCTTTTTGGAAACTCGGAAAAAATTCAATGATAACCAACATGGGTTTCGCTCAGGCATCAGGAATCAGGAATTCGGTCAGGAATCATAATACATAAACTGAAATAAATAGGGAAATGGATATACAATTTCCTTAGTGAGCGGCGGCAAATCGTTACAGTACAAGGAGCATCTTCATCAGAATCAGAAGTCCTCAGCTAAGCACCACAAGGAACAGTATTAGTTCGATTACTCTTCATAATCATGCTAAGTGATAGATGAGGACGTTACCAGGGGTTGTAATGACGTTTAGGGGTTGTAATGACTGATGATGCGAAATTTGAAACACAAAATAAGATAGCAATAAGCAGAGCAAAGAGAGTAACTGGGCAGATACTGAGAACCTTAAACGAAGGGATAGGAATATAATGATTCCTCTACTGAAAACACTGATCATACCCAAATTGGAATACTGCTCAGTCCTAACATGCCCATATAGAGAACTACTGTAGAAGGGATTCAGAGAAGCTTCACAGCCAAGATCAAGGGGTGCAAATAACTAAACTACTTGGAAAGCTTACGCGAATTAAACCTATATTTACTGGAAAGGAGGAGAGAGAGAGAGATATACACCATTATTTACACTTGGAAAATAATGGAGAAACTAGTCCCTAATCTTACTCTGAACCCTGCAACTCCCCAAACAACAGTGGAAAGTAGAAAAGGAAGACTGTGTCGTGTTCCCAAATTAAAGGCTAGACAGGGACCATCCTTAACCCTGAAAGAAAATAGTTTTGGTGTGAGAGGACCAAAACTGTTTAATCAGTGCCCAAAGACCTAAGAAATACGAGGGGTGTTGCAGTGGACATCTTCAAAAGAAGATTAGACGCCTGGCTCAGAACAATCCCCGATGAACCGGGCGTACCTGGCTATGTGAAGTATAGAGTACAAGAAATCAACTCACTACTTCACCAAGCCAACTCGAGAGGAGGGGCGACAAGCTTGACCTTCGTGAAATGAGGAATCATCTCGTGGAACCTTTCAAAGGTTGAAAGGTATAGGGCCACCGCTAGCCACCAAAATGTCGTGTACCTCATTCAATTCATTGTTTTATTTCTTATTTACTTTACTTTACTACTTTCCTCTTATCATTGCTTTTCTTCTCTTTCCACGCGCTTCACTGTACTTCATAATCACGGGCAGACGGGTAGCCATGGCCGGCATTATGATTTCGAACAATGAAGAGACCGGGGATAATTACACACTATTATTCACTATTTACTAACTTTTTATTTATACCGAAACAATTTAGACAAACGGGGTAAAGCGAGGGCGAAATTAGCGTTAACATTTAACCGCGAAGAGAGACCTAATTAATATTTAGAAATCCCTTCCGATGGTTCATTTCTTTTTTTTCTCTTCAACTTTTATTACTCTTTATACAGCCTACCTATTTTGTGTTTAAAATTTTGGATCAATGAAAGAAAGCCACCCCCAGCCTTCTTTAGTTAGCTTTATAAGGCTAACTAACGAAAATATCACGACCTAACCTAACCAATCATTAGGTCAACTGTACGCCCTTGACGATTGGTTAGGTTAGGTCGTTATATTTTCGTTAGTTAGCCTTATAAAGCCAACTAAGGAAGGCTGGGGGTAACTTTCTTTCATTGATCCAAAAAATTTTTGTGTCGACATTTTCGGAATTAATAATAATTGTGATGATAATAACAATAATAAATAATTAGTAAATAAATTTTACACTTACTTATATGAATTAAATTATTTTAGTTGTAATGAAATTGTTACATGCATTTTTATACGGCAGGTCTAAAAGGTTGAAGCGTATATGTAACGCATTTCTAGGTGTATATATATATATATATATAATATATATATATAGATATAGTAATGAATTGTAAAAGATTAAATAAGTAACAAAATTTTCCAGTATCTAGTGGGTAGTTTTTAAGATTATTCATCGGCTGGGTGTATATAATTAAGGATGTCAAGCGACACATGACCATCATATGTGTATAATTTTAAGGTAGAGAAGTGTAATTTTAAGGTTTTTGTCGAGTCGAAAAATAATGGTTAAAAACACTAATTTATACTGGGTCGATTCGGACTGCTTGAGTTTATTTTACTTGTATGTAAATTGTGTGAGAAAATTTGTTTTGTTGAAATACAGTTGTTTTAGTAAATTCTTTTGATAAATTAATTTCGGTTCTTTGAATTTTTTTTTATACATTCATTTTTATTTTATAGGTGGGCTGATTTTCTCTAATTTTTTTAATTCTTTTATGAGTTTTAATGAAAATTCCAAGTGATATTTTGTATGGATAGGCTGATTAAATTTTTTTTTCTGAAATTAGATTTTATTGTGATATGTAGTTTTGCTTAAAATTTTAATTGTGGGTATAAATAATGAAAAATGTTTTTTTTACGTTCGCGCGTTTACATAAAAAATATTACAAAATTATTTCATGATGTAATGCAGTTTGATTCGGTTAGGAGTAATTTTATAGATGTTCGCTTCCAACAAAAAGTGAACACTCTTCATAATGCAGTGATTTATTGTCATTTTTGATTACGTAGTGTGGTTGCGTTGCATTTTTTTTGGTTCATTTTATCTTTTATTTATAATAACGATGAAAATTCGTATTTAGTTTCACTTGGAAATGATACATTACTGGAATTCCTGTGATTTACAAACCATGCTGAGTTTCGTGTTGAAGGAGAGAGTTGTCTCAGATATAATTTTGTGAATTACGAGTTTTCTTCCTGTGAAATTTAGTGTTGCAGGTTGGAATTAATATATTAAATTAATTTTCGGTATTGATATTTAAATTTTTGTTATTTAATAATCATGTTTTGGAAACTTTTTTTAAAATTTCATTTGGGCTTCCTTGTGCAGTTGAAACTCTAGATTGATTGCTGACCGGAAATGGAGCATTTTAGACTGCCAGTAACGTTTTTGTGGTATCTATGTCCGCTTCCCACAAAGTGTAAGTTGGTTCATTGTTATCAGGAATTGATGCCGTGAAGTTTCTGGTTTTCATTTTTGTCTTTTGTATTTAAATGTATCGATGTGATTTCTGAAGGTAATTTGAATAATAACATTTTTTAAATTATAATAACGGTTACTGTGTATGGGCGCGTTCATATTTATACTGTGCAGTATTGTTTCGTTGTGTTTGATGATTTTTTTATTATCTTCTCCGATGCAACTTCCATAAGTGACCTTATTGGTAGCTAGGCTGTGATTAAAGTTTCGCGAAATTTTGTAACATTGTCATATTTTTCCATAAATTTTGCCAGAGCAAATTATAGTGAAGTGTTGAGAAAATTCTGTAAATTAAATGTGAAAAGTGATACTCAGTCGCAGTACAAACTTTTTGATATTGTTTTTTCAAAATTTCGAGAGGCTCGATTTTGAAGCAACTAAGTTGAATCCGAATTCCACCCATCGCGTTTAGTTGACCCGAATTAAGTGATCGATCACCGACGAGACGAGACGAGAGAGAGAGATGAGACAGAGCGAGAGAAAAGAAACCGAATGAGCAGCGACTTAGTGCAGGAGTTTCGATCGAAGTTGTCTACTGGTATTTCGGGCAGTCCTGGTCCCGCTGTTCGGTGCTTTGCTGAATATGCGTTCTAGCACTCAGTAGGCAAACCATGAGCGTTTGAACGAGTGTTTAAGGCTTTACTGTCCCTACAGGCATACAGTAGGTTCGTTATGAAACCACCTACGGCCAAGTGATCGTTTGATTAATGCCATGTAGGAAGTCTTTCAGCTGGACGTAGGAGGAGCAGCGTTCACCAACAAAAGTTGATGAGAGAGGCGAGTTTCTTCGTCGACTTCTAGAATTGCAAATTCTGTCCAATTCCGGTGCGTGGTTCCACTTTCAGTATATCTCCATCCCCTGATCCTCTTTGAATTGGACGACTCTTTGATTTTTCAACATTTTTTGGAGAGAGTGGAACCTCAAGCGCTGATCTGTTGCATGGTGATGCAACCCTTGCACTCTAGCGAAGTGAGCAGGAGAGCTGCGATTGAAAATTTAAGAAGTCCGTTGTCAGCTTTGCGGATTGTTATCTAGAACGTTTTATGTATACTGATTATTATTTAATGAAAGGGTGCGATTATTGCCCAAATTTGTTTTCGCGTTTTGTATTTTGTGTAATAGTATGTGCGCTCTGGTCAGTATTTTTTGTACATATGTTCTTATTCTTTCTATGTTGCCATGATAGTAACTATGTAACTATATGAATATTTCTCGGATGTAAAGCAATCTTTGATGAGAAATCGCTGGAACAGATTGTGAACTTGAAATTTGTTGTAACCCAGTGTTAGGAAAATTAGTCTTTATTTCACGCAACAGCTTTGTTACAGGTTGTAAATTTGATTAATTATTAGTGAAATGTTTTATGCAAACGTGAAAATTTTAATTTTTTTCGATTTTTATGAAATGATACAAAATATCTAATGTTTGGAAATTGTCATTGAAATGAGTTCTTGTCTGTTTTAACTTTGGAATTGTTAAAGAAAAAAAAAAAACTGAAAAATAAATAAATTTGTTGAGTAAATAAATTTGTTAAAAGAAAATAAATTAAATAAGTTTTCCAAGTGAAAACTTATTTTCAAGATGATGCGAGTGTAGTGTAGAGTTTTTTTAATAAAGATAATGTCTAATGAGAATTTAATGTTTTAGTTATAAGAATTTAATGTTTTATTTATAACAATTTAATGTTTTGTGTGAAATTAAAAATTAAAATGCTAATTGGCAACATCTGGAATGTGCCGACGCAGAATGCCCAAAAACGCCAACAATCTTTGGGCGGGATGTGACCTGGTTAGGTGATTTTTCATATTAGAATGTTATTGTTTATTTAAAATATTAATTATGTCTCTCTCCGCGATTAAATATTAACGCTAATTCCGCCATCGCTTTACTCCGTTTGTCTAAATTGTATCGGTATAAATAAAAAGTACAGTGAAGCGAGTGTAAAGAGAAGAAAAAGCAATGATAAGAGGAAAGTAGTAAAGTAAATAAGAAATAAAACAATGAATTCAATGAGGTACACGACATTTGCACATTCCAGATGTTGCCAATTAGCATTTTACATTTTTACTTTCAAACAAAACATTATTAAATTCTTATAAACAAAACATTAAATTCTAATTAATAGACATTATCTTTATTAAAACAAAACCAATACACTACAGGGACGCACTTTCAGGATGGATTCAGGACCTGAAAACAATGAAAAAAGTTTATATAAACATATGGCCGAAATCGCTTTGTTTCCGAGTTACAGCCCGTTATGTGCTCCAGCAAGTATCCACCTTCCCTTTAAAGAAAATGCTCAAAATGACCGCGTTGCGCTTGAATACACGCCTAAACACGCCTCCTCATTGACTGCCTGACGCGTTCAAGCATTCCAGGTATTGTTCGAATTTTCTGGCATCCTTGTTCTACACGTTGGCGAAGCATTTCAACGTTGTCAATAGGTGTCACGTAAACGATGGATTTCAGATGACCCCACAGGTAAAAATCGAGTGGATTCAGGTCCGGGAAGCGAGCAGGCCACGCAATGGGTCCTCCACGGCCTAGCCATTTATCAGGGAAATGGTCATCCAAATAGTTCTGGCTACTCGACTAAAATGAGGCGGAGCGCCGTCAGACATAAACCACATACGACGTCGGACACCAAGAGGAACTTCATCTAGTAAATCGCTTAAATCATCCCTTAAAAAGTTGGAATAGGATTCTCCTGTTAATCTTCCAGGCAAAACAAAAGGACCGATTAAGTTGTCGGCAATAAGTCCTGCCCATACATTAATGCTAAATTGTTGTTGGTGCTTTGACTGGATGATAGCATGCGGATTCTCTTCGGCCCATTGATGAGTGTTGTGAAAATTGATCACGCCATTTCTTGTGAAGGCAGCCTCATCAGAAAACAACACAGAGGATAGAAAAGGAGGATAGCGAGCACACTCTTGAAGGAACCAAGTACAAAAAGCCTCTCGTAGTGGGAAATCAGCTTCAGTAAGGCCTTGTACTCTCTGAATGTGATATGGGTAAAGCTGTTGTTCCCATAAAATTCTCCACACTGTTGTGTATCTTACACCTTCTGCTGCTGCTATTCTTCGGGTGCTGACACCAGGATGTTCCTCCACGCGATTCAGGACCCGCTCCTCCAACTTAACAGTTCTGGCGCTGATTTGTCTACTACCATCTGGAACTCGTTTGTTGAATGATCCTGTATCACCAAGACGCTCGTCTATTCTCTGAAAGGTCTTCTTTTCTGGCAGACGGTGATTCGGAAACCTTTCCGCATAGAGACGTCTTGCTGCGGCCGCATTACACTCGGCAAGTCCATACAAGAGATGCATGTCTGCCATTTCTCTGTTTGAATAAGCCTCCATTCTCACTTCAAGTGTGCACTATCAATGAATAGAACAAAAACTATTTTAAGTTTCTTTTTCACTGGACTGCACTTATTCACGGTTAGAAGTTACGAATCCGAAGAGTAAAACACCGCCATGCACCTGACTGACTGACTGAGGGCTCTACACTTAACGATATTGAAACATGTCATAGAGTGTACGAAACAGTACAATCGGCAAGGCCATTCATGAAATAAGTCTCGTACACACTCACAAACAGTTGTCGGGAAGCAGTGTTTGTAAACAGTTTGCGGAAAGAATTGCTGGAACGCAAAACGGGCTGTAACTCGGAAACAAAGCGATTTCGGGCATATATTTATATAGACTTTTTTCATTGTTTTCAGGTCCTGAATCCATCCTGAAAGTGCGTCCTACATGTTATGAAAAACCCTGTATATGAACACTCTTCCACCTTCGAATACGGAACTTGAATCCATCCTTTGATTATGATGCTATTTTGCGTGTTAAGACAAAAATCTGAGATTCTTCAGAACTCGATCTCGGATTTCGATACTGGTTTTTAAATTCTTCTCAATCCTGATTTTGAATTTTGTCCCGTTTCAAAATGAGTGAATCACTGAATTCTCAAATGTTTCAAAGTTGCCACGAACATTAGTGACATTAAACTGCGTTCGTATTTAAAGAATGAATTAATCTGTGTTGGATAATACTTGAAAAAAATTGCCACTGTATAAAAGCACACAAGTTTAAATACTGAAAGTCTAATTCAGTAATTCTGACGCAAAGCTTGAGAATATCTCGTCTGTACCGTATTTTATCTCTACTAACGATTATGGGATACGAATAGCCCTATCTTATGTCGCACGGGACAATGAAAAAGTAATACATGTCAATTTACAAGTTATTCCAATTAAATTTGCCTTATATAGTTTTTTCTTACCATATATTCGTAAAGAGAAATAAAACGCCACCAACGTTAATGATGTCTCGTATTAATCGGAGGCTGAAAAGGGAAAATGGTGTTAGGGCTTCTTTCGTAAAAAAATTTTGCGACTTTCAATGGTTGTGCGCTTAAAAATGAATGGTGCGCGGGTACAAAAACAAAGTTTAAAGTTTCTGTTCACCAAATATCATTATCGATCACGATTAATTCTCAGGGGCGCAATTATCACTTAAAGTTAAAGAACAAAATTTAGGAGAAATAGACATACGCAACGTTTCCTTTTCAACCTTCAATTATTATTTCAACCCAATAAATTTGTAATTTCAAATCCACGAAGTAAACTGTCAAATCCATTCAAGATTTCTCGTCAACGAAATTCGATTCCGATTTCAATTTTAATTCAGTTCTTACCAAAACCACAAATTCAGATAAACGGATATTGAATGGTAAGAGATGTGTCAAGGACGAAGCCCACGATAGGCGGGGACCAACCTTTTTCTCACACAAATTTTACTTCAATCTCTGTAACATCAATCTATGTTTGTTATATATATATATATATATATATATATATATATATATATAGAAACGACGTAAGTATAGAGGAGCGTTCTGCACACGATGAAGAGAAATAACGAACAAATGAAAAATGAGGTGAACCGCCCGGGAATCGAACCCAGGATCTTCCGATTGCCGGTCAGATGCGCTATCCATTACACCACGGGCTTCGATCAGTCATAAGTCGAAATTCTCCTACATAGGGCAGAAACCAATGCCCTGAGAGGGCACCCTCGCAAATCGTGAATATGTACATTTAACTGCAATGACCACGCAGTATATTAATGTATAGAAACGACGTAAGTATAGAGGAGCGTTCTGCACAAAGAAGAGAAATAACGACCAAATGAAAAATGAGGTGAACCGCCCGGGAATCGAACCCAGGATCTTCCGATTGCCGGTCAGATGCGCTATCCATTACATTAATATACTGCGTGGTCATTGCAGTTAAATGTACATATTCACGATTTGCGAGGGTGCCCTCTCAGGGCATTGGTTTCTGCCCTATGTAGGAGAATTTCGACTTATGACTGATCGAGGCCCGTGGTGTAATGGATAGCGCATCTGACCGGCAATCGGAAGATCCTGGGTTTGATTCCCGGGCGGTTCACCTCACTTTTCATTTGTTCGTTATTTCTCTTCCTCGTGTGCAGAACGCTCCTCTATACTTACGTCGTTTCTATACATTAATATACTGCGTGGTCATTGCAGTTATATATATATATATATATATATATATATATATATATATATATATTATTATATATAGTGTTTCTTTAGGTTCATTTTTTTTTAAAAGAAACGCTCTTTTTTTTGGCAAAACCTAAAGCACAAACCATCGACACCCGTTTTCTTGTCTTTTTTTCTTAGTTGCTCAAAAGTAATTTTATTTTTTTAAATCTAAATCTAAAAAGGATCGAATAATGTAAAAAAACTTTTTTTTTTTAACATATCTTCAACGAGCGCATCATAAGATATGATTGTTGAAAATACAAGAAATAATAGGGCAAAAATAATTGGTTATTTTTCTATTTCAATATATATATATTATATATATATATATATATATATATATGGTTGTTTACATTTGCAAACTGTCCAAGGTTAGAACAATTTCACAAAATGACCATCATTTGTCGCTACAATGCGTATTCAAAGCTCGAACTCGTTTAGGTCATTAGTGAGATGCTCTCGTGGAATGGATCTAGCGAATTCGGTTTCTTTTACAGAATTCTTTCGAACTACGGTATTGGGTTTGTCACAACATACAAATATTTTAACATAACCCATAGATAAAATTGCAAAGAAGTTAAGTCAGGTGCTCACCCGACTTAACCTTTTTGGACTTTTATCTATGGGATTATGTTAAAATAATTGCGTATGATAACAAATGCTGGTGTCTGGCAGAACTTTGTGAAAGAATCAGAGGTAAGTGAATGCATTCCGCGAGAGCATCTTCCTAATGCTCTAATGAAGTTTGACCATCGAATACGCAATGTAGCGACGAATGATGGTGATCATTTGGAAATGTTCTAAAACTGATCAATTTGGAAGTGTAAACAACTATACATATTGTAGCAATAATTAATAAGAAAAATTCTGACTAATTATTTTTTAAACTTTGTTTCTCGGACACCCGTACTTTAATTATCTCATACTACTAAATGAAGTAGGTACTTTGTTAATAGTATAAAGCTATGTACAGTAATTATTGTTGCATATTGTCTGTATGTACAGTACAATGTACAAATAAGTTCCATAGACATTTTTTTAATCCCATATCACTAAATACTTTACTGCAATATAGCCTATCCCGATATGCTTGGGATTTTGATTATGACATACTTTCCTGTCCCATGATTCATACTAACTATTGAACAAAAATTTTTTGAGAATACTGTATTGGATATCCTCACACAGTTTCTCAACCTAAGAGTCATGGGAAATGCTCGAAGAAGAGGAGGTGCCGGTGTTTTGCAAAATAAATTCATCGTATATGGAAAATCGAAATTTGTTTTTCCAGCAAAATTTCAAAATATGTAAAATGAGACCTACTATTTTTTTTTAAAGTGAAGAACTCTCGTAATGTTACAGTTTTACAGTTGAAATTATTTTTAGTTAGTCTTACTCCTCTTAACTGTTAATCCGAGTCTTTCAATGAGATATTTTTGCCTATTTTGCATTTGTTAATCTTCTTATATTCAGTTCAGCAGAGTGGACACAAAGTAACATATACTCGTAGACAGTCAATTTCATCGCTTTGTTTTAATTGGAACCATTAATGAGAAGCCCAATTCGCGTAAGTATGAGGTTGCAAATGAATTAAAACTTTTAATGCTTCATAATACACCATGGCTTCGATACTCAATTTTCCGCGCTATTCAAAATGTACGTAAGTCTTCTAACGGGAATAACAAATGTAGGGTCTTGTCAGAAGAACATTCAAATCATTGTTTTTTATGCAGGAAGGAGGGGCCAAAGGCAAATGCCCGCAAAAAGCGCCCCTCTCATAAGAGAAGCGAGCCAAAATCAAGGTCCGGGGTTTTCGAGATGCCTAGACACTCTGCGTTTAAAAGCTGAGAGGTCACAGACAGGAGGGAAGATGGACTGAGGAAGATTGTTCCAGAGTTGACCGGTTGAATAAAATGAGGCGTTGCGTGGAAGAAGGGCGACCTAGCCAAAATCAAATCTTTGAGAAAAATGCATTTTAAGTTGGAGAGGTATTTATCGACAATTAGGTAGAAGAAGGGCGACCTAGCCATTTTTGGCGAAAATGAATTATTGCTGTTTTCAGTAGCTTAATATATTATATTAAGCTACTGAAAATCAGCAATAATTCATTTTCGCCAAAATAGCTAGGTCGCCCTTCTTCCACGCAACGCCTCATATGAAAGACTGAAAATACCGATTAACCCTTGCATTAGATAGTTGGACAAAAAAGGAATTCGAAAGTGCAAAAAGCCTGGTACTGCGTGCTCTCCTTAAAGGAGGAGGCATGCAGTCAGAGAGTTCAGAAGAGCAATGTCCGTTATAATAGCGATAGTAAAGAGAGAGTGAAGCAACAGTGCGGCAAAGAGAGAGAGATTGAAGACAATCAGTAAGAGGCGGGGAAATGATGAGACGAAAAGCCTTTGATCCCACCCGGTTAAGTGTGGTTGTGTGGGTTGAGCCACCCCACACATGAGAACCATACTCCATACAGAGGCGAACAAGACCCTGTACAGAGACAGCAACTGAATGGGGGTGAAGAAACTGTGGAGGCGGTACAGCACATCTAACCTCTTAGAAGCTGTTTTGGTAAAAGAGTATATGTGATCTTTCCAGGAAAGATCACGAGAAAAGGAAACGCCAAGAATGTTAAGAGAAGAGGAAGGATTGAGTTGTGAGTTGTTGAAGGGGATAGTCGTGTGGAAGATTGTGACGACTAGACAGATGGAGGAACTGAGTTTTTGAGGCAGTAAGAGACAACGTTTTCTCTGCACCAATCAGATAGAGCAGAAAGATAGAGGTCAGGTGTCCCATAGCCGTCCTACGCGAATCATGAAGTGACTGCTGTGAGAGACGGTTTGGGAAGTGGGTGGAGAAGTGAAGCGTAGAATCATCGGCATAGGAGAAGAAGTGCGAATTAAAAGATCATTAATAAATAAAAGAAAAAGAGTGGATGACAAGACAGAACACTGAGGAATACCACTGTTAACCCTTTAAAGCCTACTGGGTCGAATACGTACGGTTTCAAATACACGCATTTAGACTTAACCCTACAAAAAAATTCGGCGTTAAAGGCGTTTAAGGAGAAGAACAGTGGCCATCTGCAACTGCAGCTATAGATCGGCCAGAAAGGAAATTAGAGATGAAGGCACAGATAGAAGGATAGAAACCGAAGGAGGGCAGTTTCGAAATTAAAGATTAGTGCCAGACTCTATCAAAAGCTTTTGATATGTGCCAAAGGCGCCTCATCTTGCGAGGATCCAAGGGCCGAATTGGAGCGATACGACAGGAAACACATATAAGATTGTGGTCGGAGGAGCCCAACGGAGAAAAAAGAAGAAGGATGGAAGGTAAGAAATAAATCCAGAATGTTCGGCCTATCTCCAAGGCGATTGGGGATACGAGTAGGGTGCTGTACAATCTGCTCTAGGTCATTTAGGATAGAAAAGTTTTAAGCTAGTTCACCAGGGATATCAGTGAAATGGGAGGAAAGTTAAAGGTGGTGGTGAACATTGAAATCTCTTAAAATGGAGATTTAAGCAAAGGGAGAGTGGGAAAGAATGTATTCCACTTTGGAAGTGAGGCAGTCAAAGAAGTTTGGATAGTCAGTAGAATTAGGAGGAAGGTAAACAGTGCAGATGTATTTAGTTTGAGATTGGCATGTAAGCCGTTGCCAGAGGGTATAGAATTTGGAAGATTCGAGTTCGGAAATACGAGAACAAGTTAGGTCATTGCATACATATACGCAACCTCCACCTTTGGAGTGAAAATGAGTATATAGAAAGTAAGAGGGTACAGAAAAGGGGTTGCTGTCAGTCGTCCCAGACACCTGAGTTTCTAGCATCGCGGACTCTACCACCCTTTAATTGAAAGGCTAAGTATCCATTTATTACGAAGCCTTCCATACTTACATGTTTATTTATTTACATATTTATTTCAAAATGGCGCCGCCAGCACAAAGAAAGGTTGAGAAACACCGTTCTATGGTCTAAGACTAACATTAATTAATATAAAATCTTTATAATTTTTACGCGGATAAAACATACTCTTCCTTGATTTTATAACATTTACCAATTATTTTATTTTCCATATAAATATTTATATTTTTCGTTTTTTATTTGAAATATAAAAGAAGCTGAAAAAGGTTATTGAGTCTACGCTGTAACGTGGACTTTACGTTTAATTAAGAAAAAGTCTATTTATTTTATATTTAAAATATACTGTATGTGTTTTATGTTTTAACAACAAATATTTAAACTATATACTCTTATATATTTTCCATGCAAACCGATTTTCAATTGGATGTTACAAAAAAAAAAACAAGCAAAAGAAAAAGGGAACAAAAACTCTCTCTCTCTCTCTCTCCTCTCTTCTCTCCTCTCTCTCTCTCTCTATATATATATATATATATATATATATATATATATACAGGGTGGGCCGTAAGTTTCCATACATAGAAAAATTAAACGTTTGTTTTTATGTTTCAGATACCCTAAGAATATGCGTTTGACGTAGATCTTGTTTACTGATGAAGCAAATTTTTACGTCAATGGAGAGGTTAATCGGCAAAACATACGTTATTGGAGTAATGCTAACCCTAACTGGCTGAGTCCGACGAAGATGCAAGGTGCCGGTAAAGTGATGGTGTGGGCCGGGATATGGGGTGACAGAATTATTGGACCAATTTTTGTCAGTGGAAATCTTAATGCCGAAAGGTATCTTAACATGTTGCAAGAAGAGATTTTCCCATCCCTGCTAAACGAGGAAGGTAACTTCCCAGTTTACTTCCAGCAAGATGGAGCTCCACCTCATTATGGTCTTCACGTGCGTCGGTATTTGGATCAGCAGTTTCCGGATGCTTGGATTGGTCGGCGTGGTCCTGTGGAGTGGCCTCCCAGATCCCCAGATCTCACCCCCTTGATTTCTATCTTTGGGGGCACTTGAAGGCCATGGTGTATCAGGAAAAGATACGAGACATAAATCATCTAAAGGAACGTATCACCAACGCCATTACAAGCATAACGTCAACTGTGCTAATCGTGTTCATCAACAGTGGGGAACACGTATTGAAATGTGTTTTCCAAAACAATGGCAACCATGTAGAGCATATTATATAAATAAAAATGGTTGTCCATAAAAAAATGTTTATTTTTCCTATGTATGGAAACTTACGGCCCACCTGTATATATATGTATATATATATATATATATATATATAAATATTATATATATATATATATATATAATATATATATATATATATATATTCCAAAACTGTGATTCCACTTTGATTTTTCACAACAGTTGGAACATATTACTGTATACAATAAAAAATACGATGAAACTTTTTATTCGCAATTTAATAACAAAAGCAATCGAAATTAATTAAAGAGAACAAATTGCAGTATAAATGAAGGGTATACTCTCGTATTTTGTATGTCTCCCTTTTGTCACTTCTCTTGGCACTGATGCACTCATTTCATTTTCATTATTAGTAGTATCCTGGATGATGTTATTGCAGTTTTATTTTACTGCTTCTGAGTTGAGTAAAAGATTTACGGGATTGATAGTGCTTTTCGTTTCCCGTTTTGAACAATTTTCTTAAATTCTCAACTGGGTTTAGATCAGGTGACTGTGGAGGTTATTCCATAATGGTCAGCCAATTAATTATGTTCTTTATGCTTCAGGCGTTTCATGCGAAGGTCGGACTTAATTAACTTTTTGGGTCATTATCTTGTTGAAAATTAAGTTTTGATCCAATACGCGCTGACATGGTGAATTATGGCATGGTGAATTAATGTGGTATAGTATTGTCTACTTTCATGGTACCATTAACTTTTACAACGTCTCGAGTGCCATATCCACTGAAACAACCCCCATACCATTATGGAGCTCCCAGCGTGCTTCACGGGAGATTTTCTACACTGCAGAACCAATTTCCCATTAAGTCTGCGCCTGATGTACTGCCTCGTGTGCGTACCAAACAAATCCAAATCGTACTCATCCGTAAACCAGTCAACCAAATCCAATTTTGTCTCATCCGTAAAAGAACCCTTTATCCGTCTCCAGCAGTAAAATCCTCGCATTTTTCGACTCACTGCAATCACTTTTAGAGTCTTTCCTTCCTTAAGGATGTTCTTTTAATTCAGTAGAACAAAAAATATAACGATTTTGCTGCTGAAGCCCAGTCGAATCTTTGTGATAGATTTGTCCAAAATTAATTTGTTTGGTATACGCACGAGACAGTAACCCCTAAAGAGAAAAAGAAAATAATATCACCGTGTCCAGTATACTATCAATAAACTGAGTGAATCACTGTCACGAGGAGTGGCTGTTGTATTGACTGCGGAAAGGAGACATAAAATAGCAGATTATAACCTTTATTTATACGCCAACTTCGTTTTTATAATATTTACTTCCTTTTGTTACTTAATTATGAATAAACACGTTCCACTGCATTTTTCCATGCATGTTGTGTTCCACTTGGTGCCAAAAATTGAAGTGGAGCCATAATTTTTGCACCCACTAATTATATATATATATATATATATATATATATATATATATATATATATATGAAATGAAAATGTTTATTGCCAGACTATAGTTCATATGACAAATATTATTAATACAATGACAGTTCATATACTAAGGATAGAAATATATACAATTGATTAGAAATAATACTGCACTGTCGAAGTTAAGTGGAGCTACAGACAGACGTTTTCGTACCAAGACGTCCATAGCTTAGAGGATAAATGGCAGGACTCATGGATAGCTTGGATGATCGGGTTGGTTGATTTTTTAATTCTTTGCATTAGACTGTGTTCAGCACGTCTTGTTACCTCCGGGAAGCTCGGGACATTGCGGGTAGCAAACATTTGCGAAGCTGAGCATCTCGGGGGGTAATTTATGTAAGAGTCTAAAAGACCTGTTGTACAGCAAATTTAGGGTTCTGCCAGAACATTTTTTATAATTCACCCAGAGTTGCTGACCGTATATATTACTGCAGAAAGTACGAAAGTGTGTGTCTTTAGCTTCATTTGTACAGAAACGAGAGTTCCTTATGGTCATATTCGCTTTAGCACACAGGCTTCGAGATTGTTTTCTTATATCCGAGTCATCACTCAAGGAGCTGGTAATAGTTTGACCCAAATACTTAAACTCTTGTACTTCCTCAATTACTTCACCATTCATTTTAAACCTTATATCCGCTGGCTGATTACAGCTTTTAGGATGAAATTGCATAACCTTAGTTTTTGTAACATTAAAAAGAATATCATGTTTCTGCGAATACACTTCGCAGACATTTAGTAGCCGATCCAGACCTTTAACAGAGGGACTTATTAACACCATATCATCGGCATAAACTAAGTTATTTATCCTTGTGTTATCTATACAACATCCTACTGTTGCCTCATTAAGTGAAGCAATTAATCCGTCAATATACACATTAAACAGCATAGGGGAGAGCAAGGAGCCTTGTCTCACCCCGCAAGAGGAGCCAAAACACTCGGATAGTACATTGTCCCACCTAACAGTGAAAGATTGGTGGGAATACCAAAATTTCAATAAATTTAATATGTACATGGGAACCTTCCTGTCTTCTAGTTTTGCAAATAAAATATTGTGGTTCACCCTATCATATGCCTTACTTATATCAAGGAAACAGCTATAAATGGTTGAATTACTGTCAATGTATTTAGATATTGTTTCTTTAAGTACATAGATACACAGGTCAGTTGAGTGGGACCTTTTAAAGCCAAACTGATTAGGAGATGTCCATAGGAAATCATTTAATCGGAGTAACAAGAGTTTTTCTAGTAGTTTCGAGAAGCAGGAAGCGACAGCAATAGGCCTGTAATTATTGCTGGACAGAATGTCTCTGTACTTATTTTTGACCAGGGGCAAGATATATATACCCTCATGAACTCTGCAGGGATATAGCTATGAGCAAGCATGGCTGACAGGGGCAATGATATATGCAGACATACTACGTCATTTGCATATTTTAAGTGCTCATTCGATAAGTCATCTACCCCTGACGCAGAACCAGTCTTTAACTCTTTAGTTAACCTCTTTACTTCAGAAAATGATATCAAAATATTTTCCTTGTCCCTCCCACAATCGTTTCGCTGCAATCTATCTTAAGATTATCCCTACTCACACTATTAAGAATGTTAGAGTAGTAGTAGTAGTATATATATATATACACAGGGTAATATATATATATATATATATATATATATATATATATATATATATACAGGGTGGTTCAAAGGTCCCTATCTATTTTGCTGAAATAATGATATTTCTATTTTATTTTCTACAGGCAATAGATGATGATGGATGTACAAGAACGTGTGATGGTAGTAACATTACGTATTCAAGGAAGAAGTGCAAAGAAATTTTGAGAAAAAATTCGAAAGAAGGTTTCACAAAACCACGACCTACAGACAAAGCAATTCGCGAGCTGGTCAATAAATTTAAAAGAACAGGATCTGTTCCTGATGAGGCAAGATCCGTACGTCCAAGTACCTCTCAAGAAAATGTCGAATTAGTAAGAGATGCCTTTGAAACAAATCCTAGAATGTCAACTCGCACAGCAACACGTAGACTGAGCGTACCAAAAACGACTGTTCTAAGGATATTAAAATCAACATTAAAAAAGAAAAGTTACTATATTCAAGTGCTACATGAGTTACACGAAGACGATTATCCAAGACGAGCCGCCATGTGCACACAATTGATTGAAAAAATTCATACCGAAAAATTAAACCACATTCTCTTCAGCGATGAGGCGACATTCCACACATGCGGAAAGGGGTATCAGAACAATATCACCCCGCGGACACTATCCCCCATCCCTCCTACAGACAATATCGCCAGTGGACAGAATCACCCAAGACGATATCCCCCAGTGGACAATATCCCTTTTTCTGTGTATGTGACGCTCCGTGCCAAAACTAAGAGGTGATTCCAAAGTGATGAATAGCAAACGTCAATTAAAAGTCAATTTATTTCAATATTTCATCGAGAAATTTGAAAAAAAAAAGTTATTTGTGACACACCCTAATGCGCATGCGCGGGTATTTTATATACACTAGTGTGTATACAATATATATATATATATATATATATATATGGATTTCATGAAATCCTTAAAATGTTCAGGTATTTCATGTAAGGTTGAGTCGTGATAAATTCGTTAAACCTATAGGAAAATTATTGAATGCCCGGTTAAGTCAACTGTACGCCCCTGACGATTGGTTTGGTTAAGTTGTGATATTTTCGTTAAAACGAAAATATCACGACTTCACCTTACACGAAATCCCTAGTTACACAGATTCCCTGTAACATAATATATATATATATATTATAATGTAATGTTATAATGTTTCAGACCAACAAAGACCCTAGGATCCACTCATGGCTGGTCTACCTAACTGTGTTTGTAATTGTGTATTGTGCATGTCCTCTGTGGTGGCGGAGGGGACCTACAATTTTACGTGGGTTCCGAACCACAAAGAACATAAGAACATATGAAATTTTTATAGTGGGCACACTAGGGGCCACTTCGGCCCATCGAGGTGGCTCCACTATGTAAAAACTGCCTGTACATTGGCAACAGCCAATTTTTACAAAACTAAATAATTATCAATTAAAAACTAATTAATTATCGATTTAAAACTAAAGATAGAATCTCTGGATCCAGAGGATCAAGTCATAATAGACTACTATCCACAAATATGTTACACTCTATATCTATTTATAACCGACATGCAAATATATCAGATCCAAAGAATTCAGTCAATTTCATTACGGTATCCATCAATACCAGTACCTTATATATCGAGAAAGAGAGGAAGCCAGCCAGGAAGAAAGAAGTATAAAGATGTAACAGCCCGACTACGTACAGTGATTGGAGATCAGAGAAATCGTCTTGGGGGATATTATCATAGAAGCACAGAAAGGTTAATCGACATAATTGCCGTATCTGGAGTAGTGAAAAACCAACCGAGTTGCACGAATGGGAGAGAGATTCTCCTAAAGTTACTGTCTGGTTGGATATGACAAGATCGAAGATTTACGAACCTTCTTTCTTTGCAGAATCTACGGTAACAGGGCCAATTTATCTTGACTTGCTTCAGCAGTTTCTTGAACCCCAGCTTCGTTCAAATGGCATTCTCGACACTGTTGTTTTTCAACAAGATTGGGCTCCATGTCACAATGCAAACATCGTTCGGGCGTACCTTGATGAGCTCTTACCATATCGCTGGATTGAACTTGGTGGAAACAGGCCGTGGTCAGCACGATCTTCGGATTTAACACCATTAGACTTCTTTGTGGAGGGCTTTTTAAAGTCTGAGGTTTACAAAACAAGTGTTATAGATCCGCAAGATCTGCGAACCCGCATTGTCACGACAGTCGCTAAAATAACCCGAGATATGCTTGAGAATGTGTTGCGCAATGCAGTGGACAGATCTGAGATTTGCAGACACACGATAATGCTCACGTCGAATCTTAGACCTAAGCTTGATAAATAAATATACATCTAATTATGTTACTACATTTTTATCCTAAAATACTATTATTTCAGCAAAATAGATAGGGGCTTTTGGACCACCCTGTATAGAAACCAACTCTCTTCTCTACCAAATCCCACAAATGAGGCAGGATCATAAACCAAAACAGATGTATAATCATGCATTATATATATCTGAAAATGCAAAGACGAAGAAAATGGTCATAAAATTATAAAATTATGCATCAGTGCACAATCTAAAACAGACATGGGCAATTAAGAAACTACGCCCACAACCACGAAGAGTTCATAATATATATATATATATATATATATATATATATGGTTCCGCGAGATGATTCCTCATTTCAAGAAGGTCAAGCTTGTCGCCCCTCCTCTCGAGTTGGCCTGGTGAAGTAGTGAGTTGATTTCTTGTACTCTCCACCTCACATAGCCAGGTACGCCCGGCTCATCGGGGATTCTTCTGAGCCAGGCGTCTAATCTTCTTCTGAAGATGTCCACCGCAACACCATTCTTGTTCCTTAGGTCTTTGGGCAGCTGATTAAACAGTTTTGGTCCTCTCACAACAAAACTATTTTCTTTCAGGGTTAAGGATGTTCCCTGTCTCGCCTTTAAGTTGGGAACACGACACAGTCTTCCTTTTCTACTTTCCACCGTTGTTTGGGGAGTTGCAGGGTTCAGAGTAAGATTAGGAGCTAGTTTCTCCATTATTTTCCAACTGTAAATGATGGTGTATCTCTCTCTTCTCCTTTCCAGTAAATATAGGTTTAGTTCGCGTAACCTTTCCCAGTAATTTAGGTCTTTGCACCGCTTGATCTTGGCTGTGAAGCTCCTCTGAATCCCTTCTAGTTGTCTAATGTCTTCTTTTTTATATGGGCATGTTAGGACCGAGCAGTATTCCAATTTGGGTATGATCAGTGTTTTCAGTGGAGGAATCATTATATTCCTATCCCTTCGTTTAAAGGTTCTCAGTATCTGCCTCGTTATTCTCTTTGCTCTGTTTACTGCTATCTTATTTTGTGTTTCAAATTTCGCATCATCAGTCATTACAACCCCTAAATCTTTTGCTCTAGAATTTCTCTGAATTTCCTGTCCATTTTGGGTATAATATTCCATGGATTTTAGGTCTTCTCTTTTTCCATACCGTAACAGCTGAAATTTCTCAGTGTTAAACTTCATATTGTTGTCTTCCGTCCACTTGTAGATTCTGTTCATGTCGGCTTGTAGAGGTCCGATATCTTCTAGGTTTCTTATTTTTCTACTGATCTCTGTGTCATCCGCAAAGGATGTTACTGTGCTGTCTCTGGTAACGTCCTCATCTATGTCAGTTATCATGATTATGAAGCGTAGTGGAACTAATACTGTTCCTTGTGGTGCTTATCTGAGGACCTCTATTCTGATGAAGATACTCCTTGTACTGTAACGACTTGCCGCCGCTCACTAAGGAAATTATACGAGGGTAATTCAATAAGTATCCGCACTTTTTATTTTCACAATTTTACTTTCACATCTGATAGATTATAAACACACCACTTCTCAACATAGTCTCCCTGTTTCTCAATACACTTAGTCCAGCGATCTACAAGCTTCCTAATGCCATCACAAAAGAATGTTTTTGGCTGTGTGGATAACCAGTCATGCACCGCCTCCTTCAGTCATCATCGCCTTGGAATCGCTGACCTCTCAAAGCGTCTTTTAGTGGTCTAAACAAGTAAAAATCGGAAGGTGCCAGGTCTGGACTGTAGGCTGGATGGTCGAGAACTTCAAATTTAAGCTCTTGAAGGCATTTTCTAGTCTGTGTAGCGGTATGAGGGCGCGCATTGTCGTGTAACAGAATAACACCTTCCGACAATCTCCCTCTCCGTTTTGTGCGAATTGCTTGCTTTAACTCATTCCGAAGCATGTCAGAATACGATGCACTTGTTACTGTAGTTCCACGCTCTAGATAATGTTCAAGGATAGAGCCTCGTGTATCCCAAAACAGTGTTAGCATAACTTTACCTGCTGATGGCTGCGCTTTGAACTTCCTTGCAACGGGAGATTGTCGGAAGGTGTTATTCTGTTACACGACAATGCGCGCCCTCATATCGCTGCACAGACTAGAAAATGCCTTCAAGAACTTAAATTTGAAGTTCTCGACCATCCAGCCTACAGTCCAGACCTGGCACCTTCCGATTTTTACTTGTTTAGACCACAAAAAGACGCTTTGAGAGGTTAGCGATTCCAAGGCGATGATGACCTGAAGGAGGTGGTGCATGACTGGCTACGCACACAGCCAAAAACATTCTTTTGTGATGGCATTAGGAAGCTTGTAGATCGCTGGACTAAGTGTATTGAGAAACAGGGAGACTATGTTGAGAAGTGATGTGTTTATAATCTATCAGATGTGAAAATAAAATTGTGAAAATAAAAAGTGCGGATACTTATTGAATTACCCTCGTATATCCATTTCTCTACTTTTCCTCTTATTCCCATATATTTCAGTTTATGTATTACGATTCCATGGTCGCACTTGTCGAACGCTTTGGCAAAGTCTGTGTATATAACATCATAGTTTTTATTATTTTCCAGTGCATCAATAATGTTGTTGTAATGTTCCATTAGTTGTGATAGGAATGATCTGCCTGACCGAAACCCATGTTGGTTATCATTGAATTTTTTCCGAGTTTCCAAAAAGTCATAGATTTTCTGTCTAACTATGCTTTCAAATATTTTAGTGAGACGAGATGTAAGCGACACTGGCCTATAGTTTTTGGCCTCGGATCGATCTCCTCCTTTATATATTGGGACTATGTTCGTGCTTTTCAGGATGCCCGGTATTTCTCCGTGTCTAATGATCGTCTCCATATCCAATATAGGGGCTCAGCGATTGCATTCTTGCAGTTTTTGATCAGTGTGGCATTCCATTTATCCGGTCCTGCCGCTGATTGTGCTTTTAGTTTCCCTATGGCTTGTGTAATATCATCTGTCATAAAGTCGAAGTCCGTTGTACTTTCTCCTTGTAGTTCTTCTTCAAAGAACGCGTTTCTATCGCATATCCGTTTGTCAGTTTTTGGGATACTAAAATATGATTCGTAGTGAGCTCTTAATATTTCAGATACTTCTGTTAGATCATTAGATAAAGCACTGTTCTCGTTTTTCAGAGGTCCGATAGTCGCATACTTTTTCGACTTCATTTTTGCAAAATTATAGAAGTACTTTGAATTAACCTTTATCGCTTCTATTGAGTCGTCATCTTCTTTTTCTGTATGCTTCTCAATTAGTTCCTGTATGACACAATCGATACTCTGCAGTTTATCATTTAATATTTTTCTGATGTTATCTTTACAGTTACTTAATTTTGCAGTCACTCTTTTTCTCTTTCGGAACAATGACCTCTTTTGTCTCTCGAACCTGCTTCTCTTTCCTCTTTGTTATATTTTTGGGACATGTCTTTCCACAATTTCCAGCGTCTTCTCTTCTAGTGATTAGCATCTCTTCCGTTGTCTTGGCCTCGAAAATGGTTTTCCAATCTATTACTTCCATGCTGGATGCAATCTCTTCCCAGTTTATACCTTTGGAGTGAAAATTAAAAATTTCTTTTCCTCTTGCTTTTATATTGGTTGTTATTTCAATAATGTTGTGGTCCGATATTATAGTTGGGGATATTTCTACATTATCAATTAGGTTGCTGTTGTTTGTGAACAAATCTAGGCAGTTGTTTTTTCTTGTGTTTTCTGTTATTTCTTGTGTTAACATAAATTTATCAGCTAGAGCTAGTAGCATTTTTACCTGCTCCTGATCTTCCTGTGTGCCCCCTTTGTCCTGGTATACTGTATACTGTACATATATTTTTTCCTATCCCTTTATATTTCATGAATGGGAAATTAAAATCACCACAGAGCAAAATATTTGGGGTTGGAGAGTGTAGCACGTTTGCCCAGTTTCTTACCTCTGTAATGGAATCCGAAAATTTTGAGGTTGGCGTGTTTGGGGGTCTGTACATTACATTTAGTACCATATTTAATTTTTCAACTTTTGCTGCTACACATTCTACGTAGCTGTTTGAGGTACTTATAGTCATTTCTGCCATATGCCTTTCGCGTGTGTAAATAGCACATCCTCCTTTACGTGTCACTGTTCTGTCGACTCGGAGTATGCTATAGTTGTCAATTTGTATTTCTTTTTTGTCAACACAGAACTCTCAGTTTTCACAGTTCGCCCTGCAGTCCTTTAGATGAGTTTTCGTGAGGCATGCAAAGTCTGCGCCGGTTTCTTGTAGGAGTCCTTTCAGGTATAAAACTTTGTCCGAAGAATGATTTGATTTAAGGCCTTAAATGTTGGCTAGGATTATTTTCATTTTTTTCTCTATCGTTTTCGCATACAGGCGGTTCCGATTCCTTTTCCAATGGTGGTGCCGGTTTCGTTGCCTTGTGGTCCTCCGAGAATTTGCCTCTTTTTATCTTTGGGTAATAATCCGGCTCTCGGATTCCTATATTTGTCTGCTGACTTTGTATTTGCTGGATAGTATTTAGCAGCTGAATTGTGTTGGCTACGTCTAAAAAATTGGTACCCTTTTTTGATGTTCGTTTTTCCTGTTCACCCGTTGCGTTCTTTTAAGGGTGGTGGTAACAGTATTTTTGTCCGTATTTGCACCTCCCATATCTTGCATAGGTGTTGCAGGCAGTAAGATGGTAGAACTTGCACTTCTTTTCAAATTTGCAATATCCACTTGTGTGGTGTGTGTGCTACATAATGTGGGATGTGCATAGATACATTGCCCATCCCGATATCTGCAGTTTCTTTTTTCGTAGTATTTACATTCTGTATTTTCTACGCTTCTACTTCTTGTTATCTTGTTATTTTCAATGTTCTTAATTTTGGTATTATCATTATTTTTCTTTGGATGTTTATTTCCTACGTTTTTAGTTATCTTTTTATCACTTCGCCCGTTGGACAGTTTTACTACCTCGCAACTTTTACTTATCTCTTTTCTTTCATCTATGTCTTCATTCCGTATTATATTGTTTATATTGTTATTCGTTGTTTCCTCCTCTCTCTCATCCACCCGAATTTTCATTATTTCATACTTTTTGTAACACTCGAGTTTGCTTTCTCCATTTCTTTAAATACCGCGGAGTTTACAGTCTGTGTACATGTGTCACACAGAAATTTGATTCCCACGATCTGTTTCGCGTTCGAGACAAGAGTATTTTCCTATCATCCCAATTCATGCAGATAAAGTCGTGCAGTTTTTGACAGAAATCGCATCTTACTGCTGCATTTTCAGTTGTTTCCAGATTACACAAATTGCAGATTAAGTGAGAATTTGGACCCATGGTTATGCTATTCATTAATTAGCGTAAAAAGAAATACACACACAAATTATTTATTTATTTATTTTCCTTTCTCTTTCTTTTCGATGGTCACGAAGGTTTTCTGACCTTTGCGTTTTATGACCTTTTTCCTGCCTTGTTTCAAGATTTCTCGAATGCCAACCGTATTACGGTTCAAATATATACGTTAAACTGGTGATAATTTATGTAAATTGTATTGCACTTTCTTAATTTTACTGAATTTCACTTCATAGGTTATATGCACGGATTCACTGATACTTTATACACTTTCGGGTGTAAACAGAATAAACCGCCGAGTAGTTTATTCCCTTCTTATTTGGGTGTGTATATATATATATAATTTGTGTGTGTATATATATATATATATATATATATATATATATATATATATATACGATGTCCAAGAAAGATGTATACGTACGTTATCATTAAATTTTATGTACTAAATTCTAAGAACATTTTTATTGTCGGAAAAAGAGATGTTATTCCTGGTTAGGTTAGGTTAGTTAGGGTTTGGTCAGGTTAGGTTAAGCTAGATTAGCGAGTACCTCACTATTTAATGACTTAACAGAAAACACCTTTCGAGCTCTCAGTTGCGTACGAAACGCTAATCACGCCCTTCCTAGTTTGATGGCAGTTATGTTAGGTTAGGTTAAATGAAGTTCGGTTCGTTTTTTAGATATATAGTTTTAAAAAGGTTGGTGTCTCGCTTCTGTGAAGATGTGTGTGTGTGTGTGTGTGTGTGTGTAAAACATATTTGATTTAACTTTGTGAAAGAAATTAACAAAAACTGTTGTAAGCCAAGTTGCCTCTAAAATTAATAAAAAATAAATCTTACCTTACATTCGTGAAATCGTCATCGTTACTTCATTACGTTCAAATACTTTCATTTTTTTCAGATAGGAACTGATTCACAATAAACTTACGAGATAAGAGTCGATGGGTTTATCATAAAATCGTATATAATTTTTCTGGAGCTTCGTGGCATTTAGCGCATGAGCTATGTGCAATGCAGTGTGATCGAAACGCCCGTATTTGTAATCGGAGTTGTGTCCATTTTCCGAACTGCTGCTGTTCGATTGCTGAAATACGAAATACAAATTAAACGTAAACGTGAGAGGTGTTTAGTGGACTTAATACTACATTAATATTGAATTCCTTAATTACTAAGCTTCATATATTTGAAGGGGTAGAACGGTGTTTCACTGTTCAATGAAAGGAATCCTTCCGCAGTAAAACATCTCGGGGCCAAATTAAAACCCCAAGTTTATCGAGGAGGATGCAAAAATCTATAAAAAGAAACCTCTCTATTTCTCCTACTTTAAATGCAGCAGTCCCGCTGCGAGCTAAAATGTTCTGGAATTTATCCCATTGGAAAGGAAATATATTCTAAGCAGTAAGTAACTTTAAGCGAACATTAAACCCAAATAATCAAGGATCCACATTATTCCATAAAGGCTTATTTTGTCCAAAAAAAAAAGTTTGACCAATGACCACCTGCTATACTTTGCGGGCCTTTATTTTTGAGAAAATGTTCAAAGAATGTTTACTATTTTATTTATCTCATTTACGTGATACGTATCGAGAGTGGTTAAGAGATGAAGGTGTTGAAGCTGTTATGCTGCACAGTTTTGCTAGTTTAAAGAAAAGATTTGAGAAGCACTATGGTAAACAAGTTATGATTGTTCCACAGAAAGATACATCAAATTTTATGTTCTTCATATTTATCCATTGCCAGTGTTCTTCCGGAAGTAAAGAATCTCAAAGAACGGCTACAGGAAGAAGGGTATGCTGTGGAAAGCGATGTTGAAGAAAAATTAGATTGTCCAAACCTGTTACAAAATGAATCGTTCAATACTGCAAAAGCCATTCGATGCCAACTGAAAGAAGCTGGTAGACAGGAGAAACAAAAAAAGGGGATATTCCAGAGGAGGTAAGCTGAATGATGAAGAAATTAATATCGACATTTCTTATGAGTCAGCTCTGAAACAAGTGCCAAAAAATTTGTATAATCATCTTGCTTGGGTGCTGACTGATACAACGCATGAAGTGGGCCCCGAAGGAAAGGTTCAACTCAAGGGGAAATATCATAAGCATGTTCTCAACATAGCACAAGATATATGCGGAACAGTTGCCAAACGCCCAGTCATGCTGGAACTGCTCTTTATATACACAAGAGATTTGGAAGCAGTGTCGGCAACCAAAACGCACAAAGGTACATTGCAACTATGGCATCAGAAACAGATGATCACGTTAAAGTACAGTAGATGGGTACTTTATACCACAAAATGTTGTTCTTGGACGTTTCACTCATTTTGCAGTTGATAATTTAGAATTTAATGAATACACTACAGATGGCACGACCATGCATGGAACAACACATATTTTTTTTAATTGAATAAATTGAATAACCTTTATTAATAATAAAATAAATACATTGGTTTTTACAATTTACAATGACATGAGTAATTGTGAAGCTGGACCATTTATTTTATGTAATTTGGCCCTTAAGCTTTAGGCTTTACTGGGCTCTTATTAAAAATAAACAGCTAGTTATTATTAATTAATAATACTAAGTAAATAAGTATTACTAATAGTTAAAGTATGTGTTACTCTTAAAGTATCATTATTGATATGACAAATGCCAGGTCACGATTGGAGACATTATACCAATACCATACAAAGAAACCAATATTATACATGAGAGATAAAAACTGAACAATCCCAAGAAATGTGTCTTTAATACTAGATTACACACGAGAAATTAATAAACAATAGTAATGGACATTAATCCAAGATTTTTGTTAGTATGCCATTATTAATCGGGATTTCAACTTGGTTTTAAACAAATTTACATTCACAATATTTTTTATATCGGCATTTAAGTCATTTCATAGTTTCAATCCAATGAAAATGGGTAGTTTTTGAGATGAAGACAATCTAAATTGAGGTATAACAAGCTTTGATCTATTTCTGGTCTGATCCCAGTGGATTTCTTGATGAGTTACAAAATATCTATTTACCCATTGCAAATTAATGATTTTGTTCTTACACTTGTAAATAAAAATAAAATGTGCCACTTTGATTACATCATCGAGCTTTAGTAAGTTTAGCTCTTTCAATAATGTACTAGAGTGATCAAAGAAATCAGCATCAGATAATAAATAACCTTATTGCCCTTTTTTGGATGACAAAGATATCGTTTAATACGTTGTTAACGGAGTTTTCCCCAAACAAGGCTGCAGTACGTTATATAAGGAAGAATAAGAGCATGATAAAGAGTGAAAACCTGTTTAGGGACTACATTTCGAAGTTTAAACATTATAGCAACGCTCCTTGAAATCTTTTTCGCGATATAATTTACATGATCACTCCATTTCAAATTCTTATCTAGCATTACACCAAGAAATTTTGTTACAGTACACTCCTTTATAGCGATTTCATTAACATTAAGTTCATCAAGATATACATTTCTTTTATTAGTAAAAATTATGAAATTTGTTTTACTGGTATTTAGGAAGAGTTTATTGGTGGTCAACCATTTCATTACACTGATGAATTCTGAATTAAATATATTCTTAGCTGAATTTAACATCTTTGCAAGAAAAAGACAGTTGTATCATCTGCAAACATTATGAAGTTCAGTATATCAGACAACATATCTAACATACACCTTAAACACTTGGGCCCACAGGGAATATTAACTCTCACAAACATCAGCACATATTCATACCAACACTGTATTATTCCTGACATATGGAAACAAGGTCAAATTATTACACTACTCAAACCAAAACCAAACAAAAATCCAACAAAACCAACTTCCTATAGACCCATTACTTTACTATGCACACCTTCCAGAGTAACAGAAAGACTTATCTTACAAATCACCAACCCACACATACCACTATCGCGTACTCAACATGGATTTAGACCTCACCACTCAACCACGACATTACTCACTAACTTCACGCAGCACATCATGGAAGGCATCAACTCCAGACGACCAGCTCAACGTACCCCATGAGCAACAATAGACATTAGTAAAGCATTTGATGCTATCCCACGCTTCCCTCTCATAAACAAAATACTCAACACAAACATGCACAATAACACCAAAAGGTGGCTGAGCAACTATCTTTTAAGAAGATACTCACATGTCACATTTAATGGCAAGTTATCTAAAAACAGGCTTTTTCCGAACGGGGTCCCTCAAGGCTCTGTTCTCTCACCAACACTGTTCAACTTATACATGCATGACATTCCAACACCCATAGATAACAAGCTTACCTTATCATCATATGCAGATGACATCACTCTAACATCCACCCACAACAACATCGACAACGCTACAAATAACCTACAAACATACATAAACAGTATACAAGACTGGCTCACACACAATAGACTCAAGGTAGCGCCCACAAAATCAACCATCACCTTGCTAACAAGCAACACAAAAGAACACCAGACAACTCCACAGCTTACACTAAACAACACCAACATTCCACACACTCACAGGATCAAAATACTTGGGGTTACAGACAACACATCATTATCTTTTGCAAACCACATTCAGGACATTAAAAACAAATGTACGTCAAGACTTAACACGCTTAGGGTACTAACAGGCACAAACTTTGGACACCAGCACGAAACATCACTCATATACAAACAATAATTCGCTCAGTTATTGACTATGCTAGCCCATGCTGGGCACCCATTATCTCAAACATACAAATAAACACCTTACAGACAATACAAAACAACGCACTTCGTATTATTACAGGATGTACTCAAACAACACCAATAGAACACCTGCACACAGAAACAAAAATACTGAAAGTTAGGGAACATTTAGACATGAGGGGAACACAATTCATGGCAACAGCGACAACTAACCCACAACACCTTTGCCACTACATGTACAATCATGCACCAATACCTCGCACCATTAAGGTAACACCAGAGACATTATAACCAAATACTCCATTCCATACACTCCCCACAGACATCACACAGTACAGAAAACACATGCACACACACCTAACCCACAAAGCACTGACATGACTCGGTCCGAATGCGGTCCTAGGTGCGAAGCCGCCACCCATTGACAGGTCAGAGACCAGCCTGAGCAGATCGGATCGAGTTAACTTAGCAAGATTCCGATGTGAACATCACCCCAACTTACAGACATATAAACACAGACTAGACAACTCCACAGACGACACCTGCCACCTGTGCCAGGACACACCACAAACAATTGAACACATTATGACAGACTGTACCGCTCTAGCACAACATAGAACACAACACAACATCACTAGTGCGCTGAACTGGTCCACTCCGGAGAGGGCGTGCCGCCGGCTTGCTCGATCAGGGTGGGCTGATCGGCTAACCAAGAACAACAACAACGTGGAAGGTCATTTATATGTAATAAAAATAACAGTGGACCCAGAACTGAGCCCTGTGGCAAACCATGTTTGACAAGCGCTTTAGTTGAGCAAACCTTATTTACTGATACAAAATGAGATCTATTGGCCAAATAACTTTTAAACCAATCACTGATTGCTCCTCTAAAGACGTAACAATATAATTTATTAAGTAGAATATTATGGGCTATTACATCAAACGCCTTACTCAAATCCATAAATAATGATATCATTATTTCTTTGCTCTCTTTAGCTATATTTGCATTTTCCATAAGATTTAAAATAACCATTTCCATTGTTTTATTATTACGGAAGCCATATTGATATGGAGCTAATAAATTATAGGATTCTAAATATCACTGCATTCTACTTTTTACATTTTTTCAAGAACTTTACTGAACACAATGAACACACCGTCCTGTAATTTGTTGCTAGTGTAGGATCACCCCCTTTAAAAAGCGGTGTTATACAACCAGTTTTTAGCATTGATGGGAACATTCCTTTGGAAATACTTTGATTGATAATTTTAGCCAAAGGTAAGGAATGTTATGAATGTTAATTTTTGTATTTTTTTAATTTACCAATAATATTCCAGACCTCAGTAGAGGTAGCAGGAATAAAAGAAAATTAATTTAGTGAGCTGGGTGGCATATATTCTAGAGGTGAGTGATCATTATTTACTAATTGTGAGCGAAGTAAAATATATATTTAAAGTCTGCAATGGAAGTATCATCAATAGATTTCTTTATTATCAACATTTAATATTTCTATTGAATTTTTCTTAATTTGGTTTCCGAGAAGACTGTTTATGGTTGCCCAAGTGTTTTTCATGTCTCCTCTATGTTCGGAAAAATGACCGTTATAATAGTTATATTTTGCAATTTTGATTATTTTAGTTAATTTGTTTCTGTATTGAGTATATTGCACTTTAGGAATTTTTCTTTGTAATTTGAATTTGAATAATTTTCCTGTTTTTTATTGAAGTGATAATTCCTGGAGTGATCCATGGATTTGTGACACTTTTGGGCGAAATTGTTTTCCTTCTTAAAGGAAAGCAAGTATTAAAAATATGGAATAAGGTGTCATAGAAGAACTGAAACATATGATCTGGGTCATTCACAGATTCGTCGCAACCAAATGTACTATTTTTTACAACCTCACTAAATTTTCTTTTGTTAACCGCTGAGAATATTCTGTAATCAATAGTTGTTTTATCCGCAATCTGAATAATGTTATTGAATATAGCGTAAGTAGGAAAATGATCAGTGATGTTTGTGGTTATAATTCCAGAATTTACGAAGGCATTGCTATTTACAAATATAGTATCAATCGTAGATTCTGTTATTCGATTATCATAGTTGCAAACTCGAATGGGTTTCGTAGTAGTATGACTAAGATAGAAAGAATTCATAAAGTTTAAAAATTTATGAGAGATTGCTTCAGATTGTAAATTGATGTTGAAGTCAGCCGCAACTATGGTATTCGATTTATGGAAGTTGCATAACACGTTATTTAAGTGAATTAAAAAGCTGTTGATATTAGTATTAGGTGGTCTATATATTGCATGGACAGAATATACATTACTTTTGTTTATTATTGTTTATTAGTATCGCCTTTCTGATAAACCAAGTCAGTCTACCTGCGCTCGTCCCTCATGAAATTCCATGAGGCGTTATTAAAAGGAGCTGAACTACTCCAAGTAAATGAGAGTGGTCTCACAATCACAATTTGACGTCTGGCTCTTCTCCTTGTGAAGATGACCTATATACCCGAAGGCAGAGGGGGTTGTTGCAAGAGCAACAAGGGTTATGCAACTTGGAGGCGGAGTTATTCCCCAAGAGAAAGAGAGAGGAAGAGAGGTGCTCGCCTGGCAAGAGCCAAGCGCATATTAAGACTTCAGTGAGTGAGTTGACGTTATAAGAGGTTAAATTAGAGTTGTAGGAGTGACATCAGAAAGTGGGGAAATGGGAAATATAGATGAAGAGTTGATAGGTCCTCGGGCTCACCAAGGATGCGCAGTTTTTTTTTGGGGGGGGGTGTAAGGTTTGGTTATAGGTGTTTCACCTTCCTTGCGCGTTCAAGCTTTTGTGGGGTGCTTGACTTGTTAGCTTATAGTTTGGGTTTTCTACCTCTTTTATTTATTTTTTATTTTATTTATTTTTTTTTTTTTCTTTTACACACACACATATATATATATATATATATATAATATATATATATATTATATATTATATATATATATATTTTTTTTTTTTATCTTCTATAAGGTACAAAAAGTGCCGTTGGTGGGGGGTTTCTGCTGCGGGGTAGACTTCTCTTGAAGTAGGAGTACTCTCTCCCGCGTTGAGGTCCAATATCGAGTTCTTCATAGGTCTGTGGAGAGGTGTTTCGTACCTTCCTCCAAGTTTTCTCCGCCCTTCTGTGCAGAAGCACATTGAGGGCGGGTAAGTTGGCTTGTTGGTGCAGTGCCTGGGTTGAGATCCTGTCGCTGAGTCGTTTCCCCAGGATGAATCTTGTTCCAGCGTTCTGTATTCTTTGTAGCAACATCAGATTTGTGTCGCTCGTTGTGTGCAGTGGAATTGCCGGGTATTCGAGGATTGACCGTACGAGCGCCGTGTACAGCATCTTCTTATTTTGCACCGAGAGTCCCCTGAAACGGTAGAGTTTACTGAGCTCTGCTTTCGCTTTGTTTGTCCTTGCTGTGGTGTGGTTTTTATAGCCAAAGCTGTTGATGGTCAGGCCGAGAGCTGTGCCTTGTTGCTTGTAAGGCTGGATTCGGTTGTTTATTTCTAGTGCGTGAACCTTCCTGCGGCCAATGTTAATTACTGTGAATTTCTGTTGGTTTGTCTGAATTTTCCATCGTTCCTCGAATTCGTTGATTCTTTCAATTTGTCTCTTCAGCCTGTTGGCGTGTTGCTCTTTGCTGAAGTTTGATGTTACTATTTGCGTGACGTCGTCCGCGTAGATGACGTCTCGGGTGTGTGGAGGGGGCGGAGGTATTTGGGCGATGTAAAGGTTGTACAATGTACAGAGTGGGCGAAAGTATCGCTCCCTGGGGCACTCCTGCCTGGATGTCGAAGAGCTTGCCAGTGTGGGTCTTGTGCTGGACATAAGCTTTTCGGTCTTTCAGGAAGTTACAAAGGATTTTTCCTAAGTTTGCTTCCATGTTCTGTTCGAGGATGCGGTATTGTAATCCTTGGTGCCACACTTTGTCGAAGGCGGCCTTCACATCTCTCAGTACTAGCGAGACTCTTCTGCTGAACGCTAGTTTGTTTGCCACTGTTTCGTGCAGAATGGTGAGGGCTGTGGCTGTGCCCCTCTTTTTCCTGAATCCATGTTGGGCGTCTGATAGTGCACCGTTGACCGTGAGGTGGAAATTCAGTTTCTGAAGGAGTATTTTTTCCAGGGTTTTGCCGAGTACTTCTAACAGGCTGATGGGTCTATAGTTCTCGATGAACTCTGCGGATTTTCCTCCTTTGAGGATCATGATGATTTTTGCAGTTTTTAATGCTTTTGGGAAGTATCCGATGGAGAGATTGGCGCTAAATATGTTTGCTATCTCTTCGTGTATGTTCGGGGGCGACTTTTGGATCAGGGTTTCCGTGATTCCGGAGGGGCCTGGTGCCTTTTCTTTAAAGAGGCTGATCGTGTCGGTGACCTCCTTCACCGTAATTCTGAAGTTGGCATTTAGGGGTTCTGCCCTATCCGTTGGTAGGATCCTTTCGTGGTTGCCTTCCAGCCACTGTGTGACCCTTGTTTCGTTGTCTTCGTCGAACAGGTCATTTTCTTCGTCACTTATGTTGAACGTTCTTCTGGGACGATTTCGAAAGCTTTCCGCTATTTCTTGGTCGAGTTGAGAGGTCTTCCGTTTTCATTCCAGAGTGTCTTGAATTTGTCAGCTTTGGATGTTCCTTTTAGTTTCCTTATCTGTGACCAGCCGAGGGGGCAACAGCCGAGCGACCGTTGTCTTATAGGTCCCTTAATCAGCCAGTGCCTCCAGGCACTATCAGCCAGTTGACACAGTGTATACCTCGTTTTGGGACGTACACACCCGTCTATACGCCCATAAAATATTACGCACACACGATTACACTGGTATGCATCAATTTTGCTGTCAAGGGTTTTGTAAGTGATTCTTATAGAGTTTTTCCTGCTGATTTCGAATCTGCAATCCGTTTTTCTCAATCAGCTCAGGTTATCCGGCTATGGCCTCATAAGTAAAATAGAATTTTTCGTGATTTTGTCAAAGCGGAATTGGAACAGTAACATCTATCATCACTTGTTTCACTTGTATAATATCTTTTTTTACTTTTCAGGCATATAGATAAAATATTTCATAATGAATAGAGCGTGTAAAAATGATCCCAATAGATTCTGCTACATATGTGGGACGGTTACCATGCCAAATAACCAGTCCCAAATCACTAAATTTGTGAAGACAATGTATAGAGCATACTTTGGAATTAAGCTAGGGGACCAGGACAAAAATTTCGCCCCTCATATGTGCTGCAAGACGTGCATTGCAAATATGAGAAGATGGCGCAAAGGCAGAGCGAAATCTTTGCCTTTTGGAATTCCCATGATTTGGAGAGAAGGAAAGGATCACGTGACAGATTGCTATTTCTGCATGACAAACCTCCAAGGTGGGCTTATAAATTTATTTTTCTTAAATATTTTGAAATCCTCGTATGAAACTTGACATAATATTCACCATAATGTAATATTCATCATATATAGCATAATATTCACCATAATGGTAATCATACATTTACATATACATATTGTTATAGAAAATACATTTACACATACATATTGTTATACAAGTTACATTTACATATACAATGATTGTATATTTTCTTTCTTTTTTATTCATATTGTCCCCGAAGGGACAATATGAATGAAAAGAAGAAAAAATATACAGACTCCATCGACCTATTTCATATCTTACAGACCGCAGCCTTCCCTCACGAGCCGCCACTGTCTGAATGCTTCTTCTATTTCATATGCAATTTTTATATCCATGTTTCTGTGTTTCTATTTTCAGGAGTTAACAAGAAGAATAAACACATTGTTGTATACCCTGACATTCCTTCTGCTATGAGACCTGTACCCCATGGTCCTGGAATTCCAATACCCGACCCACCTCAAACCCTGGACTTCGATGATTCTGATGATGAATCAATGACCAATGCCAATGACCAGTCCCAGTCGTATATACCTCAAAATACCGCTTCAAATGAGCCGAGGCCTCTCAACCAGGCCAAACTTAATGATCTTACCAGGGATTTAGGACTTTCCAAATTAGCTGCCGAGATCTTGGGCTCACGACTTCGAGAGGACAACTTGCTGGCTCCGGGAACAACATTCTCCTGGTATAGGAAACGAGAGGAAGAATTCCGCAAGTTTTTTGCAGTGCACGAAAATACCTCTTCCTTAGTGTACTGCTGCAATGTTGAGGGGCTAATCGAATCCTTGGGCCTGCCATATAACGCATCAGAATGGAGGCTATTTACAGACTCGTCTCGTGGAGTTTGCCCTTCAGAACCGCGACAAACGTGAAGTCCGGACGAGGTTATCCTTCAGGTTCGGTTCAGATGACGGGGACGTAGATGATTTTTAGGTAGTAATACTGTTCAGACGTTTGGCGGCTGTAGACATAGAATATATCTTGGGCCGTATAATGCAAGCCTCTCAAAGTAGTACAGCCTTTAATATGGACAACTTCATGGTAGCTATTGACAGAGTATTTCGTGTTGCGGGTCATAGTGCCGCACCTTATACTTTTAATTTCAATTCTCCGGTTATTTACAGAAAGCATTTAAACGTCGATCGTGGTTGTGGTTTTATAGCAATAAACTTAGCTCATACGTTCACTGTGCTAAATACTTGGACGCAAAAAATTTGGCTGCCTACGGTTGTGCAGCGTGCCCGTGAACTGGCTTCAGATTGTAAGCTTGAGTTTGAGTGTAATATGGGTCCTGAAGAACTGAGAAGGGCCGAGCAGGGAATGAATGCACGTATAGTCGTATTTGGAATGGATGATCGTCGTAGGACTGTGTATGTTTTTAAAAGCATCATGAGAGATCGTACAAGACCTCTACTTATTTTAGGATTGTCAGGAACATCGTATCTCCCCATCCGTAACATAAGGGCTCTCTACGCCAGTTATGATAAAAGTCGAAAATATGGAAGGCATCATGATTTGTGTAAGGGATGTCTCAAGTTTGCTGATGATATGGTGAAACATTGTAAGGATTGCCACATGTATGTGAGCAGTGTAAAAGCCTCAAATGTGAAAGTCGTGTAGTTGAAACCGTGAAGAGGGAATGTAATGTGTGTAGACGTACATTTTTCAATAATAAATGCTTTGAACTCCATAAATCAAAGGGCACGTGCAGGAAAATGAGTATTTGTAAGTGCGGTATGCTTCACATGATGGATAATTGGGGGAATTTCAAACATAAATGCGATTAAATTCACTGTTCTACATGTCATGAAAAATATAAGGCGGATGGAGTGAAGCATGTATGTTATATGAAAGATCCTAGGCCTAAAAATAGTCCTTGTATAAACGTGTACTACGATATAGAAACTTACACGAACGCTAAACCAAAGAGGTTATTCCACATTTACTCGTAAGTCAGACTATCTGTGATGAGTGCATGGAGATTAAGTGTGTCGAGTGCCACAAATGTGGAAAACGGACAAACGTTTTTAAAACGAATGCACACGACAGCCCTGTGAAACTCTTTGTATCCTATATTGTCAAATTAGCGGACAAGTTAAAAAAATATGACTGTGTATATTCTTGCCCATAACGGGGCGAAATTTGACACAGTTCCTTCATAAGGAGTTGCTTCAACACGAATCGTCTGCGATATTTACAGGTGATCCCTTAAAAGGCAACAAACTAATACAGATGCAGATAAGAAGTAATGTACAGTTTAAAGACACCCTGCTGTTCACACCTTGTAAATTAGCAAAGCTGCCCAAGGTCATGGGCGTAGCCGCTGAAGTTTCAAAAGGGTATTTCCCTGACACATTCCTCACTAACAAAACTTTGAATTACGTAGTCCTACCTCCACCCAAACATTACTTTACACCAACATGAGTGATAGTGAGTGTGAAGATTTTGACCGCTACTACAGTAGTTTTAATGAAGCTAGTCCATACAATATAGCCGATGAATGTGAACGTTATTGCGTGAATGACGTACGTGTACTTAGAGTATGCTTTCAAGCCTTTAGAAGGATGTACATAACCCGTTTCAAATGCGGTCTACTACAAGTCGCGACCACGATCGCATCATTATGTTTTACAATGTTCAAGAATAACTTCATGACTAAAGATACCTTAGCAATCATTCACAGAAACAACCCCCGCAGTTATGGGAACAAGGCTATTTACTGTCTCATACACCTACAGCAGCAGACCGGGATATACCTTAAGCATGCAGCAACACGGGTGAAGTACCCGTTAAGGTAAATGGTCGTGTTTTTTGGGTTGACGGCCTAAGTGACGATCCAGTCACTGGTGAGAAGACTGTATTCTTTTAACGGTCGCTGAATGTGCCGTTACAGGGGACCTTTATGGAAGATACTCCGCCGACAGCCTCGCATGGACCCGTAACCGTGATCAACTTATAGGCCCCCAGTTCACTCACAAAATCGTGTGGGAGCATGAGTATGATGCACGGATGCGGTGACAGCTTGCTTGGAGGGCGCACAAAACCATTCAAGCTATACTTTCCGCCTACGGAGGGCGTGAAACTCCACTACTACGATTCTGCTCTTTATACCCCTACGTGATGAAGAACAATTCGTACCCCGTAGGTGCGCCTGAAAAAATGGTGGGACCCACCATACCAACCATCGAGGAGTTTTCAACTAACTTGAATGAGCGCTACTTTGGACTCTCTTTCGTAGACGTGCTCCCCGCTCGCGATTTATAGATGCCGATCTTACCCATCATTATACATCACAAACTCATGTTTCCCCTGTGCGTGAAGTGCGCAGAGAACAACGGTGATTGTAACCATACAACCAACCAGTGTAAGATCAGAGGCGTATATACAAGCCGTGAGCTGGCCCTAGCCATTCGCCATGGGTACAGAATATTGAAGATACAAGGTGTGGATGTTTCAGAAGCTACCCAACCTTTTCACACCATATATAAACGCCTTTTTGAAGGATAAAGTAGAAGCATCAGGATATCCGCGAGGGGTTGATACCGAAGATGAAAAAACGGATTGTATTCAGCGTTACCGTGCCCATGAAGGTATACAGCTTGACCGTTCCCAATTTGTTAAGAATCCTGGCAAACGCTTTAGTGCAAAGTTGTCTAAACAGTCTTTGGGGAAAATTTGCACAGAATACCGGCAAAGGGAACGTTCATTTGGCACAAAGCTATAGTGAAGTCTGGGATTATGCCAACGCTCCCGATAAAGAGGTTATGGAGATCGTGAATGTAGGTAATACTTACATAATAAAGTACATCACCGAACTGGCCACAGATACCTCATGGGTTACAAACATACCTGTAGCCAGCTTCACAACGGCCTACGCCCGTATCAAACTTTGGTCTACTGCACTCTCTTGGACGGAGAGTGCTGTACGCTGACACAGATAGCGTGATATTCACAGCGAAGGAAGGTGAATACATGCCTGCTATTGGGGAATTCCTCGGAGAGCTAACTGACGAGATCAAGGATGAATATGGTGATGATGCATACGCAGACTCGTTTGTGTCAACAGGGCCAAAAACCTATGGGGTACGGGTGAGGGTAGGGGATGATATGAAGTATATCGTGAAGGCTAAGGGTATCACGCTTAACCATGCGAACCGTCGAGTCGTTAACTTTGACTCGTTGAAAGATCTAGTGTGCTTGGAAGATGAGGGTGACCAGCCGCCTCAACTGACTGTGGGGACGCACAATTTTCGGCCGCAGAAACTGGGGTGTGTGAAGGAACTTAGGGGCACGACGGTATGCCGTAACACCTATAGGAAGCGTTACCAGGTGCCTGGTGCCTATGATACCGTACCCTTTGGCTACCTTAATCCTTGATTGTATTTGTATATATGTGTACTGTTAACGGTATGTTCATTTATCATGTATATTTGCTTCAATTAAGGTTTAATTTTCTCCTTTGCGTGCGTGCGTGTGTGTGTACAGTAAAAAGGTAAGCTCCGCCCACTGTAAGATCGTGACTCTTGCCACTACCTGAGCATATCTCTATCCCTGCGTGCTCAGTTGACATCTGCATACCCTTGACCTCAGACTAGGCTGACCATACGTACCGTTTTGAACGGGACAGTACCGTTTGTTTTATATTTCCTGGCCGTCCCGTCGTTTTAATAAAAATGTCAATTTTGTCCCGGTTTATGTACTTACTTTTTCATGAATACAGAATATTACATAACCCCCGTCCATTTTTTGCCATCCCAATGTCCCGTTTTTGTCTCAAGGAAATATGGTCAGCCTACCTCAGACGTGTATTCTCCCGCGTAACGAAAAATAGTAATGGCTACATTTAATATTGCGTGTTCAACGTTTATGAAGTGGTATTCGGCAAAGTGCCAAGATGTGGTGGATACTGAAAACGTCCCTATTCCCCCCTCCTTTGATACTTTTAAGGCTACATTGAGCCGTGCGAAGGATCAAGATGTTCAAATACTCTACGGGTATTCTGGCGAGGGCATTGTAGGATTTCGTAGTACAAACGATGTATTGAAGTATGTTGTAGACCTAACCTTTATAAAAGCTCACATATACCGCGAAGTAGAAGAAACAACACGTTCAGAAGATAAGCAACGGTTATGGATAGTGTCTCGTTGATGAGTGGTATGACAAGCGATATTATGCCATGTCACATCATACCGACTACTCTTACCCTACGTCTGAGAATGTAAATCTTGTCATTATGGAGAATCTTAAGTATTTTTACCACTATATTAATATATATCATGACGAGGTTTGTAGTGAGGTTGTGGCTAATGGCTTGTGTGACTTTTTAACAGACTTTAGAGACGAGTATCGTTTGTTAAACAAAAAGGATAAATATGGGCATATGTTTCTAGTGCACCGGATTGTGAAGATGTTTAGTTTGTGGAAATGAACGTCTACAGATCTACAGATCTACAGAAGCTAAGGCTAACAAAGACCCTAAGATCCACTCTAAGGCTAGCCCGAGAGAAAGGAGAGAGTAGGGGGTTAAGAGAAGAGAGGAGAATAAGGGGTTAAGTAAGGAGCAACACCTATCATTCGTGGGTTAACATTCATTCAGAAAAAGAGGGAAAAAGTCTCACCATCATCATCCGCCGGCCACTGCCGACAAGTCAGAAAAATAGTCGGAGAATATAGGAGAGGGGTGAAAGATGAAAAGAAGTAAAATAAGAACGCTTACAAACCATGCAAACACAGTCTTAACTCACTGTCATACCATGCAAACTACAAACATGCAAGAAAAGAGTTAGAGACATGCAAAGTAAGGAGGATAAGAAAAAAAAAAAAAGTAGGTAAAGTTAAACAAAAAGTGGGTTAGTTTACGCTATGAGCTACATCTACATTCGTGTTAGTCTAATTTTTTTTTTTTTTTTTTTTTTTTATTGCTGGCATCACACGCTGGCATGTCACAAGCTGGCATTCATCGTCAACAGACTCATCCTCGAGCACCACCACCAGAGTTCCTGTTGTTAACTTTCTTTTTTAATTTTAAACAACGTTAATATTTTTAAAATGTCTGTCAAGACGGTTCTTAAACACATTAACGCTGGTAGAATGAACGACTGACGCGGGAAGATTATTCCATTTATCAATTACTTTAAACGTAAAGAAGTTTTTAGCGATATTAGTAATGAAACGTCTGCCACGCAACTTGAATCCGTTATTGCGAGTATTACTATTATCGAAAGTGAACAATTTGTCAAAATTTACGTTATCGATGTTATTAACGATTTTGAAAACTTCAATAAGCTCCCCCCTTAATCTCCTAGTTTCGAGTGAATACAAGTCTAACACTTTAATCCTATCTTCATAAGGCTTATTGCGCAATGCCGGAATAAGTTTCGTGGCACGACGCTGAACCCTTTCTAACCTATCAATATCCTCACGCAAGTACGGGCACCAAAATTGAACGGCATATTCCAAATGAGGCCTGACTAGGGACTTGTAAAGGGGCAATATAATATCCTTCGATTTAAATTCGAAATTACGCGCTATGAAGCCTAACATCCTATTAGCTTTTGCGCAAGACTCCAGGCACTGGTTCCTAACCTTTAAATCTTTAGTTACGCGTACGCCTAAAGCTACTTCCTCGTCAACGCTCGCTAAATCCCTATCATCCATCGTGTACACGTAATTATTGTTGCGAGAACCTATATGCAAAACTTTACATTTATCTACGTTAAATTGCATCTGCCACTTATCCGTCCACTCCATAATCCTATCTACATCGTCTTGGATCCTATTTCTATCGTCCTCGTTAACAACCTTACCGCCTATTTTAGTATCGTCCGCGAATTTTGACACGTTACTAATCAATCCTACATCTATGTCGTTAATGTAAATTACGAATAACAATGGGCCTAACACTGAACCCTGTGGGACACCACTACCTACCTCTAACCACCCCGATTCACTACCATTAACTACGACCCTCTGCCTCCTAGCACGAAGCCATTCTTCTAACCAGTTAGCTACCTGACCGCGGATACCGTGCGCTTTAACCTTCGCAATTAGTCTCCTATGCGGAACTGTATCGAACGCCTTTTTAAAATCTAAATAAATAACGTCAGCTGCCCTATGCCTATCGTATTCGCGCACTATTTCGTTATAAAATTCTAACAAATTTGTTAAACAAGACCTATGGCGTCGAAACCCGTGCTGACTACTATTAATCAAACCCCTACTTTCTAAGTGATCGATAATACGATCCCTAACTACGGATTCCAAAAGTTTACCGACAATTGACGTTAAGCTAATGGGCCTATAATTGCTAGCTACCGCGCGGTCGCCTTTTTTAAAATAGGCGTGACGTTAGCTAATTTGAAGTCTTCAGGAATAATCCCCGTTTCGAGTGACTGATTAAAAATCTTCGCTAAGGGGCCTACGATAACGTCTTTCAAATCTTTCAAATGTCTAGGATAAAAAGCGTCAGGGCCTGGAGCCTTGCTAACTTTTAGCCTATCGATATAATGCGCAATCTCAGCCTCGTAAACAGTTATTTCATCTAAAATAGTCTCGCTACTAAATGGAACGATATCGTCAACGTCGGGGACATTATTTACGTCCTCTACGGTAAAAACTGTTGCAAAAAAGTTATTGAAAATACCCGCCATCGCCTGAGCGTCAGAAGCCAAAGCGCCATTTACATCCAATAGAGGGCCTATGTTATCCTTTACCGGCTTACGATTATTTACGTATTCAAAAAACTTTTTTGGATTATGTTTACTATCCGCAGCTATAACTATCTCTAAATTACGCTTGGCATTCCTAACTGATCTTTTAACCTGACGTCTAAGCTCGATATATCTATTAAAGTTAGCTACCTGGCCATTGCGCTTGTTAAGTCTATACGCTCTATTACGCTCGTTTATGAACTCGCCTACTTCCCTAGTCCACCACTTCGGCCTACCACGATTTCTAACGCGCTTGGGCCTACGAGGAATAAACTCCCTTTCAATATTCCTAAAACTTTCTATAAACGCCACCCAACGCAAATTTGTATCATTACCCATAAATAAGTTATCCCAGTCCACTACTCTCATCCTATCAGCAAAACTATCAAAATTAGCCCTACGAAAATCAGGGACTTCTATTACGTTACTATCCTGGTAGTTACTATCTGGTGAGTGATAAAACATTAAAGCCGGTATTACTTCATGTAGCGTTAAATTCTGTTTGTCCAGTATACTGGAATGGGCACAAGTATTCGAAAAAGCCAGTACACGTTTCAGCAGTTTATGGTGTGACTCGCTCCCCCCATCGAGCCGCCAACCCGTGTACCTCACCCTTCCGAAACACACGAGTTCAAACAAACCCGTACACGTTTCATCAGCGTGACTCACTCCGCCCGTCGAGCCGATCCACCCACCTGTGGCTCATAGTCATCTCAGAGCATGAACCGACTAGACGTGCGAATACGATGGAACTTCCTTTCAGAAGCATTCGCAACGCCGTGTACGATGTGTCCGTGACGAAGTCATTGCGCGTGTTCAGGCGTGAAACCGGCACCATTAACTATGTACTTGAAACGATTTGCAGGCAAGCAAACTCTGGTAAACGTAATGTTATTTATTTAAGTGTTGAGGAGATGAATAGAGTCTTCGTGATAGTTGAGAAGTGGGGAGAGGACCGTTATAAAATACCTGCAGGTGTAGGTACAAGAAGAGAGCAGAGTAGTGATGCCCCATCATATGCCGTTGTTTGCACGTTGTGTATAAATAACGATCAGTCATGCATTGATATACGACGGATGTGGAAGAATGCATCTGATAATAACGTTCTTGTCTCTACGCGAAACCGATTCATCCTCAACAGAATGTTTGAAATCGTCGGATTCTGCAAGCTGAAGCCTATATTAGACGCGCGTATTATGGATATGCTTTATTTTGATACAGTTCTTGAATACGCATACACCGCTCTGCTCGATGGGTTTACCGAGTTTAGGAATGAACAAGGCGAGAATGGTTTAGAGCTGGATGCTTATTTAAAAGGTTTAGACTCTGAAATATCATGAACTTGGTACAAAGCACTTGAGCGGTACAGGGCTGAGCTCACCTACACCGTTTACCATGAAGAACTATTTATTTATATGAGCAGCTGTTGTAACGACTTAGAAGATTATTTCAACTGCCGCTATGCAGTGTTCACGATTGAAAAGCTCGGGTCGGTAAGAATAAACCCTCGATTGGAAAGGATTTATAAACTTGTATTTAATAATGATGTTGTGGCTACCGATGACCTCTTTGTGCGTGCTTTTGAATGTATTCTAGCCGTGTTTAAAGATTACTTGCCAACCGAATGTAAAGTGGGCACAAAAATAGTATTGAACGATATGAAGGCCATTTACATAGTATAGGTATCCCTATAACTTGAGAGGTGCGATAAAGTTAAGCCGTGTTTACTGCGTAGTGCAAAGCAATAATGATGTGACTGTAGACTCGATTACGTGTGAGTTTAGCGTTTTGCGCCGTAGAATAAAGTATTTTGATGTATATTTATTTATTTAATTATTTAATTGTGTGATTATACGTTTCGTATATTTAATTATTTAATATAACTGTATATATATATATATATATATATATATATATATATATATATATTTCCTGTACTAACATACTGATGGTTATACTACAACGTTTTGTATATTTTGTATTATATATTCCTCGTTCGTATTTATGCTATTATTATTTTTTGATCATATATATTCCATTGTATATTTATTTTGATTATATATTCATCGTTCGTATTTCTTATGCTATTATTTTTTATCATATATATTCCATTGTATATTTATTTTCTATATATTTCGTGAAATTGAATCCATTAATTCGTCTAAATAATCAGAATAATGTAATGGTGTTTTTGTTAATTCTTTTGGTTGTACACGACATTTAATCACAGCAAATGGCTGCCTTCTAAAACGGATTTCTAAACCAACTGCCAAAAATATCTGGATAGCACAATCTGGCAACCCTAATAATGTACACCTGAACAAGCCAATTACGCCTTCTAAGTCAACTGGCTGTTTAAGCCAGAATATATGCTTTAATTAAATAAATAACGCAATCTGGCAACTCAATAATGTACACCTGAACAAGCCAATTACGCCTTCTAAGTCAACTGGCTATTTAAGCCAGAATATATGTTTTAATTAAATAAATACACGCAATCTGGCAACTCAATAATGTACACTTGAACAAGCCATTTACGCCTTCTAAGTCAACTGGCTGGTTAAGCCAACTGGCGGATTAAGCCTGAATATATGCTTTAATTAAATAAGTAGCTCAATCTAGCTGTATTCTAACAGCTAGCCAGATAAGCCAACTGGCTGATTAAGAACATATTCAGACAACGGCCGCTCGGCTGAAGTCTTAATATGCGCTTGGCTCCTGCCAGGCGAACACTTCTCTCTCCTTCTCCTCTCTCTTTCTCTTGGGAGATAACTCCGCCCCCAAGTTGCACAACCCCTTGTTGATCTTGCAACATTCCCCCTCCCCTTATTGCATAACATCTTGCAACATTCTCCCGCCCCTTGTTGCATAACCTTATGCAACATTGATCAACATTTGCAATTGCAGTGCACTCTCTCCTTTTGCGCCCATACTACTGTTGTCCCCACTAATTTCTGAAATAATTCTATTTAATTGAGCGTTACATTAAACGTCTTTTGAACTGGTCGAAGATGATCTTTGCAGTAATAAAACCCACCCCATTGTCTATCTTTTCTATTTTTATTAAAGCGTTTGTAGCCTTTAATATGATATTCGCCTATAAAATCTGTGCCTAGAATTTTAAGCCATGATTCAGTTACCACAATAAGGTCATCATTTTCAACCCGAACTAAAGATTTTAATCCATTAAATTTATTATGCACTCTTATCCCGTTAAATACATTACTTTTAAACTATTCTCTATGCTACTATTCGTTTCCCTGTCCGCGTAAAGTTTCCCCGGCGCTGACGAGTTTCATTACCTAAATGAGAAGATATTATTAATACATTCATTTTCTTAGTTAAATAATCTTCACATTTAGAATAAATTTCTTTCAAGAAATTCTTAAAAACTTTTAACTCCTTAAAATTTTCATCAATATTTAACTTTAAATTCCCTCCCTCTCCAAAAAAATGCATTCAGAAAAAGAATACAACTTACATAATGTTTTACGATACTTTTGAATATTTTTCTGTACAATTTAGATATCTGATATAGCATTAGTATATTCACAATATTCTAATCTGAATATGCCGTTGAAAGCATGAAGCTTTTTAGGCAAAAATTAATGGGATTAAGTTTATTTATTGCATAAGAGAAGTGAAAATGGCAAATAATAAGAATAATAATAATAATAATTTAGAGACTTGTCCAAAATTCTAAAGGTTTTCCTTGATACTTCAGGAATTTTATTTAAAACAATCCTTCAGTAAAATGATATGATTGATTTACTTATGATATTTCTAGAAAAAGTTGGAGAAACCACTAAAACATTATATTATATAAGAAGTTGGTCATGAATTTCTATGTAATAATAATAATAATAAATGTATCTAATAATAATAATGATAATAATAAGAGTAAACAAAAGGAAAAGATTTACAAAAGCAGTGTTTGATTATTTAACACAATTTCAAGTAAAATGATCAGTTGTATATTTAGTAAAAAACAAAGGATGCTTAATGAAAAAAAAATTAGGATAAATTATGAAATTACAAATGTTTAATGAAATTAGCATATTTTAGAGTTGAATACTACGGTAATAATGACAGGAGTGAACTTATGCATCATTAGGAACTAATGAAGTACTTCTTTTAGTGATTTGCGGAATACATTTAGTGAAGAAACCTGTCTGATATTTATGGGAATTGCATTCCATACATCTGCTCCTTTGAAAGAAAGTGCATTGCCTGTATTTTCCATTGTATAGTTTGGTTTACGTGTAAAATCTTTAGGGAGTCTAGTGTTATAATTTAGAATTGGAGCTCCAGAATCAGGCGAAAGAAAATGAAAAGTTAAACGGCGCCCTTAAACAGGAACCGTATAAAGACCGATACGTTATCGAAGGACCTGAAGTCTCAAGAGGTCCCCAAATGAAAACCCTATCGAAATTGTCAGAGATGCCATTAGAGAAAAACTCCATATAAACAATCCTCAAAATGTCATTACAAAAGCATATCGAGTTAGGAAAAATAATAATGGCAACGAAAGAAAATTATATAATTCAAAATGAGTGATCGACTTTAGAAATCTAAAATAAAGTGCAGTAATGCAAATCAAACAAAATATACTTATTAATAATAATACTAATAATAGTAATAATAATAATAATAATAATAATGATGATGATGAATCACTCCGCGAATGCAGAAAAGAAATCTTTCATAAATTATTAAAACTCAAAGAGGAAACATCAACTTATTCTTGTTATGTACTAGATGGGATTGTCCTCGCACTACCGTGCGTGGACAAATCTTTTTTAACCCCGACTGGCACTGTATAGATAGTTCTTCTGAGGACTAAAACTTTTTCAGAAACTACAGTACACGCGCTTTATGTAAAAAGATAGAGGACGTCGTCGCGAATAACGCTGGTCAACAAAGTTTTTGTTACGGAGATATTTTTACTTTACTGTATATGTAATTTTTTACGTTGATTACGGAAATGAAAACAGAATTTTTCTATCACCTGCAGTTTTAGAGTGACACACGAATTTACATTACTTAGGATTTGAGTCAGAATAGGAAGGGGGCGAGGTCTGCCCCTTGCTCCTCCTCTGCTTATAAGTTGCTGCACGTCACTGTTGACTTTCATTTGTCAGTTACTCACTTGATTTCGCTCAGTGAACATCGTGCATTTTATTCGTGGTTTTCCTTAATAATTTTTTGTGTCAGTGCGTTCGTATTTCATGACAGAATGCCACATAAGTGTGTCAACCATCCAAACTGTTTCTGTTATGTGTGCGGAGAGTTAACTTTTAAATCTCAAAGACGAAATTTCACCCCTCTCATCAAAAAAGCATACGAACTTTATTTTGATTGCAAGGTAGGGGATCAGGACAAGACGTGGGCAGTGGGCACCTCATGTAGGCTGTATTACGTGTTTAAGACTTCCGATAGGCTGACTACATTGGTCTCGTCAAATGCCGTTTGCTGTTCCGATGATATGGAGAGAGTCGGAAGACCATTTAACAGATTGTTATTTCTGCTCAACAAATATACTAGGCATTACTGCAAAATCTAAACATACAGTACAATACCCAAATTTACCATCAGCCATAAGGCCTGTTTTACATAATAAACATTTGCCAGTACCAAGCAACCGGAAACGTAGAGTTTATATGATGAAAATGAAATTGATTTACAATGTAATGACGAAGCTCAACATGGTTTACTGACGGACGATGTTGCTCCAATGTTTGAACCATCTTGTTCATCGACAGACCGCCACTTAATATCTCAAGTATACTGTAATAATGTGGACTCTCATGGAAACCCTTGTCCAACAACATGATCCAAACGAATGGCACTGATTTATGATTCCTCGAAGCTGAGTTTGAAAGCTGTGTTACTCCATAATGGAAATAAATATCCTTCAGTTCCAATAGCACATGCCGTTCATATATGAAGGAATCATACGACAATATGCACTTGCTTGTGAAGCATGTAAAATATGATAAATACTCTTGGCATATCTGTGGAGACTTGAAAGTGACTGCCCTTCTCCTTGGTTTACAAATGAGTTATACGAAATTCTGTTGTTTCCTCTGTGAATGGGACAGCCGAGCACGGGAAAGCCATTACTCAAAGAAACAATGGCCACCTCGACAAACGTTGATTCCAGGGCATAAAACTGTCACCAGTCCACCTCTGGCTAATCAAAAATGTTTTTTTGCCACCACTACATATTAAACTTGGAGTAATGAAAAATTATGTTAAGGATATGGATCAAACAGAAATTTCTGAGGATCAGCGAGGTCAAAATCAAAGAAGGGATATTTGTGGGTCCGCAAATTAGAGAAATTATGAGAGACAGCGCGTTTGATGAAACTTTAAGTGAAGTTGAAGGAGCAGCTTGGAGAGCATTTAAAGTAGTGACCACAAATTTCCTCGGAAACTTCAAGGCCGAAAATTACGAGTCACTTGTTGAAGAACTTCTCAAGGCCTACAAAGTCATGGGGTGGAACATGTTGAAAATTCATTTTCTTGACTCACATCTCGACTTCTTTCCAACAAACTTAGGCGATGTTAGTGATGAGCATGGGGAACGCTTTCATCAACAAATATTCACGATGGAGAAACGATACCAGGGTAAGTGGAGCCCCAGTATGTTGGCTGACTACTTCTGGACACTGTCAAGGGATGGCCCAGAGGCGAAATACAAGCGTAAATCATCAGTAGCTACATTTTAAGTGAGTTCAATATGCATTTTCTACTTTGATATTGCTATTACATCTATAAATTAGTCCAAATTTCATTCTCGATTCATTCAATATTGGTGGATGAGAGACAAATTTTGAGGTAATTTTTTTAACTCAGTGGTAAAAAACCTATAAGATCTACCAATTTTTGTTTATGTGACCAAAAAAAAGTTCTTTTTTGTCATCCAGTGTAATTTGATGTGAATATCATTGTTGTGCGCGCTACCTCCTGAAAATAGTGGCGCTACTGCTACCGCTACTTGGGCCAAAATGTAGCGGCGCTACCGCTACTGCTACTCATTTGGCATTATTAGCCCCATTTATATGGGGTCGCTGTTGCGGATACTTGTCCACTCCGCCCTATCCTGCGCCATCTCCTCCGTCAGGCTTTTCTCGCTCATGTCCATCCTGATGCGATCCTTCCACCTCATCCTCGGTCTTCCTCTCTTCCTCCTCCCGGGCACTTCCATAGATAACACCCTTCTCCCAACGTAGTTCTCGTCTCTTCTCATTACATGCCCATACCATGCTATTCTTCTCTCTTGAGCCTTCTTTGAAATTCCCTCCTAACTCTGTCGTTCCTTATCCTGTCTCTTCTAGCTACACCCCTCGATATCGTCCGCATGTCATCCTTTGGTTTTGGCAATAAATTTTACGGCCGGATGCCCTTCCTGACGCCACCCCTCCTATATATACTGTATCTAAAACGATAATTTTGTTTCTTTCAGGAACTGTCTTGCACAAAATGTTACATCACAAATATCTTCATCTTATTTTTAACATAACATAGCTGTAAATAATACTTGTAGTCTTTGTCCTAATATAAACATATATAAACTGGTTTATCTAAACTATTTTTGAAGTTAAAACGTTAACATTGAACGATATTCCAATTTTTGTATGATCTATGTTTACAGCAAGGGAAATATTACATTTTTTCTTTTTTTTTTTACTACAGTAATTCTACTAAAGAATCGAATTTTGCAAGCCGCCACGGTACCCACTCGGCCATGAAATGTTAAGATATCAATGTACATATCTGTAAATCACAAATTCAGTAGCTAAGTTGTTGCTTTCAGTTACTGAGCAGCTGTGCGAGGAAAAAAGGTGTATACTGTATACAACAATAGGACATGAATAAAACAGGCAAAAGGAAGGAACTAACATCTTGTTACATCTTCTATAGTGGTGGGATAGTAAAAATTCTGTTCATTCAATTCACACTTCTTTTATTTGATTGCTAATAATGTAGGAATAAGTGCTACCAGTAGAACTGGACTATTTCATGCTACTTTTTGACCACACCCTAGTGAAAATAATAAAAACAGTCAAATACGCATTATTTATTTATAATGAAATAATAAAATAAGTGTGACTACATGTTTGCGGCAGCATCAGGAACTCGATGTTGATCAAGCTAAATATAGCCCATTCCAGCTGATAACGCTGGCAGACTTCCAATCACCACCACGTCGTTGTTAGTGGCCCAAATTTAATTTTTCATTGCTTTTATTTATTGTAATATTATTACTTTGTAAACTATAAGAACGAAAATGGTTTTTATTCACTTTAAAAGTACTTAACGAGTAGCGAGTAGCGGTTGGAATTCCTCTAAAATGTAGCACCCGTACTGCTTTCGCTACTTTCATCAAAAGCAGCGGCGCTACCTCCACCGCTACTAAAAAGTAACGCCGTTACTCTCAGCAATGGTAAGTATCGAACAAATTCTCTCACTACAAAAAGTTTAGAACAAAGTTAATTTAACCAAAAAGTTGTTCAGCTGAGTAAGTTGTTCGTCCGCGTGACGCTGGGCCGAGCTTATTCGTTGAGTGTTCTAAGCTCCGTCCAACGTCACGCCTCTTATCGGCAGCACGCTAAAACAAAATTTCGGTTATTTTACAATTTGTGTTGTTTGTGATAAAAAATAATAAATAATTTTGTGCATTCAGTCAGACCACGGTTGTACAAAATTTTATACTCTTTTGTTTAAATCGAGGAAAAGCAAGTCAGTCCATAAATTTACAAAAATACCACAGCCATAAAAATTTTGAGCTTCACAGCCACAGCCAAAGCCAGTGAGACCAAATTTGTGAAGCTGCACTCAAAATGCAAGTGGTTCGTGAGCTTAAAGTAAATGTTAAGTTCTCAATGGTTTAAAAATTTCTGTTCAAAAGGTAGGATGAGGGTTGAATTTGTGCAAAATTTGTGTTTAAAATGAAAAGATGTTCCCTACAAAATTCATGGACCAGTCTGAAAAATGCGTTCTGCAAGAAGACAAATATTTTTTGTGTGCATAATTAAAAAAACTCAAAAGAACAGGACAAGAATAACAAAAAAAATTTGGCGTTAAAAACTCAAAGTTAAAAAACAACAAATATTTAGCTGCAGCTCTTAGAAGGAAACTCGTTATGCGCATTAATGTTGTTTTGCATTACCACATGCCACTCTAATACATGTTAAAAGCTGCTACTACATATTTTTGTTTTTTAACTTTGAATTTTTAACGTCAAATGTTTTTTGTGTGTTATTCTTGTCCCGTTCATTTTAAGGGTTATTAATTATTATGCACACAAAAAAGATTTGCCTTTTTTGCAGGAGGCATTTTTCAGACTGGTAATATATGCCCGGTAGTCCCAAAAACCTTGGTATCCCAGGATACACAAGCTATCATACAGGATATGTAGTGCTAACAATAGGGACGGATGTGTAAGTATTTTTGTAGACTCAAATTGCAAGACGAAATGTATGGAAGAACTGACAAATTCGCTCAACGGATCAAGACTCGCTAGTCATAGTGGTTTTAGGCGAATTTGTCTACAACAATTTGTCTAAAGATACAATTCATCTACAACAATTTGTCTACAACAATTTATCTACAACAATTAGTCTACAGATACAATTTATCTACAATAATTTGTCTACAGATACAATTTGTCTAGAGAAACTATTACTAATATTGGACCAAGTATGTTTCATGGACTGCTCTTGATTTTCCTACGAAATTTAAAACAAGGGCAGTCGATGACCCTGATTTTGTTTCTGCAATCGGTTTTCTTGAGAAACCTAACCTGACCTGACCTAACCTAACCGAGTTTCTTATACTATTGTTTTTTGCAAGATATCGCACTAATTCTTGTCATTTTTTGTGAATTTGTATGGCGTAAGCGCCACACCAGCTCGGACTTATTCAAAAAGATGTTGAAGTGTATTGCGTCGTTTCAGTAAATAAATTTATTCAATATCCAATAACATTTTTCTTTATCATTTCTCAAGAAAACCGATTGCAAAAACAAATTTTTCATTTTTTTGAAAAAATTAATAATAATTAACATCAAATAGCTTTCATTTTTCCTCTCTAGACAAATTGTATCTGTAGACAAATTATTGTACTGTAGATAAATTGCATCTGTAGCCTAATTGCTGTAGATAAATTGTTGTAGACAAATTGTTGTAGATGAATTGTATCTTTAGACAAATTGTTGTAGACAAATTCGCCGGACACCAGTCATAGTCAGTAAAAAAGATTAAATTGTTTAACTTTGTCACCAGAAAATGACTTTGTCAAAAACATAAATATGGAAACTTGGAAAGTGCTATAAAAAATTTCGCAGATTTAAAGTCGAGAAAAAAAATGTTTTAGGTACCATTCGGATTTTATATGTAGTGTCTGTTGTCATTTCCCTTTATTTATTTATTTGTTTATTTATGATTTATTTGCAGTAAACTCTTTATATCTATATTTGTACATTTTTATTCCTAATGAAAAACCTACTCAAATGATAAAACGTCTTTAGGCGCGGAATTTTCATTTGTCCAGGGCACTGAAACATTTCCCGCTGGCCCTGCACGTCCCTACATACACCAGGCTAATCACCCAACACAAGAAAATATAAAAGTCTACAGATCTACAGAAGCTAAGACTAACAAAGACCCTAAGATCCACTCTAAGGTCAGCCCGAGAGAAAGGAGAGAGTAGGGGGACAAGTCAGAAAAATAGTCGAAGAGAATAGGAAAAGGGTGAAAGATGAAAAGAAGTAAAATAAGAACGCTTACAAACCACGCAAACACAGTCTTAACTCAAACACTGTCATACCAAGCAAACTACAGACATGCAAGTAAAGAGAGGGTAAGAAAAGAACAAAAAAAAGTATGAAGAGGATACAAAAAGTGCGTTAGTTTACGCTACGAGCTAAATCTAAGTTCGTGTTACTTTTTTTTTTAATATAATTTTGTTGCTAGCATATCACACGCTGGCATGTCACAAGCTAGCATTAATCGTCAACAGACTCAAACCTCGACCATTACCCGCAGAGCTCCTGTTGCTAATTGTTTTATTTTAAACGTTAATATTTTTAAAATGCCTATCTACATGGTTTTTAAACATATTAACGCTGGTAAAGTTCACGACGGACGCGGGAAGATTATTCCATTTATCAATTACTTTAAACGTAAAGTTTTTATCGATGTTAGTATGAAACGTCTGACACGTAATTTAAATCCGTTATTACGAGTATTGCGATTATCGAAAATGAAAAATTTGTCAAAATTACGTTATGGATTTTATTAACGATTTTGAAAATTCAATAAGCTCCCCCCCTTAATCTCCTAGTTTCGAGTGAATGCAAGTCTAACTCTTTAATCCTATCTTCATAAGACTTGTTACGTAGTGACGGAATTAGTTTCGTGGCTTGTCGCTGAACCCTTTCCAACCTATCAATATCCTCACGCAAATACGGGCACCAAAACTGAACGGCATATTCTAAGTGGGCCTGACTAGGGACTTGCAAAGGGGCAATATAATATCTTTCGATTTAAATTCGAAATTACGCGCTATGAAGCCTAACATCCTATTAGCTTTTGCTCAAGACTCCAGGCACTGGTTCCTAACTTTTAGATCCTTAGATATGCGTAAGCCTAAATCTACTTCCTCGTCAACGCTCGCTGTCTATCATCCAATGTGTACGTGTAATTGTTGTTACGAGAACCTATATGCAAAACTTTACACTTGTTTACATTAAATTGCATCTGCCACTTAACCGTCCACTCCATAATCTATTTACATCGTCGTCTTGGAGCCTATTTCTATCGTCCACGTTAAGAACTTTACGGCCTATTTTAGTATCGTCCGCGAATTTTGACACGTTACGAGTCAAACCTACATCTATGTCGTTAATGTAGATTACGAATAGCAATGGGCCTAACACTGAACCCTGAGGACACCGCTACCTACCATCCAGCCACTCCGATTCCATACCATTAACAACGACCCTCTGTTTCCTAGTACGAAGCCATTCCTCTAACCAGTTAGCTACCTGACCACGTAGACCGTGCGGTTTAACCTTCGCAATTAATCTTCTATGCGAAACTGTATCGAACGCTTTTTTAAAGTCTAAATAAATAACGTCAGCTGCTGTATGCCTATCGTATTCGCGCACGATTTCGTTATAAAACTCTAATAAATTACTTAAACAAGATTTATGGCGTCGAAACCCATGCTGACTACTATTAATCAAATTGCGACTTTCTCAGTGATGGACGATACGATCCCTAACTACGGATTCCAAACGTTTACCGACAATTGACGTTAAGCAAACAGGCCTATAATTGCTAGCTACTGTGCGGTCGCCTTTTTTAAAAATGGGCGTAACGTTAGCTAATTTGAAGTCTTCAGGAATCGCCTGAGCGTGGGAAGCCAAAGCGCCGTTAGCGCCCACTAGAGGGCCTATGTTATCTTTTATCGGCTTACGATTATTGACGTAGTCAGAAAACTTTTCGGATTATGTTTACTATCCGCAGCTACAAGTATCTCAAAATTACGCTTAGCATTCCTAACAAATCTTTTAACCTGACGTCTAAGCTCGATATATCTATTAAAGTTAGCTACCGTGCCATTGCGCTTACTAAGTCTACGCTCTGTTACGCTCGTTTATGAACTCGCCTATTTCCCTAGTCCACCACTTGGGCCTACGCGGAATAAACTCCCTTTCGACATTCAAAAAACTTTCTTTAAACGCCTCCCAATGAAAATTTGCGTCATTACCATAAATAAATTATCCCAGTCCACTACTCTCATCCTATCCGCAAAACTATCAAAATTAGCCTACGAAAATCAGGGTTCTATTACGTTACTATCCTTACTGTTTTCTATCAATAGCTTAAACCTAATAATTTGGTGATCACTACATCCCAAACTCTCACCTACTTCCAAACCTTCGACTATATTTTCGTCGTTCGTCATCACCACGTCTAAACTATTGTCACCGCGCGTTGGTTCGGTAACCATCTGTCATAAAAAATTACCTTCCATGAACTCAATCAATCTGAAACCCTCATCATTACCAGTAAAAGTCTCGTAATTAACGTTAGGGAAGTAAGTCTGACAACTATACTATCCCGATTATTAATAAAGTTACCAAGAAGTGTGTAAAATCTAGTATCGGTATCGAGGAGTTTGAACGGGAAGTCTATAAACAACAACGAAATTAAAGCTAATACTACGCGCCCTAACCTCAACGGATATCGCATTAATTGCTGCCGGAAAATCTATCTTAACCTCGATAGCCTGAGGGAATTACGAACGTACAACAAAACACCGCCACCAATTTATGTATCCTATCATTAGTAAAAAGTTTAAAACCCGCTAAATCAACTTCCCCCAACAAGTCCCGAGTTATGGTATTTAACCAAGTTTTGGCTACAGCAACTATATCGCAGTTCCCGGAATAAATTATCGGCTTAAATTCGTTCAATTTATTTCTAATACTACGCGCGTTACAATAAAAGACGTTTAAATTAGTTTTTAGCACGGATCGGCGTTTTAAACTATTTTCACGTCGGGCCCGCGTTTCCCGGACACACAACGTTTAAAGAGGGCTTCGACCTATACAGCTTTCGAACGTTCTCATCGATTAACCTACCTAGCCTAGCATTCCCTATTTCATTGAAATACACTCCATCTTTTATAAAAAGGCTAGAATCACTAAATTCTGACCACAGCTTTATGAAGGGTGAATTTTCCTGAGCACAAATCTCTTCTAGTTTTGTGTGCAAAAATATTGTTTTTGACGTAATCCTAAAATTTAAACCGTGCATAGGGATAATACCTAGAACTAAATACCTATCTGACCTTGCCTTCAGGGACCTAATTTACCTCCTGTATCTCTCCAAAAGGTCAAGCACTCTCGTATCGGGTCTATACGAGTCGTTCCCCTACCATCGTCACCAACATTGAGTGACGGAAGGCAACATCAATCCTATCTACTTCGTCTGTAATTCTGTCAACCCTGGCCCCTGGTAGACAGACCCTCCTCCTCTTGGTTGAATTCCGTTTAACGAACTTCTTATCCATACGACGCAATTAAAATCGTTTCCTCCCTCGTTCACATCCCTATCCAACTGGGCGAAAGGGTTCGAAACCTCGATAGGGGGGGGGTACCTATCACCTAACGTACGTGGCCTAGCTCCACCCTTAACTACTCTAAATCCCTCCCCGTCTACTAATCTCGGATCAACCTTAACCCCTTCCTCAACTCTGTCTAACCTTCCCGATAAGCTACCTATACTAGAAACTAGGTTCCTAACCTCACCCTTCAACTTAATAACGTCTTCAACGTTAGTATAGGTTCGGCCTTCGTCAACTGTAAGCTACCCCTGCCCTCATCAAGCGTTGCAAGTCTTTCTCACCTCGCGTACACTTCGTTTTAAATCAACTATCTCTTCGCTTAACTCAAAAGAAACAAGCCGATTTCTTGGTAATCGCCATAGGACCGCCGTTGTAATCTTTAAAATCAGTATACCACCGTTTAACGTTTATATCCGTCACAAGTTTAAATTAAATTAAGCCGGCACAATATGAAGACTTCTAAATCGCTAAAAACCACTAATATTCAGTTACTTAACTATAACAATGTGAATATAAACTCAAATATATAAAATTCAGAACTTTCCAACAGTAAATTTATCGGCAATATCCAAAAGTAGAAACAATATCAGAGAGCCCAGGGAATGCGTCCGCCCAGTAAGGAGTCTGGCTGGCTCTTGCTCTTACAGTTTAGAGGCAGGGACGGCGTTTCATTTGGGGGGCCCCCTGCAAAACGCCATAGGGGGCTCCTGTCATAGCGTAAATTTTTTTTATTGGAGTTACGATAAACACTTCCTCCACCCCCAACACAAACAGGTAGTTTGTTTTGGCTCTTTATATATATTCAACTGAAATTACACCACAGTACCCTCAGGCGACCACTCAATCTGGGCCCGAAAAAAGAAATAGTATGAAAAAAACCATTAACTTCCATAAATTGTGTTCTTACGCACTGCAACTTCCTGATTCACATCCCATAATTACCGAACACACAATGGGACGAAAAGCTCTGCAAAAGCAACGCTAAATCTGAATGCACACTGAATCTTCGTACAGCAACGTAACATTCTTTATTAAAAGTCAAAGGCTTATTGCTATTATCAAATACAGCTTGAGTCTTCCAAAGCATACATTGTTTACGTAAGTAAGCAGCGCGATTGCTGCCAACAAGAGGCGTAAGGGGCCTCAACGTGAAAAATTGTTAACAACAATCGGTCGCGCTGGGCTCCGAGGCAACGATGGCCCCCTGCAATTGCAGGGGTTGCAGGGCCGTAACGCCGCTGTGCAGGAATAAAAGCTTTTGACTGGACTGCCATAACCGAAAATAACCATGACATTGGAACAAAATTTCAAGCATTCTCAAACACACTAATGGATATATTCAACACAAACTTTTCTCTAAAATCAAAAGTAATATCTAAACCTAAATAAACAACCAATGGATCACACCAGCACTCACTGTGAGTATTAAACGCGAGTATACTCTCTTGAAATTATGGAAAACTAATATTATTATTGAACAGACATACAAAGAATTACCGTAACAGTCATTAAAAGCGTGAAAGATCAGTATTCAAAAACTGATAAACAAAAACCCAAAATCCCAAAAGGAACACTGAAGGATTTAACTGACACAAAAATGGTGAAAACAAATCCCTTGTCGTTGCTTACACAAGGCGGAAATTCTTAAGTGATCCCAAAGACATTACCAATTTATTAAACAACTTCTTTGCAAATATCAGCTCCAATACTGCGGCCTATATTCCAATCAGAAACATTCACTACCGACAATACATGCCACAACTCACTCCAAACTCATTTTTCTTTGATCCCCTCCTACCGATCGATATCTCTCTAAAAAAATAAAAAGTAGTCCGGCTTCACAATTATTTATGTATTATAAATTGTAAAACAACTGTATTTATTTTAATAATAATAATAATAATAATATAATAATAATAATAATAAAGGTTACTCAATTCAAATTTTAAATTTTTGAATAATAAAGATTCTGACATCAATATGATCCCAGTAAAAGTGTATGAATTAGTATAGGATGAAATTACAATCCCACTCAGTAAACAAATGAATGAATGAATCAGTAACACTAAGTATATTTCCTGACGAATACTAAACCCATCATGACTTACATTTCTGAGGGGAGACTTGAGGCCTAATGCGTCATTATCGAGTGCAGGTTTCCCGCCAGGTCGAATTTGTTCATTGACGAAATGAGACGATTTTGGTACGTTCAAGGCAGAACGGATGCCCACTGCATCCCCATCCATATGCCCAGGTCCAATTTTGGGCACATGCGAAGAACAGTAGACTTCTTTATCTTCCTGAAAGTTTAGCAAAGCATGAAATTTAATAAGTGTGTATTATCTATGGCAAAGGCTTCCACACACTAAGATATATATATATATATATATATATATATATATATATATATCAAATGACGTGGAATCAGGGTAGGCAATACGCTCAGCGTACCCAAAGAAAACTTATCGTAAAATAAAATTAACCTAATTAAATTTCTCTTCTACTTTTCCGTCAAGTCCCTCCCAATGTGAACAAAAAAAAATTATAATAGAAATAAAATTTAAACCATACGAATAAAAACTCTCACTCTTGTTTTCTGCACAGACATAATCCAAGTCGTGCGACGTTCGAGTGTCCTGTGAGCTAATTTGGTTCTTAGGTGCATGATTATACTAAAATCATGGCTATTGGCTACGATATATTTGACTGGCTGAAAAACGCCACAGTGTATGCACCTTTCAATTGCATTTCAGCTCTAAACAGTCCACATAGTTAAAATTTAATCAAGCATGATTACCTCAGTTATATGCATCACTCATATATACAGTAGTTGTAATTTAACTATGAAGTGTGAGCAGTAAATCAACTTCAGAATAAGAGTAATTTTTAAGTATTTTATTATATGCAGTTTATTTTAAAAGGGCTTGGCAACGTCACGCACTACAGTCAAGTTGTCAACCAAGCCTCCAGGCTTTCATCAGATTAATTAATTATTAATTAAAGGAAAATATTTGAAGTTGCGTTTAATTTATGTATTATGTATTGGGAACCATTATAAAAAATAATTTTCAATTTTTGTAATTTGTATGGTATATTTTTTATGGCGACGCTGATTGGGAGGCCCTGAGGCAGTACTTCTCTGATTTTCCATGGAATGATTACTGTTTCAGTGGTCGGGGCCCTTCCGAGTGTGCTGAGCACATCACGGAGGTGATTCGGACATGGAGGCGTACATTCCATATTCTATTCCGACTACTAATGCAAAAAAAACTTTGTTTTAACTTTACTTGTTGTAATGCTACCCGCGACAGAGAGGAGTCTTTCAGAAGGTAGCGTCGCCATCCAACTCCTGACTCACTCAATTTATATTTTTGTCCGGAATTGTGCAAAATCTGTTCTTCGACTCGCCAAAAATTCCTTCATCCGACAGAAATGTGAAAATGTATCCAATTCTAATTCTCGCTTTTTCTGCCATCTAGCTAAGAACCTCTTCAACAACTTTATTCCTCTTCTTTCCCTCCTCTTTTCCATTCCGACATCAGTTGCCGTCTCTTCTTCTGATAAAGTGAACTCTTCGCTCAAATTTTCGCCCCCAACTCAATCATGGACGCTTCCGGTACTGTTCCTCTATCTCCTCCTCCCTCTGACCTTATTATGTCTGAAATTAGACTCTCTTCCATAGATGTTTATTCTGCCCTATCTGGGTCAACTCTAGGAAGGCGTACGGTCCTGATGGTGTTCCTCCTGTTGTTCTTAAAAACTGTGCTTCTGTGCTGACACGCTGCCGAGGCAAACTCTCTCGTTTTTGTCTTTCACCTAGTCAGGGGCGGATTTAGGTTTCCTGGCGCCAAGGGCCTTACTGATTTAGCCGCCCTTCGGACACTTACAAAGTTACCATTTAGCAATAAATAGTTATTTTAATATAAGGGTTTTCAGTAAAATGCAGTCAAATGGTTTAGGCATTTACTCTAGCAAAATATATCTTAACATATAAGATATTTTTATATCAATCCTAATATATTATATATATTATGATAATATATATATATATATATATATATATATATATATATATATATATATATATATATATATATGGGAATGAACTCAGAATGATCCCCCAAGTTTTTTATGATACACAACAGTGCATGGAACAAGGAACTCTTCTGGGATAATTAAATCCACTGTAGTCCGAATAAGTAATGGTAAATGACAAATACCATAGTTTTTCTTTTTCATGATGCTAGCCCGACGTGGGCAACGGGTCACTCGCAAAGAGGTCCCATAAATATAGCTTCCCTCACCAGCTATCTGCAAAGCAGACAGCATCCAGCTTTGGGACATGGATCTAGGGTTTAAAACAGCCTAGCCCTGCTAATTTAGAACCTCAATATAAGCAAAAGACTCGCTGCCTTCACGTCAGATTGAATACATCAAAGAAAAAGGGGTAACTATTATATTTTTAGCTAAAAACCAAAACTTAAACCTCAACTGGCAGAATTGAGCGTCCACTTTTCAAGGCACATAACATGTCCGTTTCAAGATGGGAATGAACTCAGAATGGTCCCCTGAGTTTTTTATGATACACACAGACAGTGCATGGAACAAGGAACTCTTCTGGGATAATTAAATCCACTGAGTGGATTCCATGAGTTCATTCCCATCTTGAAACGGACATGTTATGTGCCTTGAAAAGTGGACGCTCAATTCTGCCAGTTGAGGTTTAAGTTTTGGTTTTTGGCTAAAAATATAATAGTTACCCCTTTTTCTTTGATGTATTCAATCTGACGTGAAGGCAGCGAGTCTTTTGCTTATATTGAGGTTCTAAATGTATCAGGGCTAGGCTGCTTTAAACCCTAGATCCATGTCCCAAAGCTGGATCCTGTCTGCTTTGCAGATAGCTGGTGAGGGAAGCTATATTTATGGGACCTCTTTGCGAGTGACCCGTTGCCCACGTCGGGCTAGCATCATGAAAAAAAAAAACTATGGTATTTGTCATTTACTGTTACTTATTCGGACTACAGTGGATTTAATTATCCCAGAAGAGTTCCTTGTTCCATGCACTGTCTGTGTATATATATATATATATATATATATATATATATATATATATATATATATATATATATATATTAGTGATGTAGGTCACATCCGCATCCGCGGAACATCCGCACATTTTCTCGCATCCGCATCCGCACCCGCATCCGCACTTTGGACTGCGGATGTCGTGCGGATGTGGACCGTTGAGATAAAATGTCTTAATAAGCGGAAATTATCAAATTCTACTATATTAATAGAACTAGTTCATTGTGCGCAAAAGTGATGCAAGCGACAAGACGAGAGGCTGTTCTTGTATGAAGTTACTCTCTTGCAACTACTTAGATCCACGTTACAAAGCTAAGTTATTTTCACCTAGTACATTAGAACGAGTTAATCATCACTTGGCAAAGCAGTTGAAGAGCTTCAATCTCTTGAATCTGTCGCTTCGCCACCCACCAAAAGAATAAAAGTTTCAGTGACAGAACCAACACCTTCAACAAGCAAATCTATCACAGAATCTGTCTCTCAGTTTCTTGAGTCAAGCAGCGATGACGAGACCTACGCGATGTCAAAAGATGTAGTAAAAATGATCGAGAGCTATCACCAAGAAAAACGCCTGGCTGCATGTGACAATCCTATTAGTTGGTGGAAAAATACGCAGAATATCTATCCATACTTGAGTAAACTTGCAAGGAAACATTTAGCCTGTCCTCCAACAAACGTACCAAGCGAGAGATTATTTAGCAGTGCTGGATTAATATATGATGAAAAGAGAAACAGACTGGCAGCAGAAAAGGCAGAAAAATTAATGTTCCTTAAGCATAACCTTCCTATAATTAAGTTTGAACATTAAACGATGAACATCTCAGTTTACTTTATTTTAATTACTCATTTATAAATATGCCTAATAAAACTTTAAACTTAATATAAATAGTTATCAAGCTAATTAAAGATCTCTTTCTATAAGGGTGGAGGTTGGGTAAAGAGGTCGGTGGGGTGCATTTGAGTTGGGTTCACGTCCCGCATCCTGGTAACACAATTATGGTTTCTAATTGTGGCTGAAACTCAACAAAATATAACGAATTTATTTGCAGACGAATTCACTAATTGATTTCTATATTAGTTAGATGCTTAATATTATTTTATATGTTCAGAGAAAAGTACAGCAATTAAATTATTGTACAATTAATCAATTATACTACATTATAGCTACAGCTCTCTCTATATAATAACTTATTATATACGTTAAACACAACAAATCTCGAATATATCCTAAAAAATAACGAAAATGTAGACATCCGCATCCGCATATGTTGAAATCAAACATCCTCATCCGCGGATGTGAAAAAAATGACATCCGCTACATCACTAATATATATATAGTGGTGGGCACCGTTAACCAAAAAGTTAACTTCGATAACGATAATCCGTTAACCCCAATTTTTAACTCCGATAACGATAATCCGATAATTTTACTACAAAGTTAACGGAAGTTAACGATAACTATTTCTTTACTAACATTTAAAAAAATCAAGGAAAAAAACTTTAAAACCCATAGAAAATGTTTATTTATGCAAAATCCAACAATAAATAGGTATTTAACTGTATTTTTATCGTTTTGCAACTTTTTTGCTTAATAACTTTTTTTTTAATTTTTAATAAAAAATGTACTGATTACATGTTTTGAAACCCTTGTAACCACTAACCATTAACTAAATTTAATTTACCAGAGAATTATTATGGCGGGAACTGAAAGGTAAAATTAAATTTTAGGCACATTTATTAAAGACTATGACACAATGTGCTGGTTGCCCTTCAGAAAGACCAACTTCTCAAAGTTAGGCCCAACTGCCAGTCTTGACCTCTTGGGCCTCAGGATGTCCTTGCCGAGAGAGAGAGCCCTTCCACTGCGGCAGAGGACGGAATTGGCAGACTGAAGTTATGGCGGTTTGAATTCATTCGCGGAGCGGTGATCTTCCGTGAATGACTCTTCGCAGTTAACGTGTTACCGGACTTTAACAGACTAAATATCGAGTTATCGGAAGTTAACTGTCCGATAACGATAAATGGAAATTAACTTCCGTTAATAGTCCGTTAAAAAAAGTTAACTTCGTTAATTAACTGTTATCGGATTAACGCTTTAGTGCCCAACACTGTGTATATATATATATATATGTGTATGTATATATATATATATATATATATATATATATATATATATATATATATATATATATATATAACAATCCCTTAAATGCGTGAACAGAAATGCATTGTAGGTTATCTTTACGATCTTTATGTTTAGTTACGAAATCGACCGTTGAAGAATACTCAAAGCAGTTTCCGCCGAGATGACCGTAGATACTGTAGTTCTTTAGTCGTCGCAGTACAGAAAAAGATCTTTCAGCAGAACAGTTGGAAGTCAGCGTACATAGGATGATCCTGAGCGCAATATCAACATATAGGTAAACTTCTTTTAATCCTTTTGATTGGATCATCTCATCCATCTCAATAATGCTCGTAGGAGTTTTCTCCAAATTCAGAAGAAACTCACGGAAATGAAGAAACTCGTTAACAAATGCTTCCGCCAAGTCATCCTTGCAAAATTCCCAAAGCTTAATAGCATTGGCAGTTATATCTGTCGGATTCAAGGTGGTAACTTTTGTAAAAAATGCAAACCGTGCATGGAGGTTTTCATACACATCTTTGCGACGGTGACACGCTTCTTCACGGGCTGACCATCGAGTGTCTGATAAGCTTTTTAGCGTTACATTTTCAGATTTGGTAAAATGATTTTGTAGTATTTCCCAACGGTGAGTGGAGGCAGTGAAGAACACGTAAAGATTTTGGATAAGTGCGAAAAAATCAATGGCTTCCTTACAGCAACTTGCTGTAAGGAAGCCATTGATTTTTTGCAAGTTGCTGCACATTGTCCAATCAAATTTAATGTGTGCAGAGCAGGGTACGTAAACTGCTACTGAGGACGCTTCTTTTATTCTGGCTTGCAAGCCAGAGTAAGTCCCTGACATGGTGGGAGCGTTATCATACAAGTATCCTCTGCAGTTTGCAATGTCGAGATCATGCATTTTTAATATGCTGGACACTGAGTTGAAAAGCTGCTCTGATTTGTGGCCTACGCTGGGAAGGAATGCCAAAAATCGCTCACGGGATGCCCATCTTCTTTTACGTATCTCAGAATAACTGCAAGTTCATCGACCTGTAATATGACTGGGGTGGAGTCCACAATAATGGAATAGTACTTCGCACATTTCACTTCCTCAGTTATTTGTTTGGTAACTTTGTCAGCCATTAGTTTGATGAATTGCTCACATGTAAACGAAGACAAGTATGAGGTATGACCTTTTCCTCGATTTTTGTATTTTGCAATATGTTCCGCCAGAAAACGGTCAAATTCAGCAATAAGTTCCAAAGCCATTATAAAGTTTCCACTGTGGACAGAACCAAATTTCTCAATGTGGCCCCTAAAAGGTAAACCATGAGATGCCAGTGACAGGACCACTGCAACAACTCGTTGTAAAACATTCCTCCAATACTTCGTCTCCTCATCAATTTGATAGAAAAGTTGTCTGTCAATTCTTCCGAGAGTTGAACTTCTCATTTTCATAGCTAACCACGTGTGTTTTTCGGTCTCTGGTGATTCCCAGATGTTTGCAAACGGTGAGGAAAGGAATTTCTAGTCTCTCTCTCTCTCTCTCTCTCTCTCTCTCTCTCTCTCTCTCTCTCTCTCTCTCTCTCTCTCTCTCTCTCTCTCTCTCATTGGTACCTCCTCGGTATGGGCCGCAAGGCCTTTTGAGGTACTTCTTTTCCTTGTAACTCCTTGTAACTCCTTCTCTCTCTCTCTCCTTCTCTCTCTCTCTCCCTTCTCTCTCTCTCTCTCTCTCTCCTTCTCTCTCTCTCCTTCTCTCTCTCCTTCTCTCTCTCTCTCCTTCTCTCTCTCTCTCCTTCTCTCTCTCCTTCTCTCTCTCTCTCCTTCTCTCTCTCTCTCCTTCTCTCTCTCCTTCTCTCTCTCCTTCTCTCTCTCTCTCCTTCTCTCTCTCCTTCTCTCTCTCTCTCCTTCTCTCTCTCTCTCCTTCTCTCTCTCCTTCTCTCTCTCTCTCCTTCTCTCTCTCTCTCCTTCTCTCTCTCTCTCTCTCTCTCTCTCTTCTCTCTCTCTCTCTCTCTCTCTCCTTCTCTCTCTCTCTCTCTCTCTCCTTCGGAAGTTGTGAACAGTTCCTCTGTGGATCAGTTCAAGAAAAGGTTAGACGAAATCTTGCACACTATTTGAGTGTGTAAAGACATTTAGGACCTCAGTCTGCGGAAATTTCTTTTCCTATAAAATAGTTAATATCTGGAACCAACTTCCCTCAGAGGTTGTTTCCAGTCAAAGTGTAAATCTGTTTAAAAATAGGCTAGACAAAGTACTGAACACACTCATAGTTTAAGATTAAAACCTCATGAAACTCTGCAGGAGTTCGCTTGCTCGGTGTCTCTGTGAGCAAGCTAAATATAGAGCTATTTATATATTCTCCACTTTCCTGTAAAATTTCCTTGGCTACTTTCCAGGGTCAAGGTATTTTCTTCAACCTTTTTCCGTACCTGCCTCTGGCAGGGAGGGAGCGGAGGGTGGGGAGAGAGCCTTCTACTTTTCTATCCAGTTTTCTACTACTGCTAGCATAGTTGAAAGACAAAATTTTCCCTGGCATCCGTTGCCATTGGTACCTCCTCGGTATGGGCTGCAAGGCCTTTTGAGGTACTTCTTTTCCTTGTAACTCCTTGTAACTCTCTCTCTCTCTCTCTCTCTCTCTCTCTCTCTCTCTCTCTCTCTCTCTCTGAAGAACAGGCAGCAGAGGGTTGTAATTAAAGGGGTTAGTTCGGGTTGGGCCTCGGTCACTAGTGGGGTTCCTCAGGGTTCCGTTTTGGGGCCACTGTTGTTTATCATTTACATAAATGATATCGACGGTGGCATCGTCAGTCGGATCGCCAAATTCGCTGATGACACCAAGCTTGGGCCAATGTTGGGACGCGCGAAGCGATCGAGGAACTGCGTATGGACCTAGGCAGGATAGGAGAGTGGTCCGAAAAATGGCAAATGCCGTTTAACTTGGGTAAAAGTGATGCACATTGGCTACGCCAATCCCAAGTCGGACTACTCGATGTTGGGGAACAATATCGAGGCGACTGATTTGGAAAAGGACTTGGGTGTGCTAATCAGCAGCGACCTTAAGTTTACGAAACAGTGCGTAGAGGTGGAAAAGAAAGCCCAGAAGTTGTTGGGTTATATCAGAAGGCAATTTCAGTTTCGGAACAAGGAGATTCTGCTCTCTCTGTACAATTCCCTGGTTCGGCCGCACCTGGAGTATGCTGTGCAGTTCTGGTCGCCCACCCTCAGGAAAGATATTTAGAGGCTGGAGCGAGTGCAGGCGAGGGCCACAAAGTTAATCCCTTCCATTAGGCATATGGGCTACAATCGACGCTTACGCACCCTGGACTTGTTTTCGCTGGAAACTCGGAGGCTGCGCGGTCAACTCATCGAGGTTTTCAAGCTCTTACGCAGGTTCAACGGTCGGTTTTAGAAGCATGTTTAGTTTAAATGATAACCCAACTTGCAACAATGGTTGGAAGTTGGATTTGAAACGGTTTAGGACTAGTGTGTGTGGGAATTACTTTACGTATAAGATCTGTGACACGTGGAACAGGTTACCTTCAGAAGTTGTGAACAGTTCCTCTGTGGATGAGTTCAAGAAAAGGTTAGACCAAATCTTGCACACTATTTTAGTGTGTAGAAAATTTTCCCTGGCACCCGTTGCCATTGGTACCTCCTCGGTATGGGCCGCAAGGCCTTTTGAGGTACTTCTTTTCCTTGTAAATCCTTGTAACTCTCTCTCTCTCTCTCTCTCTCTCTCTCTCTCTCTCTCTCTCTCTCTCTCTCTCTCTCTCTCTCTCTCTCTCTCTCTCTCTCTCTCTCTCTCTCTCTCTCCGGGATAGCGTAGGTGAGATGGGGTTAGAGGTCGGCGGCGATGTTGAGGGAGTGTGGAGTACATTCCGGGACGAGTTTATGGTACTGCAGTCTGCTGCCATACCCTCAAAACCGGTCACCCCTGCTTCAACTCAGCCTAAGTGGTTCAGTCGTGACATCGCTTCGGCTATCCGAAATAGGAAAGTAGCGTATAGGAGGGCGAAGGCCAATCGTTCCTATAAGAACACTGAAGCGTATGTCCGCCTGTGTAGGGAAGTGAAGGACATCACTAATGTGCTTAATGAGTACTTTGCGGGAGTGCTCACCAGGGAGGACACCCGCGTCATCCCCGAGCCAGGCGTGAAACGCGAAGGTGCTGGCCTGGATAGTGTTCGATGTACCGCGACAGTCGTTGCCGATAGAATAGACAAACTGAGCGCGTTTAAGGCTCCTGGGCCAGACCAGTTTCTCCCTAGTGTTGCGGGAGGTGCACGACCAGGTGGCTCCCCACCTGGCTACAGTCTTCAACAAATCGTTGGAGACGGGCCAGGTGCCTGGTGACTGGAGGGAAGCCAACGTGACCCCTATCTTTAAGAAAGGGGATCACGAAAGTCCAGGGAACTATCGTCCCATTAGTCTCACTTCAGTTGTAGGTAAATTATTAGAGGGAATAATAGCGGATAGGATCGTTGACCATTTGGAATCCTACAAGCTACTTGGGGACTCTCAACATGGGTTTAGACGGCATCGGTCGTGTCTCACCAACTTGCTCGAGTTTTTCCACGTCATGTTGAGTGAGTATGATAAGAGTAAGGCGATTGATATACTTTATCTCGACTTTCAGAAAGCGTTTGATAAGGTACCTCACCGCCGGCTAATGGCGAAAGTCCGCGGGCTGGGTATCGGTGGGGAAGTAGGTAGGTGGATTGAAAACTGGCTGAAGAATAGGTGGCAGAGGCTTGTAATTAAAAGGGTTAGTTCGGGTTGGGCCTCGGTCACTAGTGGGGTTCCTCAGGGTTCCGTTTTTTGGGGCCGCTGTTTTTTATCATTTACATAAATGATATCGACGGTGGCATCGTCAGTCGGATCGCCAAATTCGCTAAGGACACCAATCTTGGGGCCAATGTTGGGACGCCGGAAGCGATCGAGCAACTGCGTGCGGACCTAGGTAGGATAGGAGAGTGGTCCAAGAAATGGCAAATGCCGTTTAACCTTGGTAAATGCAAGGTGATGCATATTGGCTACGCCAATCCCAAGTCGGACTACTCGATGTTGGGGAGTAATATCGAGGCGACTGATTTGGAAAAGGACTTGGGTGTGCTAATTAGCAGCGACCTTAAGTTTACGAAACAGTGCGTAGAGGTGGAAAAGAAAGTCCAGAAGCTGTTAGGTTATATCAGGAGGCAATTTCAATTTCGGAACAAGGAGATTGTGTTCTCTCTGTACAATTCCCTGGTTCGGCCGCACCTGGAGTATGCTGTGCAGTTCTGGTCGCCCACCCTCAGGAAAGATATTGAGAGGCTGGAGCGAGTGCAGGCGAGGGCCACAAAGTTAATCTCTTCCGTTAGGCAGATGGGCTACAATCGACGCTTACGCGCCCTGGACTTGTTTTCGCTGGAAACTCGGAGGCTGCGCGGTCAACTCATCGAGGTTTTCAAGTTCTTACGCGGGTTCAACGATGTCGATTTTAGAAGCATGTTTAGTTTAAATGATAACCCAACTCGCAACAATGGTTGGAAGTTGGATTTGAAACGGTTTAGGACTAGTGTGTGTGGGAATTACTTTACGTATAAGATCTGTGACACGTGGAACAGTTTACCTTCAGAAGTTGTGAACGGTTCCTCTGTGAATCATTTCAAGAAAAAGTTAGACCAAATCTTGCACACTATTTTAGTGTGTAGAAAATTTTCCCTGGCACCCGTTGCCATTGGTACCTCCTCGGTATGGGCCGCAAGGCCTTTTGAGGTACTTCTTTTCCTTGTAACTCCTTGTAATTCTCTCTCTCTCTCTCTCTCTCTCTCTCTCTCTCTCTCTCTCTCTCTCTCTCTCTCTCTCTATATATATATATATATATATATATATATATATATACCGGTATATATATATTAGCGTTCAACTTACACCCGGGCAACGCCGGTCGCTCCGCTAGTATATATATATATTATAAATGTGATGGTCAAAATGTAATTAAGAATATTTCTCAATACTTAAAATGCTTTCGAAATTACTGGACAATGTATGTAATGTTCATAAAAAGGAGTGGTCCAAAAATAATATTTAATGACCGTATTTTTGCACTGAAAAAACCCAATTGTTAAATTTTTTATTAAACATATCACAGTTTATATTTAAATAGGTAAACTTTATGCAGTTAATGAAAAGCCTATTAAATTCAACATATATTTTTAAATGACATAAGAAACAGGGATGGTATCCCAAGTTCTTTTTAATCCCAAGCCTTAAATTATGCGCACAACTTTTCAAAAAGAAACCTATCTACTAAGCTATGCCTCTGTATGTATACCTATGACTATCATACATCATTTTAAAATTAAAAAATTAATGTATTAGTAATACATAGAGTTTTGTTGGATCATTCTAGAAGTATGGTACACAAAGAGGTCGACTGCACACGTGTGTACGTACGTGTACACACGTGCACAAAACTAGGGGAGGAGGATTGGCACTGGCAGTGACACTAAGTCTGAAGTGTTGTAGATGAAAAAAGGGAGCCGAGGGGAAAAAGCGTGGAAATAAAAGGGTAAGTGAGGGTAGGCGATGAAAGCAACTGGATGTGGAAATCCTTAGCATTAAAAGAATCTTACTAAGAGTTGGGTTTTTTTCTATAAAAGAGATGTAGTTTATTTGTGTATATATATATATATATGTATATATATGAAAAAATGAGGGCATTGGTTTCTGCGCGTATGTAGAGGAATTACGACATTTGTTTGAGTGAGGCCCGTGGTGTAATGGTTTATATATATATATATATATATATTATATATATATATATATATATATATATATATATATATATATATAATTCAGAGGCGACGGCGGGGTCAGGCAGGTCAGGCTCAGCCTGACCTAACTTTAAAAGAAAAATAAATTTAATTTCCTGGTCATCATGTAAAATTTAAATTTGTGTATTTCAAAGATCTATTTATTATGGTCACTTTATTAGAGCAATATAAATTTTAGAATGCCAGCATTTTTTCCTTCTCCCATGTGCCGCTTCTTTGGGCAAAGTCAGACTTGTTTTATGACGCCTGAGCGACCGAGAGCATTAAGCCACAAAGCCAGGTCAGGCATCATTTCCGATGCCTTGCATCACACTTATGAAAAATGAAACTTTTACGAAGTTTAATGTAATTTAAAATCAACATTAGTATAGCATCTGTCAAAACAATCAGATAAGTATATAATTTTGTCAATCTATTTTTTCAAAGAAGAGAAAAGCGAGTTTCTCAGTTTACAAGTCAGGCATATTTCTAAGTGCCTAACATTACGCTGGATGCCAAATCTCATCCTCAGAAAGCTGTTTGAGTGAAAATAGAGATATGTGGCAACTATGAATTGCGCACGGCTTTCCTCATTGTCAGTTACCTCAGGGACCGTGTCGTATTCGTTTCAATGCATTTGAATTTTTTTCTTTTGTGCTTTTTGTGTGTGTGTGTGTGTGTGTGTGTGTGTGTGGGTTTTTTTTCTTTTTTTACTCGACCTTAGATGCCCATTTACAGTGAAGTACATTCATAAAGATCCTGATTTTACTGCCTGCAAAAATGTCAAAGAAGTGCTAAAATTATGCATTGACTTAGATTTAGAAAAAGCTTTTAGCGAATCTGCAAAACTGTTTAGATTGATTTTAACTATACCAGTGAGCAGTGCATCCACAGAGAGAAGTTTTTCAACATTAAATCGAATTAAGACGTATCTAAGGAACAGAACTGATCAGGAAAGACTAGTATGTTTAGCAAGAAATTGTGGTTTCCCTGGAGAGGCAAAAGATTCTGCATGACAAGGTCATCGAAGAATTTGCATTGAAACCGAGGAGGTTGGAGTTTATGTATAAATGACTCATGGTAGATTAAATATGATGAAGACATTCTCTAAGGACATAATAAAATACAAGTAAGTTGTTATAATTATTAAACAATTTTTGATTTAGTAGGCTTTAAGTAATTTTTGAAAACAAAGCAAAATTATTTAAAAAACAAAATTTACATATTCATTAATATGAATTCTATCGAAGTCATATCAAGCCCATAATGCTTGTGCCTGACCTATGTGAAAAGTCTGGCGTCGCCCCTGATTTATATATATATATATATATATATATATATATATATATTATATATATATATATATAATATATATATATATACACAAAACAATCATTAATTACATTTATATTAAAGTGTCGACAAAAATTTGTTTTTAATATAGAGATAAATTTAAATAAAACCAAGACAATGAAGATAGGAAGGACGAGAGAACGGATGGCGGTGACACTGGTGTCGGGAATAATAGAGCAGGTAGAGGAGTTTAAATATTTAGGAGTGTGGTTCACGCAAAATAGAGATGACTTTAAAGCGGTGCAAGAGAGAATTAAACTGGGGTATATGGCGATGAATAGACTCAACAAGATATGGAAAGACGACAATGTCAGCAGAGCGCTAAAGATTAGATTATACCAGGCAATAGTGGTACCAATAGTTTTATACAGTTCGGAGTGCTGGACGATGACGTTAAAAGAAAAGAAGTTATTATCGTTGGAAATGTATTGTCTACGCCGAATTTGTAACATCCGCTGGTACTACAGACGAACAAATGAATATATAAGGGAATTGACTGGCGTTAAATTCACCATAATGGACAGAGTGGTGGATGCGCAGAGGAGATGGTACGGCCATGTGGAGAGGATAGAGGAGGACCGACTTCCGAGAAGGCTGATGTACGGAAGGATGGTGGGATCGAGGTCCCGGGGACGTCCAAAGACGACGTGGCTCAAGACGGTAGAAAGAGAGAATCCGGGTTTAACCTGACGCCAGAGAACAGATCTGGCCAGAGGCGGGGCGCAGTGGCGAGATTACTGACGGGGGAGACGCATCGCACGGGACTCAACCTGGAGACCTCCAGATGGGAACTAAGTCTAAGTCAAAAAAGAAAAAAAGAAAATATATATATATATATAATATATATAATATATATATATATATATATATATATTATATATATTATGTACATTTCATGTGTACTTCTTCCTTAACTATTAAAAAAACACCTTCATTTTCTCCCATTTCCTTTCAAAATATGAAAAAATTTCTTTCAAAATCCTTTCAAAATTGAAAACAGTATTAAACAATCTTCCAAGATAGTAGTATGACCCCTAAATGTTCGAGTGCATATACAATTGCAATGTTCATCAATTGTTGCAAGGTGCCAGCCCCCTTCCCCCCATGAAGGGGGGAGAGTGGGTTCTAGCGTTGTAATTACTGGCCCGTAGGACCCAGCACCGCAATAAAACTATAAAGAAGAACCCAGCCATAAAACTCTTTAGCTTCACATTGTGTCAAGATTTGTGAAGCTTAAGATTTTAATGGCTGCTTTCTTTTCTATAGTGTTATTGAATCAACGAGAAGCACAACTGTTGTCTGTTTGGGAGGGGGTTATGTAACAAGGGGTGGGTGGTGGTTAGCCCCCAAGTTGCATAAAGGGGGGTGAGGGGTTTTGGGGGAAGAGGGAGAATGACCTCCCCACAAAGGGATAATCCTAACGTGCCCTCGCCGTAGGCGAATTTGCGAAGTACAAGCCCCGTCCGTAGGGCAGGGAGTCGAAGGCTCTGCTTGTGTATATTTATTAGTATTGTACTATTTTTTCACTAATTTTATATCTGTTTATCTATTATATATTTTCGCCTTTCTGTCTGTCTGGCTGTCCTTTATGCAAACGCAAACCGTTTGACCTAGAGCTACCAAATTTGGCACGGGAACCTCTTATGGGATGAAGAATGTCAACACAGAGTCGGTCAGCCTGTCTGTTTGTATTACGGGCGGCAATGTGAAGCTCAAGATTTTCATGACTGTGTTCTTTTCTATAGTTTTATTGACCAGATATCTGATCAGATTCAGAAATCTTGACACAATGTGAAACTCAAAATTTTCACGGCTGCGTTCTTTTCTGTAGTTTAGCCTGTCTGTTTGTCTGTTTGTGAAATTTATCCCGGGCAGTAATGGGGGGAAGGGTGGGGGTAAGTGGGGGAGAAGGGTGGGGTAATGGGGAGGGGTGGGGGTAATGGGGAGGGGGTTAGCCCCCAAGTTGCATAAATGGGGTGAGGGGTTTTTGGGGGCATTCAGTTGACTTAACCGGGCATTCAATTAACCCGGGCAACGCCGGGTACCTCACCTAGTCTATTATATATTTTCGCCTTTCTGTCTGTCCTTTATGCAAGCGCAAACCGTTTGACCTAGAGCTACCAAATTTGGCACGGGAACCTCTTATGGGATGAAGAATGTCAGCACAGAGTCGGTCAGCCTGTCTGTTTGTATTACGGGCGGAATGTGAAGCTCAAGATTTTCATGACTGTGTTCTTTTCTATAATTTTATTAACCAAATAATTGAACCGACAGTAATTACGTGGTCAGGGGGGTTTTGGGGGATATCTGATCAGATTCAGAAATCTTGACACAATGTGAAGCTCAAAATTTTCACGGCTGCGTTCTTTTCTGTAGTTTAGCCTGTCTGTTTGTCTGTTTGTGAAATTTATCCCGGGCAGTAATGGTGGATGGGTGGGGGTGGGGAGAGGGGTGGGGGTAATGGGGAGGGTGGGGTAATGGGGGAGGGGGTTAGCTCACAAGTTGCATAAAGGGGTGAGGGGGTTTTGGGGGCATTCAGTTGACCTAACCGGGCATTCAATTAACCCGGGCAACGCCGGGTACCTCACCTAGTATATAATAATGTTATAATGTTATAATGTTTCAGACCAACAAAGACCCTAGGATCCACTCATGGCTGGTCTACCTAACTGTGTTCGTAATCGTGTATTGTGTATGTCCTCCGTGGTGGCGGAGGGGACCTACAATTTTACGTGGGTTCCGAACCACAAGAACATAAGAAATTTATGTAAAAACTGCCCGTAAATTGGCAACGACCAATTTTTACGAAACTAAATAATTATCAATTTAAAACTAATTAATTATCGATTTAAAACTAAAGATAGAATCTCTGGATCCAGAGGATCAAGTCATAATAGACTACTATCCACAAATGTTACACTCTATCTCTATTTATAACGGACATGCAAATATATCAGATCCAAAGAATCCAGTCAATTTCATTACGGTATCCATCAAGTCACGGTCCATATCGATTGCGGACCAAGTCAAAATTTACAACCATATACATTACAATATATACACTTACGAGGAAAAGTGTAGGTGTGGCTGTAAAGACTGTACAGTAATGTAGAAATGTGTGTGCACCCATTATGGGTCTCCCATTTAAAGGTGTTTGTGGGCAAGTGAAGATCATGAGTTTTTCAATACCTCACAGCAGAGCTGGGCACTTGCGTTTTTTTTTGCGGTACTGCGGTACTGCGGTACTACCGTGTTGGTCGGTACCGCGGAAAGTACCGCGGGAAATTTGAATGCGGTAGCGGTACTGCTGTACTTTCAGCGATCCTTTGCGGTACTGCGTTATGCGGTACCGGTTTGGTAGTGCGGTAGTAGTACCGCAGTACCGCAATACCGCAAAAAAACGCGCAAAAAAACGCAAGTGCCCAGCTCTGCCTCACAGTACTATGGGGGGCACCGCTCGGCAGAGGAATCTCTTTAAATGGGGTGTGTAAGGACAGAGAGTATCCCCTAACCCAAGACGCTGCCTCCCTATATCCCACAACACTTGTGTTGAGCTGTGGGATCTATCCCCACAAAGCCTTAATTTTACTACCTTAAACTATACCCTTTCTATCAACATGCGCGTCTAATCGATTTTTAAACATGTTTATAGACGTGCTACTAATTACTTCTACCGGCAAACTATTCCAGGTATTTACTATTCTATGCGTAAAAAAGTTTTTCGCAACTGCTGTCTCGAACCTTCTACTTGTCAACTTACACCCGTTATTTCTAGTCCTATTATATTGAGATATTTCGAAAAAGCTATCTCTATCTACGTTATCAAACCCATTCATAATTTTGAAAACCTGGATTAGATCACCCCTTAACCTCCTAGTCTCGAGAGTAGTCAATTTTAACTCCTTAAGCCTATCCTCGTACGACTTTGACCTAAGAGACGGAATCATCTTAGTTGCTCGTCTTTGAACTCTTTCGATTTTGTCTATATCTTTGCGCATATGCGGATTCCAAAATTGGACCGCGTACTCCAAATGGGGTCTAACTAATGATTTATAAAGAGGAACTATAATATCGCGCGATTTGTACTCAAAATTTCGAGCTATAAAACCTAACACTTTGTTCGCCTTATTGACCGCTGCTGTACTTTGTTTCGCTACTTTTAAATCACCAGGACTATAACTCCTAAATCTTTTTCCTGCTCTACGCTTGTTAAATCTTTCCCTGACATACTATACGCAAAATTACCGTTACGCGAACCTATATGCAAAATTTTGCACTTATCCACGTTAAATCTCATTTGCCATGTGACTGACCAATCAACGATTTTATTCAGATCTTCCTGAATTTTACCTCTATCTTCGTCATTAATCGCCCTACCACCCAGCTTCGTGTCATCCGCAAACTTTGAAACTGTACTGACTAGGCCGACATCTAAATCGTTAATATATATAAGAAAAAGCAAGGGGCCCAATACAGAACCCTGAGGAACGCCACTCGCTACATTAGCCCAACACGACTCCGCTCCATCAACGACCACCCTCTGTTTCCTGCCTCGCAACCACTCTTCTAGCCAATTATTACTACACCCCTGATTCCATGAGCCTTAGTTTCTTCAATGAGTCTTTTGTGCGGCACGGTGTCAAACGCTTTTTGAAAATCTAAATACACTACATCAACCGCCCGATGTCTATCGTAAACGTCAACCACGCTTTGGAAAAATTCTAAAGATTAGTTAAGCAAGATTTGTTTCACCTAAATCCGTGCTGCGTATTTCTAACTAGCTTATGGAATTCTAAGTGTTCGACTATACGATCCCTAATTATTGATTCCAGTAGCTTACCTACAACAGACGTTAAACTGATTGGCCTATAATTTCCCGCCGCACCTTTATCGCCTTTCTTAAAGATAGGTGTTACGTTTGCTAACTTGAAATTATCTGGTACGCACCCCTCAGAAATAGACGCATTAAAAATCTTTGTTAGCGGCACAACAATGCTATCTTTTAATTCTTTTAGTTGTATGGGATATATGGAATCCAGACCCGGTGATTTACGCGTTTTCATTTTATCAATATAGCACATTACTTCCCCTTCACTAAGGACAATATTATCGAAAATATTACCATTATCAAAAGGTATTATGTCTATGACCGTAGGGATATTCGTTACATCTTCAATAGTAAAAACTGACGTAAAAAATTCGTTTAGCAAGATAGCCATTTCCTTGTTTTCAGAGACTAGATCTCCATTTACATTTTTCAATGGACCTAAGACACTTTTTACTGGATTTCTATTATTGACGTATTGAAAGAATCGCTTGGGGTTTTCTTTACCGTCACGAGCTATGGAGATTTCAAATTCGCGCTTGGACTTTTTTATTACACTTTTAGCTTCACGCCTCAGAGATATGTAGTTGTTTCGTAACAACAAATTGTCTTTATCGCACTTATGTTGCCTATAAGCCCTATCTCTACTCTTTATAATGTCTCGTACTCTAGAAGTAAACCACAAGGGCTTGTTGTTTACTTTCGAACGCTTAATTTTGTACGGTACACATTCCTCATTTATAGTCCTAAATACCGTTACGAACGATTCCCACATTAGTTTTGCGTTGGAGTTCCCCATTACGTTTTCCCAATTGACGTGTGAAAATTTATTTCGAAATTTACTGAAGTCTGCGTGCTGGAAGTTATGAATTTTAGTCGAGTTAGTTGGTTTCGAGTGACTTACTGAGAGGACAAACTCTACCATATTGTGATCGCTATTGCTCAACGGTTCTATTACTTGAAGATCAGTAATTAGCCTATCATCCGTAGTTATTACTAAATCTAAAATACTGTCCAACCTCGTAGGTTCCCAACCTTTTGAATAAGAAAGCTATCCTCGAGAAAATTAACTAAACGATTACCTTCCGCGTCTCCCTGCATTGTATCGTAATTCACGTTGGCGCAATTAAAGTCACCCATAACTAAAGCCTGCTCACTACCGATTATTCTCGTTAGTTCACGATATAACGCTTCGTCCGTATCAGCTGTTTGATTTGGGGCCCTATATATAACCGCAACAAGAAGTTTGAAATCGTTCAATTTAAGTTCTGCTATAGTCGAATCTATCGGTTCTGGAATTGAGTGCTTTACTTCTATAACGTTCGCAATATTATCTTTGATATACAACATAACACCGCCTCCTCGCCTACCTATTCTGTTTTTAACAAAAAGTCTATAACCTTTAATTTGATATTCCCCTACAAAGTCACGTGTTTCAGTGCTAAGCCACGATTCATTTATCGCAATTAAATCATAGTCTTTACAAGCAATTAAGGAAAAAAATTCGTTTATTTTATTTCGTAGGCTACGAGCATTTAAGGATAGAATCTTCAAATTGTTTGTAATTGCGACACCTTCGCGAGCGCGGGGGAAATTTGTGGAATTTACGCTGGGACCGTTCGAGTTACGGCAGCCTGAAAAGAAGAGACAGTATTATGAAATAGTCTTCCTAAACGCGCAGCTCCAACTTCATTAAGATGAAGTCCATCTTCGAGGAGCAAGTCCCTCCTGCCGTAGAAACTGTTCCAAAAATTTGCAAAATGCACTCCTTCCTGTTGGCAAAGAGACTTTAGGTTATTGTTAATATAGGTCGCCTTGCTGTAGAAATCGCTTCGTTGGATAATTCGAGGAAGTATACCTGTTAAAACAATCTTTTAGTTTTCTCCTTTAATCGCTCTAATAAGTCCCTGTACCTAGCCAGCAGTTCTTCCGATCTAGAATTTAAAACGTTATTAGTACCGACATGAATAACATACGTTGTGTCCTCGGTGGTACCGTCTGTAAAATGGTCAACACTATTAGTTATATCCTCCACCCTTGCACCAGGGTAGCAGTAACGGCGCCTACGACGAGGGTTTCTCCCACAGAATTCCTCGAGCTGCCCTCGAACAATGGAATCGCCAACGAGTCGTATTTCCGGTTCATCAGCATCTTCGAAACCTAAAACAGAAAACTTATTGCTTGTTATTACTGGTAGACAGGTCTTTGCTTTTCTCAATGGGGCTCCAGTTCGCACTCGAACGAAGGGTTGGGAAATAGGGGAAGAGAGAGGGCTATTTATATTATTAGTAGAAACAGTATATACAGTATATATATATATATATACAGTATGTATATATATTTCGCACAATAAAATGGTTTATATACAATTAAATAACAAAAATCTAATAAGTTTATTTAGATAGATATATATATATTACATATATTCAAAACCTGGCTTTTTTTATTGCAAATTCATCAATAATATCATCATAGGACAGCTTCCGGCCTACCTCCCGATTGATGCTCATAATGGCAAGCCCACTCAGACGCTCTTGTGCCATTGTTGACCTGAGGTACGTTTTAATTAGCTTCAACTTGAAGAAGCTCCTTTCAGCTGTGGCTACGGTCACTGGAAGAGTGACTGCAATTCTGAGAGCAATCCATAAGTTTGGATAAAACTCTATCAGCCGCTTCTCGTGTATGCAAGTCGGCAATTCCAATGCAGTCATCTTCTGAGATGGCGGATCTGATAGCACACATTAGGCATTTGTTTACATTTTGATTTTTTTGATTTTAACAAAATAAAAAATTGCTAGATTTTATATGGGAATAAAATGAATGGCGCTGGAAGAATTTTAAAAAATCAAAATGTCCCATTTTTTAAATTTCTGTTAATCATTCATTAATTAATTTTTTTATACCGCTCGCTGGGGGCTCTCCGGCCTGGCGGGGCCCCAGGCACACTGCGTGATCCGCGTAATAGAAGAACAGGCGCTGATTGCAAACATAGAAGCCATACAAAGGACTTTTACGTCTAAGATAGAGGAAACGAAAAATAAAGTCTCCTGCTCTCGACCATAATCCCTAGAACTCTATTTTCTGGAAAGAACACGCGAGCGGTACACAATAATATACATATGGAAAATACACGAAGATTGTGTTTCAAATTTTAGAAGTGAACTAGAAACACAGTGGAATAAGATACGAAATAGATTAAGTACTGACTCAGCTGCGGTGGGACAGGGGGCCATGAAAATGAGGATGGAAAATACCCTCAGAGTACGAAGTACTTTTTAATGTTCTGCCAAAAGAACTGAGGAACCTCCGGCACACCAACCTGAATAATTTCAAGAATCAGCTGGATAGGTTCTTATGCAAAATCTCTGACCTGCTTTGCGTGGTTGGTTACAAGAACAGGAGAGCGAAAATCAACTCCCTCCTCCACCAACTCCTGCAAATGAGGCGGATATATATATATATATATATATATATATATATATTATATATATATATAATCTGGACTCAACACTAATTAATTAAATTTATATTATTCAAACATTAATTACTACTGATTTTAATTAATACATGTATGTACTGTATATATGTATGTATGTATGTACAATTCATATGGGTACGTCGATATTTCTTTATTCTTCTTTCCTCAATTTTATGTTTTTTTACTGTGTATATATGTGTATATATACACAGGGCCTATCAGAAGGGGGGGCTAGGAGGGCCATTTGGCCTGGGCCTCAAGCTTAAAGGGGACCTCAAATTTAGAAACGTTCAGGTTTGGATATAATATTTTGTAGTGAAAGTAATAATTTGGGTTTAGCTATGGCCCTCAAAAGCTGGAAGTGGCCCGGGTCTCTCTGGACCTCTGAGAGGGCCTGTATATAATATATATATATATATATATATATTATATATATATATATATACAGGGTGTCCCATAAGTCCGGCATCATAGGAAAAATAATAAAAAAAGGCAAAACAAAAGCTTTTAGTTACAGAACGTGCTCAATATGTCCACCATTGTTTTCAATACACAAATTCAGACGTGATACCCAGTCAGCAAGCACACGGTGAATGATGTCAGGAGTAATGGTGTTACATGCCCCAATAATGCGCTGCCGCAAATGTTCAACACTCCTAATTTTCTCTGCGTATACCAGCGCTTTCAAGTGGCCCCAGAGATAAAAATCTAGTGGCGTGAGATCCGGGCTTCTAGCTGGCCATTCCACAGGCCCTCGACGTCCTATCCAATGACCAGGGAATTGTTGGTACATGTATTCCCTTACTTGGGTGCTGTAATGTGCAGGAGCGCCGTCTTGCTGGAACCATGTTGGGAAATTTCCTTCTTCGTTCAAGACACTGGGAAATGCTTCTTCCTTGAGCATACGTAGGTAGGTGCCTCCAGTGACATGTTCATCGAAAAAGAGGGGGCCTATGATGCGATCCTTCCAAATGTCACACCATACCATCACCCGAGATGCACCTTGTTCCTTTGAAGAGGTATACCAGTGAGGGTTGTTTTGAGATCAGTAGCGGGTGTTCTGTCGATTTACCTCACCATTTGCATAAAAAACAGCCTCGTCACTGAACAGAATAGTGGACGGGAAATTGGCATCCCGAGCATAAATTATGGTTTGTGGAAATAAAAAATATGAATTTCTCCTATGATGCCGGACTTATGGGACACCCTGTATGTATATATATATATATATATAGATATATATATATATATATATATATATATATATAACGTAAAGAACGACGCTTGTATAGAAGAACATTCCGCGCAAGATGAGGAGGGAGAACGAACAAATGAAAAAATGAGGTAACCACCCGGGATCTTCCGATTGCCGGTCAGATATGATAACCACTACACCATGGGCCTCACTCGATCAGAAGTCGTAATTCTCCTACATATGCGCAGAAACTAATTCCAGGGTGGTTACCTCACTTTTTCATTTGTTCGTTCTCCCTCCTCATCTTGCGCGGAATGTTCTTCTATACAAGCGTCGTTCTTTACGTTAATTATACTGTGTGTTGTTTGCAGTTGAAATATATATATACCTTTCAAATGTTCCGTGCGATGATTCCTCATTTCACGAAGGTCAAGCGTGTCGTCCCTCCTCTATAATAATAATAATAATAATTATATGTGATTTTCGTCAATTTCTCTTTGATTTTAACTGCCTGAATTGGAAAGATGAGTACATCAGTCTTATGCAAGTGGCAAACAACTAAATAGAGTAAAATATTTTTGTGAAAGATGTATAGTGGAAATAAATTCATTTACGGTTTATAAAACAGAAAGATACTGAGGAAGCAGCGAAAGAAGAGGATATAAATGATGAGGAGAAAGAGAGAGGAAAAGGAGACGAAGAAAAATGAAGCGGATACAAACATGTCCCGAACAAACTCAAGGGACAACGGGAGAAAAGGCAAGAAGCATAGGAATACAAACCAAGGAGCAAACTTTCTCATGTCGCAGACACAATATGTCTCCTAAGCCTCATTCACCACATACAGTCGACACAGCTGAGAACCTCCGAGCCGACCCATTACCAAGCAAGAAATTGCCAAACAGGTAACCGGAAACGGAGTTTTCCTGGAGGACCATAGGAATACAAAACATGCGACACTGAAGGAAATTGAATTTGGAATATTCGAAGGTCGACGCAAAACAGGAAACATAAATACGTATAATCCTGGCAAATATTCAAGGGCTAAGACCGAACCACACGTTAAACATTTCATACCTGCAACGATTTATGAAACAAGGACTGGCATCGCGTGTTTCACAGGAACACATCTCAAAGACTGCCAAGGAGTTTGTGAAAACTGCGAATACTGCATAGTTAAACAAGAAATAAAAATTGATGGTTACAACATATTACGAGCTGACAGAACAGAAAGAAAAAGGTGGCTGTGCTATGCCCGTATATGTAATGTTCCTCGCCTCACAGACGACTCCGTACATGTGGCAACGCCGCAGTGATAGTCAAGGTACCCCAACTGGGGGGATGGTGGGGTGGAGGGGGGACAACCGAGCCCAACAACATATAACACAGACATATATATCTAAAGGACAATTGAATGTGCATTACCTCTATTGATATAGAGGTAATTATATTGTAATAGCTATGTTCATAAAGATAAACAATTAATATAATCCCATACAACGTTGAACTCCATGTAGTTTACTAGTATTAGACAGTAATAAGGTTCCATTATGATTACTGCAAGTCTATATGAACAGCTACCACAATACAACTTTTTATATACTAGTGAATTTGAACCAAAAATAAACATTACACAACCAACTACAATTACATTACATTAGTTTATAATATTTAGAGATTGTGAATGCAAAATATTTTTATATAATTACACTTTGAAATGAGTATAAATTATCTTAATGTTTTTTGGTGTTCAATTTTCTGTAAATATAAATTTTGTTTTGTAATGAAAGTTTTAAAATTTCAAATAATCAGTAAGAGAATCGGCTAAATTTGGACGAAGCCAATGCCCAAAAAATGGCCGATTCTGCCAATGCCGATGAATCAGTACACCACTAGTTTTTATTGATTTTGCTAATTTTGAGGGCCAGGTTCTTTACTGGTAAATATGTACTATTCAATTTGATGTAATATGTTTTATAGACTTAATGACTCACACATGTTGTTTATACCCTCATGTAATCGCGAGTTTCTTTAAAAATATCATCTTATTTGTTAAACTTTAATACAAAAAATGTCTCATCTTCTAATTTTTTTACAGATAAGATAGTATAATGGCTCCAAATAAAGAAATTTCGCACAAGAATAGGTTGAAAATTATTGTTCTCCATAAAGAAGGCAACACTCAAATACAAATAGCTGCTAAAGCTGGAGTATCATTGTCTACTGTTTCCAAAACACTTTCTCACCACTCATAAACCGGGGATGTGAAGAACAAAACAGGTTGAAGATGGAGGCGAAAAACATCTAAAAAGGATGATGAGTATATGATAATGATGAGCAAACGGAATAGAAAGAAAACTAGTGGGTGAGGAAGGGGAATGAGGGAGTGTGGAGGTTGGTTGTGCAATGTCTATTTTTGGTTCAAATTCACTAGTATATAAAAAGTTGTATTGTGGTAGCTGTTCATATAGACTTGCAGTAATCATAATGGAACCTTATCTATGCTAATAATTGTGACGGTCGAACTGCGAACTTTCTTTCTTTCTTTCCTTGTCTCTTATGGCCGGCCAAACCACTGGCCAGATTTGGATGAGACTTCGGAGATAGGGGTAACTGAGGCCGGGAAAGAACATAGGCGATGTGGCGTCGGCCTCCGAGGTCACGTGGGCCACTGGAGGCCTCTGTATTGGATTGGTTGAAAGATAGTAACATCATAGACATATATATATATATATAATGCTATGTGGCGTCGGCCTCCGAGATCATATATGAAAATGAAAATGATATAAATATGTACAACTGATTAGAAATAATACTGTAATGTCGAAGTCAAGTGGAGCTACAGACAGACGTTTTCGTACCGAGAAGTCCATAGCTTAGAGGATAAATGGCAGGACTCATAGATAGCTCGGATGATCGGGTTGGTTGATTTTTTAATTCTTTGCATTAGACTGTGTTGAGCACGTCTTGTTACCTCCGGGAAGCTCGGGACATTGCGGGTAGCAAACATTTGCGAAGCTGAGCATTTCGGGGGTAATTTATGTAAGTCTAAAAGACCTGTTGTACAGCAAATTTAGAGTTCTGCCAGAACCTTTTTTATAATTTACCCACAGTTGCTGTCCGTATATATTACTGCAGAAAGTACGAAAGAGAGTGTCTTTAGCTTCACTTGTACAGAATCGAAAGTTCCTTATGGTCATATTCGTTTTAGCACACAGGCTTCGAGATTGTTTTCTTATATCCGAGTCATCACTCAAGGAGCTGGTAATAGTTTGACCCAAATACTTAAACTCTTGTACTTCCTCAATTACTTCACCATTCATTTTAAACCTTATATCAGCTGGCTGATTACAGCTTTTAGGATGAAATTGCATAACCTTAGTTTTTGTAACATTAAAAAGAATATCATGTTTCTGCGAATACACTTCGCAGACATTTAGTAGCCGATCCAGACCTTTAACAGAGGGACTTATTAACACCATATCATCGGCGTAAACTAAGTTATTTATCCTTGTGTTATCCATACAACACTCACTATTGCCTCATTAAGTGAAGCAATTAATCCGTCGATATACACATTAAACAACATAGGGGAGAGCAAGGAGCCTTGTCTCACCCCGCAAGAGGAGCCAAAACACTCGGATAGTACATTGCCCCACCTAACAGTGAAAGATTGGTGGGAATACCAAAATTTCAATAAATTTAATATGTACATGGGAACCTTCCTGTCTTCTAGTTTTGCAAATAAAATATTGTAGTTCACCCTATCATATGCCTTGCTTATATCTAGGAAACAGCTATAAATAGCTGAATTACTGTCAATGTATTTAGATGGTGTTTCTTTAAGTACATAGATACACAAGTCATTTGAGTGGGACCTTTTAAAGCCAAACTGATTAGGAGATGTCCATAGGAAATCATTTAATCGGCGTAACAAGAGTTTTTCTAGTAGTTTCGAGAAGCAGGAAGTGACAGCAATAGGCCTGTAATCATTGCTGGACAGAATGTCTCCGTACTTATTTTTGACCAGGGGCAACATATATACCCTCATGAACTCTGCAGGGATATAGCTATGAGCAAGCATGGCTGATCGGAGCAATGATATATGCAAACATACTACGTCATTTGCATATTTTAAGTGCTCATTCGATAAGTCATCTACCCCTGACGCAGAACCAGTCTTTAACTCTTTAATTAACCTCTTTATTTCAGAAAATGATGATAAAGTATTTTCCCTTGTCCCTCCCACAATCGTTTCGCTGCAATCTATCAAGATTATCCCTTCTCACACTGTTAAGAATGTTAGAATAGTGATTTTTCTACAGCTTTGCAATTTCATCCTCCCCCGACATCCCATCGATTGTCGGAGGGAGGACATTTTTGACACCCGTTTGATTCTTAACAAATTTCCAAAATTTGTTATTATCGTTATTTATGCGAGCTTCACAGGCTTTTGATGCTCGAATAGACTCTTCTTCCTGTTTACATCGCCTTATGGCCGCCTTATACTGACCCCGACTTCTATACATATTCATGTATACTGGTCCTAATCTGGGTCTACCATAAAAGCACCACAAATCATAGGCGTCTTTCGATTCCCTCTTCAGGGGGGCAATAAAATCATTCCATCCAGGAATAATCTTAGTATGATTGTTGTAAGATTTAATCAGGGGGCTTCCTACTTCTCTTAACAGGGATATTATCTTACTATAATACCTATCTATGAGTTTACAGTGAGAATCATTTGAGCAAGGATTATTACAGGCAAGGTGCAAAATTTCTAAATTATTAAAGAGGTGACTTGTTCTGTCTTTGTATTCTATTCTCTGCTGCATCGTAACATTGGACCAATCGACGCGATTATTCTTACCTATTGAGTTCTTGTTAAGTCGTATTGCGCATAAATTGGTAACGTTAACTAATATTTCTAATGGTCTATGATCAGAAAGAAGGAAATCATGCAGAATATGAACTCTAACAATTCGATCCTTTAGATTATTACTAGTGAGACAATGATCAATCCACCTGGTGGTGCCACTCATGTCACTAACGTATGTAAAATTACCACTGGCTACCCCTAATACATCTACATCACTTATACTTAAATTGGCCGACTCGCACATGTTACCCAATTCTACAACGAATTCCGAGTTCACGTGTGCGTTAAAGTCCCCCATTATTATACAGTGAGAATATTTGGGGTTATCTGATAATGACTTAATTTTGTACAGCAAATCAATGTATTCATCTAGATTACTGCCGTTGTTATATGGTAAATAGCAGTTTACAATTAATATGCAATCATTGTTCACTTGTAATTCAATGCCTAACAACCTTACATTATCGCTTGTTAAAAATTTTATATGTTTTGACAAATGTTTCCTTATTAAGAAAACAACACCACCAAAAGGCCTACCGTACATTAATTCATCTGACAAGTCTACTGCTGATGACGCATGGTACATAAAGTCATCATGGATGGTAGAGAGGAATTTTAGCTCTTGCTTAGGTAGCCAGTGCTCCTGCAGGAGTATCAAATCTGCACTGTCGCAGATTTTATGAACATCTACAATTGAATTCCTCACTGACCTTATATTATATGAGACTATTTTCAACAAGTTATCCGCCATGATTGATAGAGAATTTATTATTAGTAAGATTATTATTATTATTATACACAGTACAACTTTCAGGCATTACCGTTTGGGCGCCTATTATTATTATTATTAATTATTATTATTATTATTATTATTATTTTGCTTGTTATCAAATCTGGAAAAGTGAATAAACTCCTTAACAATAATACCGTCTGGCCATTGACTCATATTATACGGGTTGAAATGCGCATTTACACCTTTAATTATTACTTTAAATGAGTTATAATACGGAGATTTCGTGTTTAGTTTATTAACTATCAATATACTGTGTTCACCAATGACTTCTTCCATCATGTGTCGAATATCGCTTGCCTCGTTCGAGAGCTGAATTCGCGACACAAAGAGGGTGAGCAGGGGCGGAGCTAGCTAGGGGCAGGCGGGACAGTGCCACGGGGCCCGGGCCTTTGGGGGGGCCCGGGTCGTTTCAACAAGTGATGAGAAGTTATTTGAGAGAGCAACAAAGCTAGTAAATAAATATAAAAATGATATTTCCTCTGGATTTCCAAGTCAATTACTCTCTTTTCGAATGTGCTTAAAAACAGACATTGAAAAAATGACGACAATCCATGAGCTATATTCATTTTTAATTAAAGACAACAGTACTTTGTGCTCAAGTTTTCCCGAAGTTGTGACTGCCATAACATTGTTCCTCACAATTCCTGTGACAGTTTCAAGTGCAGAGACATCGTTTTCAAAACTTAAACTAATCAAGAACTATCTTCGAAATTCTATGAATGAAAAAGATTAAGTGGACTCTCAGTTATATCAATTGAAAACAAGAAAGCTAAAAATATACTTGGAGGATTGAATTAATGAATTTGCTGAAAGAAAGGCAAGAAAAGTCAAGTTCTGATGTCGTAAGTAAACTTTTATTTCACGGTATCCTTTTTAAAGCTGAATATTTTGCATAATGAATGTTTTGCCTTCTATGCCTCCATGCGTACAAGTAGTATCATAATTCTTAAATATATGCTAAATAAATAATGCAAAGAAAAGCAATATAAACGTATAATAAAAATTTTGTTAGGGGACCCGTAAATAAGTTTTGCCCCGGGGCCCGTGACACTCTTGCTCCGTTCTTGAGGGTGAGATTCCCCATCGGTGACCTCGCCGGTGAGACCGGTTGAGGAAACCTTCGGGAAGGGCGCCTGTTAACAGTTACCCACCCATCGTCCTCCTCCCTCGATCTCCCTGGGGCAGGATTCGCCCGCCTGGGGGATGGGTGGCACAACCTTTGGGGGATAGGAGGCCCCTCCCTTACTCTGTGGCTTGGTAAGGGTCTGTTAGCGGTGTTTATAACCTGACGGCCGCGAGTGCCCCTCTTTCTTCGGTGGGAGGGGGAGGAACTGCGCACCGAGCGAGGCGTAATCGAACACCTCTCCTCTGCAGTGGGGCAGGGAAGAGGGCAATGATGCCTCGTTTCTCAGCATTGGACTGTCCCTGTTCCTCATTGTGAAATCGGGAGCAGGGGACCTTTCCTGAACGGGAGGGGGGTTGACCGCTACCCCTGCATGCTGCGTTTCCACCCCACCTTCATGGGGGGAGTTGGAGGCGGGGATTTCGTTTCCCTCGCTGCCCGACGCGCTTCTTGGAGATCTGGCTTGCTGAACTACTTCCGAGTAACTGGGCTTTGGGAGGAGCGTCTCTTTCAACGCATCTAGCTCTGACCGGAATTGTTCTAGCGAAATCGCGTTTTTCTGATTTGACACCACTTGTTGGTGTTTCAGTTCAACTATCGACTTTTGTACCTCATTATACTGTTTGAGGAGCACCGAGACGTCTACGTTACCCATAGAGATTACCGGTATTCTATGGAAGTTAGCAACGTAAAAGGTAATATTGTTCTCATTATCCCGGAGGGTCGACACTATTTATAATGTCTTTCAGGGTATTCTCGTTTCTAGAATTACCTCTACGAGTTGGGAGGGTAGCACTGAACAGGGTGTTTAATTGTACCCTCGCATGTTCTATTTCTTCTGAATCATAAAAATCATGACAGACAGATACAAGAAGGTCTGACCTAATATGATCTACTTTGTCAAATATAAAACATAACAATGGATTTTCTACAAGATTTACAGTAGACGACCCCATTGTATCTGTAACGGCTTGCGGGGAAGCGTAGCTGGTGTGGGTGGTTGGGGGTGGATAGGGGGGAACGCCGAAAGGGGTCCCACTTCTCGTCCCTTTAAATCATGCTCGGGATACCAACGGTTCGATGCCCAGGCATCTTTTCACATTAATTATGTAAATATTACTATGACTAAAAGTATACACGCGGAGTCACTGTACGATTATACCGTAATGAAACATACATTTCCCGCTATCACCGTCAAAACTTTTACTATTAAACGGAAGATTCGCAGTGTCTATGGTGGGGGTAGGGCGGGAGAGGGGAACGGGATGGGAATGCTAAAAGGAGTGCCTACTCCTTGTCCCTTTAAATCATGTAAGCGTGTAAGTTTGTAAATATATCTAAAGTAATAAAGCCTATTTATTTGCTTGGTCTTTCATTTAAGATTTCAGAGCCTTTACCTGGCCTTTTGAAAATATTTTGAACAGTTTATGTAGTTAAAATTCACTCGTTCATTCGTTTCGTTCGTTCATAATTTTAAAGGGCTCACTCGCTCGCTCGTTCGTATGCCCGCTATTTCAAGTCACTGTTTAATACCTCATAGATCCAAGAAGGTAGTGCCGGATGTCGCTAGAAAATTTTGAGGATATATTATATGTATTATTATTAATTAAGTATTGTGGACCATCTAATAAGATTGTAACTGGGTAATCTTGGCACATTTACAAATTTTTTATATATATATATATATATATATATATATATATATATATATATCGAAGCCTACAGTAAAATTATTGAATGGCCGGTTAGGTCAACTATACGCCCTTGACGATTGGTTAAAATTAACGAAAATATCACGACTTAACCTAACCAATCGTCAAGGGCGTACAATTAACCTAACCGGGCATTCAATTAACCTAACCTGGCATTCAGTTATAGGCTATGTGGCGTCAGCCTCCGAGGTCATATATATATATATATATATATATATATATATATATATATATATATATATATATATATATATCGAAACCTTAGGTAAAATTATTAAATGCCCGATTGGTTAACCGTACGCCCTTGACAATTGGTTAGATTAAGTCGTGATATTTTCGTTCAAACTAACGAAAATACCACGACTTAACCTAACCAATCGTCAAGGGCGTACAATTAACCTAACCGGGCATTCAATTAACCTAACCTGGCATTCAATTACTCTAATCGGGCATTCAATTACTCTAATCGGGCATTCAGTTGACCTAACCGGGCATTCAATTAACCTAACCAAGCATATATATATCGTTCAACTTCCACCCGGGCAAAACCGGGTCGCTCGGCTAGTTACTGTATAAGGCTAGTAAAATACATAGAGTTCAACGTTGTATAGGATCATATTAATTGTTTATGTCGTGAATACGCTTTTAATCATTCTTTTAATTTCTTATTTACTTTACTTTCTACTCCTTATTCCAATTTTTACTCTATCATTAATCATTTTCTGAACACTCGTTTTCACAATACCATATAAATGCGTTATAAATGCGTGGTAGCGTGGTCGTTTTCGAAGACCGTTACGGCGTTACAATACTCTTTTTAACGCTTGTTAACACTTTATTTAATTCCGACAATGCTTTAATTAATTTGGGGGGACGCGAGTGTCTTTATGAACACAGCTATTACAATATAATTACCTGTATGTCATTAATGAATGCACATTCAATTGTCCTTTAGATATACAGTATATGTCTGTGTTATATGTTGTTGGACTCGGTTGTCCTCCCTCCACCCCACCTTCTCCCCAGTTGGGGTACCTTGACTATCACTGCGGCGTTTCCACACGTACGGAGTCGTCTGTGAGGCGAGGAACAATGCGGACAACTCTACATACGTAAGAGCCATATGGCAGAGACAGTAATAAGTAAATCAAACAACTACGTGGAGCTCTTAGTAGTGAAAATTGAAAAACTTAACGTGACAAATAGTCATCTATAGACCTTCGAACACTCCGACTGCAAAATTCTCTGAAACCATTGCCGACATCAGAAACCTAATAAAGTCCTTAAACACTCCATCCCCGAATATAATATGCTGCCATGACTTTCATTTCCCATTTATAAAATACAAAAGAATGCGAAGAACTGTATATATATACACCAAGACAAGGGGGGCCACACAGGGCCGCCGAGAGGACGGAGAAGCCGGAATAAATCCACGGGGCCCGGACCTCTAAGGGGCCCGCAAAGAGGGGGGATAAAATCTAAAAATATTAATAAAGCAATTAATTAAATAACAGCGGAAATATAATTAATGAACATACATTTTAGAGAGATTATCATAGTCAAACTGAAACAGATAAAGTATTATCCGCGGTCCACCAATGTCCAAGACCGACTGACAGATCTGGGAACCATTGTAATTGAAAGCCAGTTAGCCCGTACTTTAAATTTCATCAGAATCACTTACCACTTTGCTAGAGAGAAGGCAAAGAAAGTACACTTCTAATTATGAAAATCTTGCTTACATGGACTGGTACTGCATTTGTAAATTGTATGGTGATAGAATTAATATAATTCATTCGAAAAATAAAATGGTCATTTTCCTCTGAGTTGTTTATTCATACTGTATGTTTTGAATAGTGACTTGGACATATAATCAGTTTGCTTGTTATGTACACAAAAAACATTCATAATAAAATACTGAATAAACAGGGGGGGCTCATATACCAATCCTTCCCCGGGACCAGGGACAGCTCTCGGCGACCCTTGGGCAACAAGAGAAGACCAGGAACAAGCAAAAATGTTGATAGCGCTAACGAGTGAATTTATATTAACAAAGGAGATAACAGATAATACCAGAAAAATTAACTGCTTGGATCTGGTGTTCACAAATAACACCAACTTAATCAATGACAAATACCACACACAGAAGCCATAAAACAGCAGATACAACAGCTCAACACACAAATAAACAACAGACTTAAAGAAAAACAAACAGAAACATTTAGGGAATTCGTAACGACACTAAACCACTCCACAGATACATCCAGGCTATACAAGACTATAAACAGCATTACCCACTCTAACAGCGGCATTCACACCTCACACGCGGCTATCTGTCGGAGCCAAAATAATATCCCAACATATACACAACAAGCTAACGTTCTAATTAATCACTACGCAAAGATAAATCGCTTAAACAGAGACAACAACCAGAAACACGCAGACAGACAAACAGACAGACACAAGAAAACCTACAGACTCGACACGACCATTACACCCTTCAATACAGACTAGACCACCAAGATCATCAAAAGCATTAAGAATTCGAAGGCTACTGGACCAGACAACATATCTGAAATACACCTTAAACACTTGGGTCCACGGGGAATACTAGCTCTCACAAATATCAGCATATATTCATACCAACACTGTATTATTCCTGACATATGGAAACAAGGTAAAATTATTACACTACTCAAACCAAACAAAAATCCAACAGAACCAGCTTCCTATAGACCCATTACTTTACTATGCACACCTTCCAAAGTAACAGAAAGACTAATCTTACAAATCACCAACCCACACATACCACTATCGTCTACTCATCATGGATTCAGACCTCACCACTCAACCACGAAATTACTCACTAACCTCACGCAGCACATCATGGATGGCATCAACTCCAGACGACCAGCTCAACGTACACTATTAGCAACAACAGACATTAATAAATCATTTAATGCTGTCCCACGCTTCCATTTCATAAACAAAATACTCAACAGAAACGGAGTCCCTCAAGGCTCTGTTCTCTCACCAACACTGTTCAACTTATACATGCATGACATTCCAACACCTATAGATAACAAGCTTACCTTATCATCATATGCAGATGACATCACTCTAACATCCACCCACAACAACATCGACACAGCTACAAATAGCCTACAAACATACATAACAGTATACAAGACTGGCTCACACACAATAGACTCAAAGTAGCGCCCACAAAATCAACCATCACCTTGCTAACAACAGGGCTGTGGAGTCGGAGTCGTGGAGTCGGAGTCGGAAGCAATTTTGGTACTGCTGGAGTCGGAGTCGGAGTCAGTAAAAATGTACCGACTCCGACTCCGACCTCAATATAAATTTTAACCCTTTCATACCCAAATTAAGTCGAAAAGTAGGCGGAATCAGTTCATGCAAAAATCGTCCTTATAACCTTATAAATATGGTCTAAAATTGCTTCCAAAGTTAACGATGAAAATTTCACACACTGGGCATTAAAGGGTTAATAAAATATGTTTTTGTGTGTGATATCACTGGCAGCTATGGTGGTTAAACCACTTAAATAATAAACACAATGTTTTCCATTTCAGACACTAATGCAGAGCTTTCCAAACTGGTGTGTCGCGACACATTAGTGTTTTTTGTATTTTTAAAATTTTGATTTTTCTATCAACAAAATCGGCTACAAGATAAACCACCTACTGAAAAATTATTTGATATTTGATATTTGATAACAAAAATTAATTAATGTGTCGTGAAAATTGTTATGCTTAAATAGTTTGTCGCCAACGTTAAAAGTTTGGAAAGCTCTGCACTAATGCCATTAATTCATTTTTTCTTTTCAGATAATATTTTTTATTTTTAATGCTTATTTAATTTCGAGTTCTTTCTAAATTTCATAAGTTTTTAACTTTCAAGTCTAAAACTCCTTTCACAATGGCAAAGACACTTCCAACAAAGTCTGCAGGTTTTGAATATTTTACAATAACCACAGATGGGAAACATTTCGTGTGTCAGTGTATGATAGAAGATGATGATGGTGAAAAATTATGTGAAGCAAAAATCAGTGGCTTTACTGGCTCTGATAAAAATGCACCAACCAGAGCATCAAATTTGAAGACATTTGCAGCGTTTTCATCCCAAAATTTTAGAAGTTGTCATTGAGAAAGACAGTAATAAAAACCTTCTAACTACTTCAAAGTTAACAAAAGATCAGAAATCTACTGAACGACAAGCACCACTTACAAGATTCTTTACTACAGACAAAGTTACCGTAACAATGACCACAGAAAAGTTCAAGAAGCACATCATCGAACTGGTGGTAAGAAATGGTGTGCCTTATCTTTATTTTCACAACCAGCCTTTCTAGGCCTAAATGGAGAAATGGCCAAGAAACTTGGAGTTTCTCTGGAAAGACAAAGTATCAGAAAAATTATAGTTGAAGAAGCCACAAATAAAAAGGAAGAACTTCGAAGAACTCTTAAGGGACGCTTCATGTTTATTAAAATGGATGCAGCCACGCGTCATAGAGTTAACTATTTTGCCATCAATGCTAGATTTGTTGATGAAAACAATAAAATGGTAACTCGGACATTGGGAGTAAAGGACACCGAGGCGCATCATGACAGCGACTATCTTCAGAAGTTAGTGGAGGAAGTTTTACAAGACTTTGTAATTAAGAAAGAGCAGATGCTATGTATTGTCACGTCACAGATAATGCTTCAAACATGCTAAGCACGATAGAAAAGCTGAATAAAGTTGATGAAGAAAAAGTGGCTAATGAAGATGACATTCCTGAAACTGATTCTCAAACAGCACAAACAGAACAGAGCGATGAAATTTTAGATGATATTGTTGAAGAAGCATCTAAGCTCTTTCTAATCCAACATATGCGTTGTGTTGTACATACATTGCAGCTAGCAATAAGAGATGGATTGAAAGATCGCCATGCAGCTACTCTGATCTAGGCAAGTTGAGGCAAGTAGCCACTGCAGCCAGGACCTCTAAAATTGATGCTATTATCCAGAGACGTGCAGGAAAGGGAGCTATTTTGGACCAAGCGACACGCTGGGGGAGCACATATATGATGATTAAGTGTTTGCTTGATCTAAAACCCTTCCTAGAAGACATTGATAATCCCAATGTTTCACTAACTGAAATTCAATGGAGGGAGGTTACACAATTAGAAGCTCTGCTTGCTCACCCTTATACTGTCACCAAAAAGTTGCAAGCAGAGGATTTAACTCCTGGTACATTCCTATGGGAATGGAAGAATTTACTATTTCGTCTATCCCAAACTGGAAGATTAATTGCTGATGGAATTGTATCCTCAATGAAGAAAAGAGAGGGTCTGCTACTGGAAAATGAGATCTTATTAGCTGCTGTCTACATAGATCCAATGAACCGAATTTTGTTGACCGAAGAACAAATTGCTAAAGCAAAAGAGGTCCTCTGCGAGGTTGCAATTCGCATAAAAGGGCGAAAATCCTGAAAATCCTGAAAACCTGAAAATCCTGAACCACAGGATGAAGATATGAGTAGTAAGTCCCTCTCATCCTCTTCAAATGATGAAGAATTAGACTTCAAAAATATTTAGATAAAATTGAACGCTCAAAAGCAAAGCGTCGCCACTTAAACGTGCATAGGCAACCTTTTGATGTTAAACTAATGAAATTTAAGCAAGATTTTTTTGATGGCCTAAAAGAAGTGGAAAATATGATCGCTCATCTAAACTGACAATACAAGAAGTCATCCCCGCATATCCAGAGATTTTAAGAGATACAGCTATGATAGTAACAGCCATGCCACCCACTCAGGTCAGTGTGGAGTGTTTTCCGCACTGAAAATAATTAAATCAGATTTAAGGGCTTCAATGAAAGAGGATCTGGCAGAAGCAATTCTGTTCCTAAGAACAAGTTATTCGTAAATTTTAGATTTTCACCCTTGGCCTTAGTTTAATAAATTTTGCAGGAATACTTTTATATTTTTTATTGCATTTAATGAAATTTTTATTTTGTCATAGTCTTAAATTTAATTTTTTTTTGTTTTATGCTCAATGAATTTTGTTTTTTCATAAATAAAAAATAAAAAAGCCATAATGGCATCGCTACAACCATTAGACTCAAACTTTGCAGGTTATGGGTTTAAAAAGTAGCCTGATGATTCACGTGGTGGTGATGAAATGACTCTTGTGTAATTATCATCATAGCAGATTTAGAATTAATATATCTTCGGAGTCGGAGTCGGTTTTTTATGTGCCGACTCCACAGCCCTGGCTAACAAGCAACACAAAAGAACACCAGATAACTCCACAGCTTACACTAAACAACACCAACACTCCACACACTCACAGGACCAAAATACTTGGGGTCACATCATTATCTCTTGCAAACCACATTCAGGACATTAAAAACAAATGTACGTCAAGACTTAACACGCTTAGGGTACTAACAGGCACAAACTTTGGACACCAGCAGGAAACAACATCACTCATATACAAACAATATATTCGCTCAGTTATGGACTATGCTAGCCCATGCTGGGCACCCATTATCTCACACACACACACATAAACACCTTACAGACAATACAAAACAACGCACTTCGTACCATTACAGGATGCACTCAAACAACACCAATAGAACACTTGCACACTGAAACAAAAATACTGAAAGTTAGGGAACATTTAGACATGAGGGGAACACAATTCATGGCAGCAGCGACAACTATCCCACAACATCCTTGCCACTAAATGTACAATCATGTACCAACACCTCGCACCATTAAGGTAACACCAAAGAACCAGAGAGACACTATAACCAAATGCTCCATTCCATACCACACCACACAGACATTACACAGTACAGAAAACACATACACACACACACACACTTAACCCACAAAGCACTGACACGACTCGGTCCGAATGCGGTCCTAGGTGCGAAGCCGCCACCCATTGACAGGTCAGAGACCAGCCTGAGCAGATCGGATCGAGTTAACTTAGCACGATTCCGATGTGGATGTCACCCCAACTTACAGACATATAAACACAGACTAGACAACTCCACAGACGACACCTGCCACCTGTGCCAGAACACACCACAAACAATTGAACATATTATGACAGACTGTACCGCTCTAGCACAACATAGAACACAACACAACATCACTAGTGCGCTGAACCTCTGGTCCGCTCCGGAGAGGGCGATCGGTTACCTGCGTGCCGCCGGCTTGCTCGATCAGGGTGGGCTGATCGGCTAACCAACAACAACAACAACTTAATCAATGATATAAAAATAATACCAACAAATATCTCAGACCACAACATTATCGAAGTATCCACTCCACTAATATGTCGAGAGCACTAAAAGAAAATACTCATACTGAGAGAAGAAGCAAATATGAAATTTTTAATCTAAACTGAAGACGATAAATTGGAAAGAAATCAGATCCCATATGGCACAAATAGAGTGGAAAACAGTCTTAGAGGATAAAACAACCAAAGAAATAATAATAACCTTGGGAAAAAAGATGCTGGAAATCTTCGAAAAATATGTTTCGAAAGTACAGCCAAAGGGAAAAAAGAACTATTTCGAGAGGCAAAAGCGAACAATATTCCACAAGAGAAGGCGAGTAGCCACGAAGTTAACTGCACGAAAAACAGTGAAAATGTGATACAAGTAAAGTTGGAAAGTAGAGACAGGTAAATAGAAAGCCAAATTAAGGGTCATTCAGAGAGAGAAGAGGAAGATACGGTGAAAACAATAAACGATAACTCAAATACCTCTATAGCTTCGCAAAAAGAAAAACAAAACCGCGGATCGCTATCGCACCCTTAAACAGAGAAAATAATGAGCTAACCGAAGAACTAAAAGAAATATCTGAAATATTGAGAGCTCAAATATAACTCGACTTTCTGTGGACAGAAATATCTTCTTAGAAGAGGAATTAAATGGAGAATGAATAACTGATGAATTTACAGCAGAAGATATAGCGAAAGTTATAGCACAAATTAAATCACATTCACCTGCAGGCCCAGACAAATGTAATGCCTTGTTCATTAAAAACTGTAAGAACGAAATAGCTACACCTCTTTATTGGATGTGGAGGGAGAAGAGCCCTGGACACGGGGTAAATACCGAACATACTAAAACTAGCGAACATTGTTCCTATATATAGAGGGAGGGATAGGTCTCAAGCAAAGAACTATAGACCGGTGTCACTGACATCGCATCTCACCAAAATATTTGAAAGAATAGTCAGGGAGAAAATATATGACTTTTTGGACAGGAAAGATTCAATGAGAATCAGCACGGATTCCGATGAGGAAGATCGTGCCTATCATAACTAATAAGAGAGCACTGTAACAATACCCTACACGCACTTGAGAGCAATGGTAGCTACGATGTAATATACACGGATTTTGTTGAAGCATTCGATAAGAGTAATCATGACATATAGCACATAAAATGAAACACATTGGAATAACAGGCAAAGTGAGCAAATGGAGTTACAACTTCCTTAGGGAACGGCAGCAAGCCGTAAAAATCCAATGTAAATCATCATTAGAATCGGAAATACGCAGCTTAGTTCCACAAGAAACAGTATTAGCCCCACTCCTATTCATTATCATACTGACAGACATAGACATTGAAGTAAACGACACCAGTAAAGGAACATTTTTTGCCGACGATACAAAGCTCAGCAGAAAAATCGACAATGCAGAAGAGGTGGAAGCCCTACAGAGGGACACAAACAGATTATACAAATGGTTAGAAGACAATAACACGAATTTTAACACCGAGAAATTTCAGCTCTTGAGATATGGAAGAAATGAAGCACTTAAACAGGCAACTTATTGGCCCCAGATAGAGAGGAAATTCAGAGAAGCACGAAAGCAAAAGATTTAGAGGTAATAATGACCGATGATGCAAAATTTGAAACACAGAATCAGATCGCGATAAACAAAGCAAATAGGGTTATGGGACAGCTATTGGGAACCTTTAAAAGAAGGGACGAGAAGGTAATGATTCCCCTACTGAAAACACTAATCATACTAAAACTTGAATACTGCTCAGTCTTGACGTCCCAATACAAAAAAGAAAATTAATAAACGAGAAGTCCAGAAGAATTTCACAGCAAAGATTGATGGCTGCAAAGAACTCAACTACAGTACTAGGAAAGACTACGCAAATTAAATCCGTATTCGCTGGAAAGAAGAGAGAGAGATCCATCATAATTTACATATGGAAAATGATAAAAAAAACTGGTACGTAGCCTCAAACTAAACCCAGTATTCATCCAAACAACAATGGAAAATAGGAAAGGTAGAATGTGTAGTGTTCCCAAACTAAAGGCCCAACAAGGGATACCCTCAACACTAAAGGAAAATAGCTTGTTGTCAGGGACCAAGACTTTTTAACCATCTTCCAAAGGACCTCAGGAACGTCATTGGGGGTCAAAGATGAAATCTTCAAAAGAAGACTAGATGCTTGGCTCAGGACGGTACCAGATGAACTGAGTGTGCTTAGCTATGTGCGATGGAAATCGCAAGAAAGTAACTCGCTCTTTCATCAGGCCAGGCCTACAGATGCGATCACCAGCTTAACCTTCGTGTGAAGAGAGACCGACGGAACTTTTACCAGGTTCATATACACTAGCAAAAATATCTCCCTACGGGCGGTTTTTGCTATTTCCTGCGAAAGGCTTGGAGCCCTCGGCCAATTACTTCATCTGGGAAATGAATTTTCTTACCTCAAGGTATTATTTCCTGTTATAAAATATAAAAAAGAACACTTCATCATAAACTCATCTTTATTTCATTACTGAAGAAACTCCTTGTAGACATAATTGTCAACAAATACTCCCTTTCATTTCTTTCTGTCAGGACTTTCAGCAAAAGATCGGCGCTACGCCCCGATTTCGCTAGATCTGCGGTACTTGGGCATTCGGCCCAAACCGAATCGAATTGTGGGCCTACGGCGTATTTTATTTTGAACATCATTCCTATCCCTCTCACCTTGGGCCTCAGTAATTGGGGTGCCTGGGGCGCCCCAATTACTGTCGGTTCAATTATTTGGTCAATAAAACTATAGAAAAGAAGGCAGCCATGAAAATCTAAAGCTTCACAAATCTTGATACAATGAGCTCAAATGTGAAGCTTAAGATTTTCATGATTGCGTTCTTTTCTATAATTTTATTAACCAAATAATTGAACTGACAGTAACTGGGGAGCCTGCGGCGCCCCTATTACTGGGAGTTCAATTATTTTATCAATAAAACTATAGTCATGAAAATCTTAAGCTTCACAAATCTTCTTGACACAATGTGAAGCTCAAGATTTCCATGGCTGCCTTCCCAATTACTGTCGGTTCAATTATTTGGTCAATAAAACTACAGAAAAGAACGCAGCCATGAAAATCTAAAGCTTCACAAATCTTGATACAATGAGCTCAAATGTGAAGCTTAAGATTTTCATGATTGCGTTCTTTTCTATAGTTTTATTAACCAAATAATTGAACTGACAGTAACTGGGGAGCCTGCGGCGCCCCAATTACTGGGCAGTGGCGGATTTAAGGTGCGCGGGGCCCTAGGCCGGTTGGAGTGCGGGGCCCCAAACTACGCAAAGCTAGCTTAATTAACTGAAATTAAGATTTACACCCCCATCCCCCAGTGGTGACCTTACGGGGCCCTCAAATCAATGGGCGAGCGAAGCGTTAAAATAAATTTACTTTTTAAACAATATTCAATTTATTGATAATTAATTAGCCAAATGACCATTTCATAGTTGAACATTACACATTTGTTTTTTTGAAGCTTAACAATAAAAAATAACTATAATAATAAACCATTAACAAAAAATAACTATAATAATACACCATTAACTAAAGAGAATACCACTTGACTGACATGCAAATGATGCAATGAGTGGGTTTTGTTTATTGCAGGCAATTTGTACGGTACACTAACTATTTCTCAGTCAAAAAAGATTTTTTTCTAGCCTTCTTACTTGCAAACTGTTTGATGACATCAGTAAAATCAAGCACCCTTAATTTCTCATGCTCAATGCTCAACAGGGTGAGTGAAGACAAACGGTCCTGCCCCATGGTGTTTCTTAGATAATTCTTGACTAGTTTCATCTTGGAGAATGATCGCTCCCCAGTGCAGTTTGTGACAAACATGCAGAGATAGAGTCGTAATACAATTTCAACATTAGCAAATGTTTCTACCATGTCATGTCTGTGAATTATCTCATACATTTCTAGTTCAAGACTTTTTGCAGCCTTTGCACCACCTGATGAAGGAGCACTTTCAGGTGAATCTCTTGGAATGGATTTCATAAGGTGTGCAAACTGCAAAAGCTCCGACTCCAATCCAGCCTCCAAGTCCTTAGGATATGAAGACACAAGCTTTTCAGCAGATGCTTTAAGCTCAGTGTTCGTTTTGTTTGAGATTTCTGATAAAAACCCAAATTTCTCTCGAAGGTCGCTGTAAGCAGCAATGCGTTGTTGTAGGGCAGCACAGAGCTTGTCAATGATGGGCAAGAATGCAGTCACTCTAAACTTGTCTCTCCCTGTCAGCATAACATCCTCCGCGGAGTCTAGTTCATCGTGGTGACGCTTGCGCTTCCTAATACGCTGCGTGTCGGCGTAGTATGCATCATTACTCGTCACATCACAGGGATCACACTTAGCCATAGCTTTTGCTTCAAAGTCATCGAACTGGGATCTCAGGTCTTTAGCAAATTGTAAAAGAGACTCTAGCAGTGTGACAGCTGTGTTGAGGGAGAGCCCAGATTTTTGCAGCTGGATACTGCTACTCTGAAACCTTTCCAATACTGTATCCCAAACTTCAAGAAGAATCACTGTTTCAAGTTTTTTCAAACCTTTGAGAAGACCACTTGCTTCAGCTCTTGTTTCAGCTGGCTGATTCTGATCTGAGAATAACTCTTCCAGAACAATGATGTTTTCTTTGTGTGCTCTACTGAGAGCAGCTACAGCATCTGCTCGTGCTGACCAACGAGTGTCTGAAAGTATTTTATCAACTTTCAACTTCTTATCTTTATTAGTCTCTAGTACCTCACGGTGTCTCCTCCAACGATAAGTAGATGCAACAAGAAAGGAGTACATATTTTGTACCAGAGCAAACAATGACACTGCAGCAGGACAGCTTTCTGCAGCACACTTAGCCACCAAGTTTAAGGAATGAGCCATACATGGTATGTACTCAGCTTCACTACACTCATTCTTGATTATCTGTTGGGTCCCCAGATATTTACCAGACATGTTGCTGGCATTGTCATAGGACTGTCCTCGGCAGTCGATAACTGGAATGTTCTTCTCTTTAAGAAAATCAAGAACAGTTGTAGCAATATCTCTGCCAGTGTGGCTTAGCATGGGAATAAACTGCAAAAACCTTTCAACTGGACCTGTAGTAGGCAGTACATAGCGGATTGTAAAAGTAAGTTGATCCATGTGTGAAATATCAGGTGTGGAGTCAACAGAAATTGAGAAGTACTTTGCTGTTTTTACTTCATCTGTTATTGAGGACATAACCTTTTCTGCCATTATTCCAATGACTTCCTCAGAAATGACATGGGACAAGTAGGAAGTATGACCACTACCTTTGTTTGCGTGTTTCTTGATATGTGCTGCCAAGAAACTGTCGTATATGCTCAGCAGCTCTAGAATCCCAAGATAGTTTCCATTGTGTACTGATCCAATTACTTCATCTTTACCTCGAATGGCTAGCCCGCGTTCGCAAAGTAGCTTTAAAACATCTACACACCTCAATACTGCTTGCCAGTACTCGCATTCACTTTCATATTGTTGTACTAGATTAGAGTCAATACGGGCACCCGCAGTCTTTCGATATATCATTTCGACCATACTTTTCCTGTGCTGATCTGACCTACTGTGAGATTCTATGACATACCTAGCGTTCTTCCAACCATTGAAGCCAGTTGTGAATGAGCTTTCCACTTTTGACATAAGCTTGCAAGCAAAACAATACACTTTACCAGTTGTTTTAGAGTAACAGAGCCATTTAAGATTAATTTCTTGGCCAGATAATGAATGAGTTCGAGTGAATAATGTCTTTGTACAATGATGGGTTCTGTTTAGCTCTTTCACAGCTGACACTCTGAAGTCACCATCACAGTGTCGACATTCTGCGCTTCCCTTTTTCAACCAATAGTCACACACATTTTCAGTAATTATTTTAGGCCATAATCCAAGATCCGTTTCAAATCCTTGTTCAGTACCGGTATTCATAACTTTCACTTCCTCTTGTGTCTCCTCACTGTCACTGTGTTCAGGTTCAATTGCGCTAACTACACTAGGTTCAGTACTAGTTGTGGCTTCTCCAGTTGTTTCAGGCGTAATTGGTGTCTCTACTGATTCAGATTCAGTTTGACCGGATTCAGTTTGAGTTTGTGATTTTGCAGATTCAGATACTGTTGGATATGTCAACCATTGAGTTATTTTTGGTAGTTTTTTTACTCTTTGGTTTACGTCTGCCTTTTCTTGTCGTTTAACAGAGCCAGCTTTATACTTCCTCCCTTGATCACGATCACGACTTGTTGATTTCTCCATTGTGCCTCAGTGCAGCCTCACTGCCTTATCCTGAAACATAAAAACATAAAAAACAAACTATTTACACTTGACCCTCGGTTTAGTATTAATTAATACAGTTTAATTAATTAATTAAATACAGACACTAAACAGTTGTTCGGGTGAAAAAGTCGCTTTATGGGAAAAGTCGCCAGCCCCCACCAGTGGCGACTTTTTCCTTAAATATGTATAAAATGTATTTATTATGAAATCTAAGCTAAACTGACCTAACCTAGCCTAAGTACGTTTCATATAAAAAAATTAATTACATTAATTTAACATTTTTCAACTTATTTATGTTATTATAAAGCTGACTAAAACTCCCCCATCCCCATTTATTGACTGGCGACTTTTTCGAGATACGACTTTTACCATTACTTACCACTAAACACACTCACATGTGCACTCCACAGCGGCCTGAATAGAACTAAACTCCCGCCAGCAAAGAGAGTGATACCATAATTATCACTAATCATTAATCAATTGTATTATTTATAGTGGAATCCAACATTATAATTATATGTGACGGCGCGGGGCCCTCACAGGCGCGGGGCCGTAGGCCATGGCCTACTCGGCCCCCCCCTAAATCCGCCACTGTTACTGGGAGTTCAATTATTTTATCAATAAAACTATAGTCATGAAAATCTTAAGCTTCACAAATCTTCTTGACACAATGTGAAGCTCAAGATTTCCATGGCTGCCTTCCCAATTACTGTCGGTTCAATTATTTGGTCAATAAAACTATAGAAAAGAACGCAGCCATGAAAATCTAAAGCTTCACAAATCTTGATACAATGAGCTCAAATGTGAGCTTAAGATTTTCATGATTGCGTTCTTTTCTATAGTTTTTTTTTTGGTTACATATATATATCGCACTTACCTCCATTATAATATATATATACTAGTACAGTTCCCGTCGCTTCGCTGACGGTTAGACAGGCTAAACTACAGAAAAGAACGCAGCCGTGAAAATTTTGAGCTTCACATTGTGTCAACATTTCTGAATCTGGTGTCTCCCAAAACCTCCTCACCCCCATTCATACAACTTGGGGGCTAACCCCCTCCCCCATTACCCCCACCCTTCCCCCATTACTGCCCGGGATAAATTTCACAAACAGACAGGCTAAACGGCTAAACTACAGAAAAGAACACAGTCATGAAAATCTTGAGCTTCACATTTCCGCCCGTAATACAATTTCTGAATTTTTTTCTCACAATTTCTGAAAGTGTGACGGACGGACGGACGGACGGACAGACGGACAGCTCTCTTATTATAGTATACTAGTACAGTTCCCGCCGCTTCGCTGACGGTTAGACAGGATAAACTACAAAAAAAGAACCCAGCCGTGAAAATTTTGAGCTTCACATTGTGTCAACATTTCTGAATCTGGTATCTCCCAAAACCTCTTCACCCCCATTCATACAATTTGGGGGCTAACACCCTCCCTCATTACCCCCACCCGTCCCCCATTACCCCCACCCTTCCCCCATTGCTAAACTACAGAAAAGAATACAGTCATGAAAATCTTGAGCTTCACATTGCCGCCCGTAATACAATTTCTGAATTTTTTTTACAATTTCTGAATTTTTTTCTCTCAACTTTTTCTCACAATTTCTGAAAGTGTGACGAACAGACGGACAGCTTTCTTATTATAATATATAGACTAGTACAGTTCCCGCCGCTTCGCTGACGGTTAGACAGGCTAAACTACCAAAAAAGAACCCAGCCGTGAAAATTTTGAGCTTCACATTGTGTCAACATTTCTGAATCTGGTATCTCCCAAAACCTCCTCACCCCCATTCATACAACTTGGGGGCTAACCCTCTCCCCCATTACCCCATCCATCCCCCATTACCCCCACCCCCACCCTTCCCCCATTACTGCCCGGGATAAATTTCACAGACAGGCTAAACTACAGAAAAGAACAGTCATGAAAATCTTGAGCTTCACATTGCCGCCCGTAATACAATTTCTGAATTTTTTTCTCACAATTTCTGAAAGTGTGACGGACGGACGGACGGACAGACGGACAGCTCTCTTATTATAGTATACTAGTACAGTTCCCGCCGCTTCGCTGACGGTTAGACAGGATAAACTACAAAAAAAGAACCCAGCCGTGAAAATTTTGAGCTTCACATTGTGTCAACATTTCTGAATCTGGTATCTCCCAAAACCTCTTCACCCCCATTCATACAATTTGGGGGCTAACCCCCTCCCCCATTACCCCCACCCGTCCCCATTACCCCACCCATCCCCCATTACCCCCACCCGTCCCCATTACCCCACCCATCCCCCACCCTTCCCCCATTGCTAAACTACAGAAAAGAACACAGTCATGAAAATCTTGAGCTTCACATTTCCGCCCGTAATACAATTTCTGAATTTTTTTTACAATTTCTGAATTTTTTTCTCACAATTTTTTCTAACAATTTCTGAAAGTGTGACGGACAGACGGACAGACGGAGAGCTCTCTTATTATAAAATAGATAAATATATAATAATAATAATATATATAATAATAAGATTAAAAAATTATTCATTTTATTTTCAGCGGTGTTTGGCGTAATAGTTACAAAAGTAATTCGTTCCAATTTATAAATTACATTTTGCAGTAAACTGAACGGAACAATTACAAATATGCAGGAAGTAAATCGAATTGTAACGAGATCCAAATTATAATAATAATAATAATAATAATAAAATAATAATAATAATAATTTTATATACCCAAACGCCTCTCCCACCGCAGTGAGGTCGCGTCAGGAACAGGCAGCAAGCGCCTCAATCGCTCACATTCACTTCATCAGCTATAATGACAATAATGCACCTGCCTTAGGGCAACATTATTCATAGCCCAGTCCCGCAGACTACTCCACAGTTTACCCAGACCGCTTCATACACCCTGAGGCGGCACAATGCCATTCCTGTCGCTCCCCATGTACCACATCGCTCCACTTTTTTTCTATCCAGCGCGCGTCTTTCACCCTCCCAGACGTCCAGGCCGCGCTGTCCCAAAGCTTCATTCACTCCATCCCTCCATCTCCTCGGGCTATCCCTCCCCCTTTCCCACTCTGCTCCCTACACGTAAATTTTCTTTACTATCCTGTCTTCACTCATCCTCTCCATATGGCCAAACCATTTTAGCACCCCCTCATCTGCTCTCTCCACAAGACTCCGACTCCCACACCTCTCACAGATAACAGTGTTTCTAACATGATCAATCCGCCTCACCCCACAGATCGTCCTCAAGTATTTCATTTCCAATACATCCACCTTTTTCCTTTCCTTCACATTCTCCACCCAAGCCTCACATCCATACAACACTGTTGGCATTACTGTACCTTCATACATACCCATCTTCGCACTCATAGGCACTGATCTCTCCTTCCAAACACTTCTTAGGGCACCCAGTACCTTTACCCCTTCTTCCACCCTCTGACTCACCTCGGCCTCCATAGTCCCATTCCTCGCCACATCCACCCCTAAATATCTGAAACATGCCACTTCTTCCATTTCCTCACCATACAAACTTACACTCAATCTCTCATGAACCTCCCTTTTAAGCACCACATAACCTTACTCTTATTCACATTTACTCTTACCTTCCTTCTTTCACACACCCTCCCGAACTCAGTTACCAATCTCTGTAGCTTTTCTCTCGAGTCTGCCACCAGAGCCGTATCATCCTCATACAACAACTGATTCACTTCCCAAGGACCTCCCCACGCAACATGCTTCACACCCCGCTCCCCTCCCCATGACCCTTGCATTCACCTCTTTCACCACCACGTCTATAAACACATTAAACAACCATGAAGGCATCACACACCCCTGCTGTAGACCCACTTTCACCGAAAGCCACTCACCCTCCTCTCTTCCCACACGCACACATGCTCTGTTCTCTTGATAAAAACTTTTCACCACATTCAACAACGACCCATGCATCCCATACAGCTGCAGCACTTGCCACAACGCCTTTCTGTCAACTCTATCATACACTTTTTCAAGATCCATGAACGCCACATACAAATCACTTTCTTTCTCCAAGTACTTCTCACACAACATCTTCAACCCAAACACCTGTCCACACACCCTGTACCTCTTCTAAACATCCTTGCTCCTCCCCAATCTGTTGCTCCGTGCATGCCACCACCCTTTCAATCACCATTCTCCCATACACCTTACCTGGCACACTCAACAGACTACCGGTAATTCCTCTAATTCGAGGCAGCTCGCCTCTTTCAACATACATTAAACAGAAGCACTAACTAACCAACACTACATTCACCGCTTTTTTTCAGGAGCTCTACAGCGATCCCATTCAGTCCGACCGCTCTTCTAGCTTTCATCCTACCTACGGCCTCCACCACCTCCGACCTACGGACCAACCCATTCGCCACAACTCTCATACTCTGAACCCCCTCTCTGCCCAAACATACCACATCTGCTTCCCTATCTTCTGACACGTTCAATAGCCCCTCAAAATACTCACTCCACCTTGTCTTCACATCTTCTCCATCTGTCATCACTTCCCCATCAACTCTTTTTCACAGCAATGCTCATCTGCCCTCTCACTTTCCTCACACTATTCACTTCTCTCCAAAACATCTTGTTCGCCCTGAAATTTTTTGACACTCTCATTTGCTCTCTCTTTCAGCTCTTGCACTTTTCTCTTTACTTTTTGTTTCTTCCTCTTATGCTCTTCCCAATCACCCACACTTTTGCTCTGCAAGTACTGAGCATATACTTCCCTCTTTTGCTTCACCAACATTCAGCCTCCACATCCGACCATTCACTACCCCGTCGTTTATGTCCAACCCCAATCTTCCATACACCACACACTTCAGCAGCGCTTCACTAAATATCTGCCACTCCTTTTCCACACCCCTTGTTTCACTCCCACCCTGCACCATTCCTCATTCAATCTCTCCTGATACATCCGTTCACAATCCCTTTTCCTCAGTTCACTCACTTTCACTACCTCTCTCACAGGCACACTACCCCCTCTTACTCCACGCCCAAGACAAACCTTCACATTCGCCTCCACCAAGAAGTGGTCAGACATTCCACCTGCCACTCCTCTCAACATATTCACATCTAACAACCTCCCCCTAGGAGATCTCGTCATCAACACATCAGCTATTAGTGCCATATCACCTCGGACACCACTCACCCACGTGTACTTATGTACAGTTGCGCTCATTATTCGTAGGACACTCTTGAGAACAGATAGCAACACCTGGCATATACTTGTGTGTACTACAAACGGTTGTAACATTTTATGAATGAATGTTTAGTGAGTGAGCGCTGATTGGTTGACTCATTGCCAAATGTCTTTAGAACATAATTATTTACATTCATCACTCTGGTTTACATATGGTCTTGTAAAAACTAAAAAAAACCTTCAGACATGATGACAGTGTTCATGGTGTTGGCAAGCCTCTCATCCTGAACGAACGGAGCGTTGGTAGGCATTATTGTGCCCTGAGCAAATTCCAAATTGATTTATTTATTTACTTATTGACGTTTAATACTGAACATAGAGACAGATATTAGTTTGTTATAACAAAGACAGATCAAAAACCTGTGATATATATAAATACATATATAGGCGGTTTATGAATGAAAAACAATGTTTTGATGCATATTAAATTTTAATAACATTATAACATTACCAGATTGACGGGTATCTATAGGTTTCATACGTCACTGTTTAAAACATCTTCCAATTGGCAAATAGACGACAGCTGGTAGGGCATTGTTATATCCGAAGCAAATGTTATTTCTAGATCAGCAACTGATATAGTAATGAAGAGTCACTTAGAAAAATATTATTTAGAAAAAAAGAGTGTTTTGTATTGATGGCAGCATCATAAATGCATATAATTGTTTTATATTAATAAGTTCCACGTTACAACTTCGGTGTTGAACCAGTGCAGCTGTGACTCAAAGGAGAGAATTACAGAAAATAAAACTATTAAAGTGATTCATATCAATAAACATAGAGCCATTTAAACGATGATATTTGACAATTTTGTAACGGTGTTACGCATTCATAATTACCATTGTATTTGAGATATTTTATACATGAACACAACAAATTTAATATCTTGTCCAGCCACCGTTGTTGTCTATGACTTCCTGCAGTCGATGTGGTACAGAAGCATATTTAATACGCAGCCATACTATCTAAAAAAGGAGGACATTCACTTATTACGCCCTGAAAAGCAGTACTTACCTGCACTGAAAGCAGAATTCCTGAAAATGCGGCAAGATCTTATTTTGAATTTTGAGTTTGCAAAGAAAAAAATCGAGACATTTTGGGCAAAAGTGGATGGGGAGTATTCTTTGGTTGCTGAAGAGGCAAAGAAAGTGCTGGTGCCTTTTGTGACAAGTTATTGTTGTGAGGCAGGTTTTTCAGCAATGATGGTCATAAAGAACAAACTGCGAAATCGGCTGCACATTGAAGGCGATTTACACTGCGTCTTGAGCGAAAATGAACCCAGAATTCAGGCGTTAGTTCAGCAGAAACAGTTGCATCCCTTGCACTAGACTAGTTGTTGGTGGTGACGCGTTTTGCTTGCTTCCTATGTAATGTTACAGCCATTCTTTGACTGATATCATATGTGTTTAACTTATACATAAGACACTGTATATATAGAAATATACGAGTATTATGTTTATGAAACGTGAATAACTCTTCTCATGCTCAGTAAAACGAAGTTTTCTGTGCTTTTTGCAAGGGGGTAATTTCCACTTGGCGATTAACCAAAAGGGGTAATCACAAAAAAGTTTGGGAACCGCTGGTGTAACAGCTTAATAACCATTTTCCAAGCTGTTTCCGCATTCCAACAATTCCACCTGAATTTAACATATCACGTGACACCACAAAACGTCATGACAGAGGTGTTAACAGGTATGGTGACTGAGAATAAGCTCACACTATTCCTGAATCTCATCGAAGCAACTACTCCGCAGAATGGATTATCATCACCAGAAAATTGCTGAAAGGGGAAGAATCATCGGCATGAAGGAGAGCGGGCTGTCTCCAACTCAAATTGCAAGAGAACTTGGAATTTCCAGCAACACTCTTTATATATGGCTGAAGAGGTGGCAAGTGGAAGGGAATCTACGAGATCACCGCAGAACGGGGAAACCTCGGCTGACAACTGCTGCGGATGATCGAAAGATCTGCGAAGTTGCCGAAGCCCATTCCTTTACCAATGCTGTTGCCATAAGGGAACAATTGCAGCTTGATGTTTCGGTAATGACAGTAAGGCGGCGGCTACATGAAGCTGGGTTACACCATCGGACCCCGGCTATCAAGGAGAAGTTAAATTAGCAACATCGAGAAAATAGACTTCGATTTCCTCAGCAATATATTGGCAAAGGATTTGACTTTTAGAGCCGTGATATTTACCGACGAAAGGACCTTTTCCTCCACATCCCATGGCCGTCTTCATTGTTGGAGGAGGAATAATACTCGATATACTCAAGAGCACAATCTATGAGGAAGCATGTAGCGGTCATGTCACCTGTAACATGTGGGGATGGATTCATTTGTATGGTGTAGGAGAGGTTACCAAAATAGAAGGGAGGTTTACTGCAGACAAGTATATAGAAATTTTCGAAGAGGATATGCTCCCTTCTGTGCGTACATATGCTCTGCCATTTCCTGAGCGAATCATTTTTCTGCAAGACAGGTTCCCAATTCACACATCACGGGTTATCACACGCTGGTTCTCTGAGCAATGAAATATCGACCTTCTGGATTGGCCAAGTAAGGTTTGTGATATGACTCCCATCGAGAATATACAGTATGGGCCAATATTGTGGGAACCAGCGGAGGAACGAACAACGGACCAGCTTTTACAACACATATTTAGTGAGTGGGAGGTGCTGAGGAGGAATCAACATCTGGTATATAATCATGTTGCTTCTGCACCACATCGACTGCAGGAAGTTATAGACAACAACGGTGACTGGACAAGATATTAAATTTGTTGTGTTCATGTATAAAATATTTCTCAAATACAATGGTAATTATGAATGTATAACATCTTTGCAAAATTGTCAAATATCATCGTTTAAATGGCTCTATGTCTATTGATATGAATCACTGTAATAGTTTCATTTTCTGTAATTCTCTCCTTTGAGGTGAGAGACCGCCAAGAGTCACAGCTGCAGTGGTTCAACACTGAAGTTGTAACATCGAACTTATTAATACAAAACAATTATATGCATTTATGATGCTGCCTCAATACAAAACATTCTTCGTTGCTAAATAATATTTCTCTCAGTGACTCTTTATTACTATATCAGTGTTGCTGATCTAGAAATAGCATTTGCTCCGGATATAACAATGCCCTACCAGTAGTATCCATTCAGCTGTCGTCCATTTGCCAATTGGAAGCTATTCTAAGCAGTAACGTATGAAACCTACAGATATTCATCAATCTGGTAATGTTATAATTAGAGCCCGGATGTTTAGGTACTTAGTAAAAACCCTTAAAAAAGAGAGGCAAAGAGGCAAAAAAAACATTCAAAATATGCAGTTAACAACCCCAAAAATGCATTTATAAATGTGCTTTCAAAAAATGTTTAATCCAGAATAATACCTTTATATACGCATAATACATATTACAACGCCCTTAGTGAACAAAACAGTAGGTAATGCAAATATTAGTTACATATAATAACAATGATTTCATTTCCAAAAATAAAGTTTAATATAGAATAATACCATTACACATGTATAAATAATACATATTACAACGCTATTAAAGTGAACAAAACAGTAGGTATTGAAAATGTTGGTTACAAAATAATGACAAGTATTTAAATTGCAAAAAGTTTAATAAAAAATAATAGCATTATGCACGCTCAGTTTCTGTTATATATACAAGCTTGACCTTTGTGAAATGAGGAATCATTGCACGAAACATTTGAAAGGTATATACAGGGTGGCGCAAAAGTCAGGAACCATAGGCACATTTTATTAAATTATGATAAATGTTCGAATTGGTAGCCTTCCACTTGGAGACACTTTCTGACGCGTTGAATGCATGATGTTTGAACATTCCTTAACACAATGCTACTGATTTTGACACACTCAGATGTGATTTTATCCTTTAGAGAACGTATGGCTCTGGATCGATCAGTATAGACTACCGACTTGAGATGGCCCCACAAGAAAAAGGCAAGAGGCGTGAGGTCTGGAGACCTAGGTGGCCATTCGCCGTCCGATCCACTTGCTTGGGAATGTTTCATCTAAAGAGCTCCGGACGATGGTTGCGAAATGTGGTGGTGCACCATCCTGCTGAAACCACATCTCCGCCCGTTCTGCCAATGGAATGTCGTCCAGTATGGGTATTAGAAATGTTTGCAGCATATGAAAGTATGTTTCACCTGTTACATTGCCGTCGAAAAAGTACGGACCAATTAACCAATTCCCCCAGAGCGCAGCCCACACCATAATTCGTGGATCGAATTGCACATGTCCTTCCTCCATCCAGGTGGGGGTTCTCATTGCCCCAATAGCGTGCATTATGCCTATTGACACGACCGCTGAGGTGAAATATCGCTTCGTCGCTGAACATGATCCTTCGTTGAAGCTGTCGATGTTGTAGAAACCACTGGCAGAACTCTACACGACGGTCTGTGTCGTCACCGAGCAGTTCGTTCCTGAACGAGTTGGACTTTGTACGGGTGGAAACGATTTGTTGTAAGAATTCGTGAATGGATCTTCTGGAGACACCCATTTCCGGGGATGGGCCACTTCAGCGCCACCACTTCAGCGCCGCCATTTCAGCGCCAGGCCACTTCAGCGCCAGACTATTCAGCGACGGGCCCTTTCAGCGACAGTCATTTTCTCTGTTGTTTTTATTGACTATACTTGTTTTGACTTTACTTGTTTTATTAACATTACTTGTTGTTATTAACTTTGTATAATGTTGGTTTGGTTTTGGTTATGGTACTTTATTTTCCTTCTATTATAAAAAAAATTAGTGTTGGGATTAGGTTAGGTTAGGTTAGGTTGTTAGGTTTGGTTGTTAGGTTAGGTTAAAAACAGCCCGCCGCAGGCGTTAGCCGTAGTTAGCCGGCTTCAAGTTAGGTTAGGTTAGGTTAGGTTAGGTTAGGAATATTTATTCATATAACTAATGATGTAATTTCAGAATATTTTGCTCCCAACACTTATATCATTTTTCCTTTTTTTATTTCAGAATTTGTGAACCCTTTATTTTCCTTCCATTATAAAAAGAAATTAGTACCTGCACATAAAATAAAAAAATTGAATTAATTATTTTCATTAGATATATCGGTCCTTAGCCTGCACATTTTATTGAGTTGTCTTGAAACTATTGTGGCGGGCGCTGAAAGGGCCCGTCGCTGAATAGTCTGGCGCTGAAGTGGCCTGGCGCTGAAATGGCGGCGCTGAAACGTCGGCGCTGAAACGTCGGCGCTGAAGTGGCGGCGCTGAAGTGGCGGCGCTGAATCGTACGCTACCCCCCATTTCCTGGGATAACTTTCTTAAGGACTTACGTGGGCTGTTTTCGAGGTGATTGAGTACCGTTAGTGATGTTGCTGCATCGTTGAACTTTTTGGAAAGGCCACTACGCGGCCGAACATGAGCACTTCCCGTTTCTTTGAAGCGAGTGAACAGTTTTCCAACTGATGCCTGAACAACTGGCGGCCTCTCAGTGTTTGTCATTAAAAGCAGTAGCAACTGATTGTTGTGTGCTACCACGCCTTGTACACATTAAAACTATCTCCACCCGTTCATCTATTGTCAATTTCTGTGCCATAGGTTCAACAACAAATCTGAAAAGGACAAAACATATTAAAACACAAATTATTAAAATGTGCCTATGGTTCCTGACTTCTGCGCCACGCTGTATATATAACAGAAACTGATAGGCTTATTTTAGGATTATAATGGAATAACACTAAAAAATAAAGAAAAAAAGGCAAATTAGGCACTTTATGACGAAAAGCCACTTTTTCTGTAAACGCAAAAATAGGCAAAAAAGGGGCATTTATGGCATTTTGCCTCAACATCCGGGCTCTAGTTTAATATATATGAAAGCATTGTTTTTTCATTCGTAAACCGCCTATATATGTATTTATATATATCAGCTTTTTGGGATCAATGAAAAAACGCCACCTCCAAACGGGTCGGGGTGGCTTTCTTTCATTGACACAATTCGAGAGTGGCTTTCTTTCATTGACACAATTCGGGAGTGGCTTTCTTTCATTGATCTGTTAAGTTATTTAGGTAGGTAGGTTATTTACTTGAGGTTAGGTTAAGTTGTGATATTTTAACTGTTTAAATGAAACTATCATAACTTAACTTAACTTAACCAATCATCAAGGGCATACAGTAATAAATAATAAACAATTCCTCATGAAGGTGTTTTTACTTACATTCTTTACTTTAGTGATTTGGGGGGGGGGGTGACATTGTTTACTTGGTCATTTTTTAGGGTGGCATTGTTTACTAGAAACTTTTGGCGGTGGCTTTCTTTCATTGATCCGGTTTTTGCTGTCTTTGTTATAACACAAAATAATATCTGAATCTATGTTCAATATTAAATGTAAATAAATAAATAAATCAATTTGGAATTTGCTCAGGGCACAATAATGCCTACAAAAGGCTCTGTTCGTTCAGGATGAGAGGCTTGCCAATACCATGAACATTGTCATCACGTCCGAAGGTTTTTTTTTTTTAGTTTTTACAAGACCATTTTTTATTCACTTAATTGTTAATGTGTATATATATAGGGTGTCCCAAAAAAATGTATACACACTTTAACAGCTGATAGCTCAATTGATGTTTCTTTCTTTCCAGGTTAAACCCATTAGAATTAATAATGGCAGTCAGACTAAGCTTTGAACAAAGGAAATTCATTCTAAAATGCTACTGGAAGTGTGAAAACGCAGTTGAAGTGCAAAGACAGTTTAGGAGGGAGTTTCAAACAGATCCACCAACGCGACTTACCATCACTCGAATTAGAGATAAGTTTGAAGCCGATGGAACTGTTCAGAATGTCCACAAGAAGCGTTCCGGAAGACCACGGACATCGACAAGCCCCACAAAGCAAGAAAGAGTACTGGAAACGTATCACCAAAGTCCAAGAAAATCTGTGCGGCAAGCGAGTCGTGAGGTAGGAATTTCAGAATCGTGTCCAACGCATTTTGAAGCGCTGTCAATGGAAAAGTTACATTCCAAGATTAGTCTATGCTATTAATGAAGATGATCCGGACCGAAGAGTGGAGTATTGCGAGTGGTACTTGGCACGATGTGGATGTGGATTGGACGAAGGGGTTTCGTAGAATACCCTCCGCGTTCACCAGACCTCACACCACTAGACTTTTTTTTATGGGGATACTTAAAAGACAAAGTCTACGCTATAAAACCTGCAACAGTCGCTGAATTGAGAGCAGCCATTGAACGAGAATGCACACAAATACCAAACGAAATGTTTCGTGATGTTTGCGATTCCATTGCTTCGCGTTATCAGCAGTGCCTGGACCAGAACGGACGTCAGTTTGAAAACAGGCGTTGACAAACAATTAAATAATGTCTGTAGATTCTATTACATTTTGAAAATGAAATGTATTTTAATAAACACTGCCTTTATAATTATTTAAAGTGTGTATACATTTTTTTGGGACGCCCTGTATATATATATATATATATATATATATTATATATATATATATATATATATCCCCTGCTTGAATTTATATTTAATTATTCATTTATGTTTCCTTAGTAATACGTAAACCAGAGTGATGAATGTAAATAATTATGTTCTAAAGACATTTGGCAATGAGTCAGCCAATCAGCGCTCACTCACTAAACATTCATTTATAAAATGTTATAACCGTTTGTAGTACACACAAGTATATGCCAGGTGTCGCTATCTGTTCTCAAGAGTGTCCTAAGAATAATGAGCGCAACTGTACTTCTCTTTTACGAAACCATGTATTCCCAATCATCAATTCTCTTTCAGCACACAACTCAACTAACCTTTCCCCACTTCCATTCACACCAGGCACCCTATGCGCCCCAACTATACCCTCATTTGGCACACACTACACTCCCTCATTCAAGTCCCCTATCACGCCAACTCGGTCCATCGCATCAAAACTACCCAAACACTCCCTCAGTTCGTCCCAGAACGCATTCCGTATCTCTTCACTCTTCTCACTTCCAGGTCCATACGCACTAACAATCACCCATATCTCATGCCCCACTTTCATTCTAACCCACATCAGCTTTGAACTCGCTTCATTACACTCTTTCACACATTCCCATAGCCTATCACGTATAGAAGCGCAACCCCCCTCCTTGCCCTTACCCTCTCCCTAACCCCAGACTTTACACCCCCGAACATTCCCAAACCACTCCACAGAGTCCACACCCTTACCCTTTAGCTTTGTTTCACTCAAGGCCAAGAACTCCAGGTCTCTCTCACGAAACAGAGCACCAATCTCTCCCTTCTTATCATCCTGACCACATCCACGCACATTCAGACACCCCAGCCTGAGCCGTCGCGGGAAAGCCCCCCGCTATGTCCCTTCTCCTACCGTTCCTTTTTGTGGAGAGTTACATACAGATGGGAGGGGTCCCCCCCCCCCCCCCGCACTCGTCCCTTATTTTTAATCGTCTTGTACGACACGCTTGGACCACGTGGGAAGAATTCTTTAAATCCCCTATCTCCAGGGATAGGGGATACTAATAATAATAATAATAATAATAATAATAATAAATATCTGTAATCATTACATTTCATTCTCTCGCCGTCGCTACTTTTTTTCGGGAAAGTCAGGTTTAAAAATTTTTTCAATCCCAAGTAATCCACGTTGACTGTCTACTCTCTGAGCTTCATTTTAATTATGTTCTTACTTTTCTATTTTTATAATTATGAAAATGGAATTAATAAAATATTTTCTAATTTATTAACATTCGGCTCTTGTTCAACTCGGACGCATTTTACAAAGCTCCTGAAAAGCGATTAAAGTCTTTTTTTGTGTGTGTGTGTGTGTGTGTGTGTGTGTGTGTGTGTGTGTGTGTATCTGATTGATTGCAGTGTTTGATTGTCTAATATGTCATTTTACTAACATTACGCTCATTAGTGATTTAAATAATTTTATATTAATATTTTAATTACTGAAGTATTTTGTGTGGGGTTCATCGTACACAAATTGTTAGCGTTATTATTACTACAGAATTTCTGTTCTATTAATATACATATTTAATTATTATTCAAAATATTTAGAATTTTTTGTTACTGTTTATCATCAAGAAACTTAGTTTTTTTTTTTTTGGGGGGGGTCTTTATTTTACTACATGGGTTCTCAACCCACTTAGTTTCATTACTCACCCGGAGCAGTACTACTCACCCCATTTCCCGTGCTAAACTTAAAGTGGCCTTTAAATATAACCTAAATTTAGTATAAACGTGAATGTGTATATAATAATCGTAGGCTATAAGGGTTCGTGATTTGAAAGCAAGATCTGGGGGGTTTTATCGATTTATTTATTTTTTCTATTTTTTCTATATTTGGCGTGCTCCCATCACTCCCCCCCCCTTGGATATCTCAAATTACGCCCCTGTTGAGAATCCCTGTTTTAATACATCCACCACGTGGCTTTTGCTTGTCATCTCTAATCCCCGAGAGACTCTAGACCTCTCAGTTCTCTTAATTACCTACTAAATTCTCTTAATAACTTTTTATTTATGCAGTAAGGAAGGGCGAAGAGCGAATGCCCGCAACTTCCACCCCCCCCATTAGAGGAAGAAGAGAACCAAACTCAAGGCCGGGGGTTTTCGAGATGCTAGATACTCTGCGTTTGAAAAATGGGAGGTCACAGACAGGGGGAAAGACGGATTGAGGAAGATTGTTCCAGAATTCACCGGTTGAGTAGATGAAAGGTTGGAAATAATGGTTAACCCTTGCGTTAGAGAGTTGGACATAAAAGGAATGAGAAAGTGTAGAAAGTCTGGTGTTGCGTGTTCTCCTTAAAGGAGGAGGCATGCAGTTAGAGAGTTCAGAAGAGTAATGTCCGTTATAATAGCGATAGTAAAGAGAGAGTGAGGCAACATTGGGGCGAAGAGAGGGAGATTGAAGACAATCAGTAAGAGGCGGAGAATTGATAGACGAAAACCCTTTGATTCCACCCGATCAAGTACAGCTGTGTAGGTTGAGCCATCCCACACATGAGAAGCATACTCCATACAGGTGCGGACAAGACCCCTGTACAGACAGCAACTGAGTGGGGGTGAAGAAACCGCGGAGGGGGTACAGCACACCTAACCTCTTAGAACAGCGTTTCTTAACCTGGGGTGCTAGCACCCCTAGGGGGTCCTGAAATCGATTTTAGGGGGTGATGGAAAAGGGCTTCTGTCATGTGCAGTATGGATACGTTAGGTCCGTTAACCAAACTCCTAATCTTTTCTATTTTATTAACAGATATTATTGTATGAGAATTTGAATATATATTTAATTACGAAAGATTTATTGCACGTTTACATTATCACCATTAATATTAAGAAGGAAAACGTTGACTGTGTCACAAGAAATTTACTTTTTTTGCATGATTTTAACCCCAAGATTAGGGGGTAAGTTTCTCCTTGATTGTTATTCTTAACATTTCTTTTGGCCGCGTGATCTATTGTTATATTCAAGAACAAGTATTTTATTATATTGTTATATTCAAGAAAGTATTTAGGTTTGAATTTGTAAATATAATTCTTTGTGTCTTGTCTTAATATCGTTTTAAAATTTTCCTCGTTTATTTTTTACTCTAAATGTGCTGCTTTTAAATGTATGTTCACTTTGCTTTAACTTGATATCTTTTTATTCAAAATATTATTGGTCAACTACAAATTGTACTCATATTCTTATTTGTTTTGTATTTGCGTGGTGCTTTTTGCTACTAACCAGGTGAAGGGGGTGCTGGACTGCCTAGACCTAACTACAGGGGGTGCTGATGTCGAAAAAGGTTAAGAAACGCTGTCTTAGAAGCTACTTAGAAAGAGAGTATATGTAATTCCAGAAAAGATCACGAGAAAAGGAAGTGCAAAGAAGAGGAAGGATTGAGTTGTGTATTGTTGAAGGTAAGGGGATAGTCGTATGGAAGATTGTGACGCGTAGATAGATAAAGGAACCAAGTTTATAAAGCAGTGAAAGCCACAAGGTGCTCTCCGCCCCAATCAGAGAGAGCAGAAAGATCAGAGGTCAGGTGTTCCATAGCCGTTCTACGCGAATCATGGAGTGACTGTTGTGAGGGACGTTTTGGGAAGCGGGTGCAGAAGTGAAGAGTGGAATCATCGGTATAGGAGTGAATAGGACAGGTAGTGCGAATTAAAAAATCATTAATAAATACAAGGAATAGTTAATTAGTTAATTTGTGGAATGGATTGCCAGCCAGCGTAGTTCAAAGTAATTCGATCGGATCCTTTAAAAAGAGACTAGATACTTATCTTCCTTTAAACCCCAGTTGTTGTTGTTGTTGTTGGTTAGCCGATCAGCCCACCCTGATCGAGCAAGCCGGCGGCACACAGGTAACCGATCGCCCTCTCCGGTGTGGACCAGAGGTTCAGCGCACTAGTGATGTTGTGCTGTGTTCTATGTTGTGCTAGAGCGGTACAGTCTGTCATAATGTGTTCAATTTTTGTGGTGTGTCCTGGCACAGGTGGCAGGTGTCGTCTGTGGAGTTGTCTAGTCTGTGTTTATATGTCCGTAAGTTAGGGTGATATCCACATCGGAATCGTGCTAAGTTAACTCGATCCGATCTGCTCAGGCTGATCTCTGACCTGTTAATAGGTGACGGCTTCGCACCTAGGACCGCATTCGGACCGAGTCGTGTCAGCGCTTTGTGGGTTAGGTGTGTATGTGTTTTCTGTACTGTGATGTCTCTGGGGCATGGTATGGAATGGAGTATTTGGTTATGATGTCACTCTGGTGTTACTTTAATGGTGCGAAGTGTCGGTGCATGATTGTACATGTAGTGGCAAGGGTGTTGTGGGTTAGTTGTCGCTGCTGCCATGAATTGTGTTCCCCTCATGTCTAAATGTTCCCTAAGTTTCAGTATTTCTGTTTCTGTGCGCAGGTGTTCTATTGGTGTTGTTTGAGTGCATCCTGTAATGATACGAAGTGCGTTGTGTTGTATTGTCTGTAAGGTGTTTATGTGTGTGTTTGAGATAATGGGTTCCCAGCATGGGCTAGCATAGTCCATAACTGAGCGAATATATTGTTTGTATATGAGTGATGTTGTTTCCAACTGGTGTCCAAAGTTTGTGCCTGTTAGTACCCTAAGCGTGTTAAGTCTTGACGTACATTTGTTTTTAATGTCTTGAATGTGGTTTGAAATAGATAATGATGTGGCCCCAAGTATTTTGATCCTGTGCGTGTGTGGAATGTTGGTGTTGTAATCTGTGGAGTTATCTGGTGTTCTTTTGTGTTGCTTGTTAGTAAGGTGATGGTTGATTTTGTGGGCGCTACTTTGAGTCTACTGTGTGTGTCAGTCTTGTATACTGTTTATATATGTTTGTAGGTTATTTGTAGAGGTGTCGATGTTGTTGTGGGTGGATGTTAGAGTGATGCCATCTGCACATGATGATAAAGTAAGCTTGTTATCTATGGGTGTTGGAATGTCATGCATGTGTAAGTTGAAGAGTGTTGGTGAGAGAACAGAGCCTTGAGCGACTCCGTTCAGAAAAAGCTTGTTTTTGGATGACTTGCCATTAAATGTGAGTATCTTCCTGAAAGATAGTTGCTCAGCCAGCTTTTGGTGTTATTGTGCATGTTTGTGTTGAGTATTTTGTTTATGAGAGGGAAGCGTGGGATAGCATCAAATGCTTTACTAATATCTATTGTTGCTAATAGTGTACGTTGAGCTGGTCGTCTGGAGTTGATGCCATCCATGATGTGCTGCGTGAGGTTAGTGAGTAATGTCGTGGTTGAGTGGTGAGGTCTGAATCCATGTTGAGTAGACGATTGTGGTATGTGTGGGTTGGTGATTTGTAAGATTAGTCTTTCTGTTACTTTGGAAGGTGTGCATAGTAAAGTAATGGGTCTATAGGAAGCTGGTTCTGTTGGATTTTTGTTTGGTTTGAGTAGTGTAATAATTTTACCTTGTTTCCATATGTCAGGAATAATAGTGTATGTATGAATATGTGCTGATATTTGTGAGAGCTAGTATTCCCTGTGGACCCAAGTGTTTAAGGTGTATGTTAGATATGTTTTCTAGTCCAGTAGCCTTCGACTTCTTAATGTTTTTGATGATCTTGGTGGTCTGGTCTGTATTGAAGGGTGTAATGGTTGTGTCGAGTCTGTAGGTTTTCTTGTGTCTGGCTGTTTGTCTGTCTGCGTGTTTCTGGTTGTTGTCTCTGTTTAAGTGACTTATCTTTGCGTAGTGATTAACTAGAATGTTAGCTTGTTGTTTGTACGTTGGGATATTATTTTGGCTGCGACAGATAGCCGCGTGTGAGGTGTCAATGCTGCTGTTAGAGTGGGTAATGCTGTTTATAGTCTTGTATAGCCTGACTGTATCTGTGGAGTGGTTTAGTGTCGTTACGAATTCCTTAAATGTTTCTCTTTGTTTTTCTTTGAGTTTGTTGTTTATTTCTGTGTTGAGCTGTTGTATCTGCTGTTTTATGTTTCCTGTGTGTGGTGTTTGTTTGTTATGCTTGAGGTTGTTACGTTGCCTTATGAGGTGGGCTATTTCTCTAGTGTAATTTGGGTTGTATCTCCTAATGTTGCCCTTGGGTATGTATGTTTGCATTATTGATGATCTGATTAAATGTCTTGAGTGTTGTATTGATGTTTATGATGGTTGTGCTGTTTAATGTGGTGAATTGTTCCTCAGTCTGTATTTTGAACTGTTCCTAATCAGCTTTCTTGTAATTTCTGTAAGTGTGCCTAAGGCTGTTGGGCAGAGTGTAGAACGTCTTGTAATGATGATGGGCAGGTGGTCTGATGACAGTTGTTTTTCTGTTCTCCAGTGTGTATGTGTTGCTAGTGAGGGGGAACAGAATGTCTGGGGAGGAGTTTGAGTATCCTGCTTGATGTGGTATGTGTGTATGTTCTTCTGTATTGTTAAGAATGAAGAGGCTGTTTAGTTGTGTGGCTATGCTGGCGCCTCTGGTGTTGCTTTGCTTGTGCAGGTACCAACTAGTGTCTTTAGCGTTGAAGTCTCCTCCTAAGATGACAGTAGTGAGAGAGGCCAGATTGTGTAACTGTGGATTGTAATTGGCTGGCACCTGAGAACTATCCGGTGGGATGTAAATGTTGATTAGTGTGGTGTTATGTTTTCGCGTGTTTTAATGTTAACTGCCTGCATTTCTATCGTGTTATCTGCTTGGATTGTGTTTGTAATGTTTTGGGTGGCATCACTGTAGCTAATGCTTTTACGTATGTAAGTGATGAGTCCACCCCCGTTACCCCCAGTACGATCTTGACGGATCGCAGTGAAGTCAGGGATGGTGAGTGTTTTGTGTATGCGTTTTAGTTTTGTTTCTTGTATAAGTGCTATGTGAATGTTTTGTTTGTGTACGAATTCCCTAAGCTGCATGATTTTGTTTGTGAGGCCATCTACGTTGTACTGTAATATGTTAATATTATACTTCTGTATGTGTCTCATGGTGCTATTGTGTCTAGGTCTTGGTGTATGGTGACATGTGTAAGTTGTAGTGGGGCCTGGATTAGTCTTAATGTCGCCGGAGAGTAAGAGTAGTCCGGGGAGCACGCAATTGCTCCCCGTAATAGGAATAGAATAGGTCCGGCGCCGGGAGCCGATCGGCACTCTGACCGTGCCAACAGGCGGTCGACTGCCAGTCTGGCCAACCGTAGACAGCAAGGCAACGTAACAACCTCAAATATAACACACAAACACCACACACAGAAGCCATAAAACAGCAGATACAACAGCTCAACACAGAAATAAACAACAAACTCAAAGAAAAACAAACAGAAACATTCAGGGAATTCATAACAACACTAAACCACTCCACAGATACATCCAGGCTATACAAGACTATAAACAGTATTACCCACTCTAACAGCGGCATTCACACCTCACACGCGGCTATCTGTCGCAGCCAAAATAATATCCCAACATACACACAACAAGCTAACATTCTAGTTAATCACTACGCAAAGATAAGTCACTTAAACAGAGACAACAACCAGAAACACGCAGACAGACAAACAGCCAGACACAAGAAAACCTACAGACTCGACACGACCATTACACCCTTCAATACAGACCAGACCACCAAGATCATCAAAAACATTAAGAATTCGAAGGCTACTGGACCAGACAACATATCTAACATACGCCTTAAACACTTGGGCCCACAAGAAATACTAGCTCTCACAAATATCAGCACATATTCATACCAACACTGTATTATTCTTGACATATGGAAACAAGGTAAAATTATTACACTACTCAAACCAAACAAAAATCCAACAGAACCAGCTTCCTATAGACCCATTACTTTACTATGCACACCTTCCAAAGTAACAGAAAGACTAATCTTACAAATCACCAACCCACACATACCACTATCGCCTACTCAACATGGATTCAGACCTCACCACTCAACCACGACATTACTCACTAACCTCACGCAGCACATCATGGATGGCATCAACTCCAGACGACCAGCTCAACGTACACTATTAGCAACAATAGACATTAGTAAAGCATTTGATGCTATCCCACGCTTCCCTCTCATAAACAAAATACTCAACACAAACATGCACAATAACACCAAAAGGTGGCTGAGCAACTATCTTTCAGGAAGATACTCACATGTCACATTCAATGGCAAGTCATCCAAAAACAAGCTTTTTCCGAACGGGTCTCTCAAGCCTCTGTTCTCTCACCAACACTCTTCAACTTATACATGCATGACATTCTAACACCCAGAGATAACAAGCTTACCTTATCATCATATGCAGATGACATCACTCTAACATCCACCCACAACATCGACACCTCTACAAATAACCTACTAATAACATACATAAACAGTATACAAGACTGGCTCACACACAATAGACTCAAAGTAGTGCCCACAAAATCAACCATCACCTTGCTTACAAGCAGGGATGGGGTCAAATACAATTGCCCAAATACAAATATAGATACAAATACACTATTTTTTTTACGGCCAAATTCAAATACAGATACAAATATTCGAATTTATAAATCCCCAAATACAAATATAAATACAAATATGAAGCTTCAAATACAAATAAAATGCAAATACAATTTTTACTGTATTTGCAAATTTCGTACCAATTTCATCCTAAATATAAACGGATAATATTTACTTGACTTCGGCTACCCCTCAAGTAAGACAATACTGGTATAGTACTTATTGTATAAAACTTAACATTGCAATACTTTGGCTCTTATTAAAGTAGACTTCATTTTCACACCAAGGCATGAAAAGTAACAAATTCCTCTTGTTTATTATTTTTATTAGAGAAAATTATTTCACACTTCTTGATATTTCTGCACTTTTGCATAATTAAAGAAAATAAATTCATATTTCTCAATGTTTGATTTTTACTGTTCATATCAATTTGTAGTTATATGCACAGTTATATTACATTAGTGTATTTGACTGTATTTGAAGCAAATACGGCAAATAAAAGGCTCAAATACAAATTCAAATACAAATATGCAGCTTTTTAAATTCTCAAATACAAATACAAATGCAAATATCCATTTTTGTGTATTTGTAAATACAAATACAAATATGTATTTGACCCCATCCCTGCTTACAAGCAACACAAAAGAACACCAGGTAATTCCACAGCTTACACTAAACAACATCAACATTCCACACACTCACAGGACCAAAATACTTGGGGTCACATACAACACATCATTATCTTTTGCAAACCACATTCAGGACATTAAAAACAAATGTACGTCAAGACTTAACACGCTTAGGGTACTAACAGGCACAAACTTTGGACACCAGCACGAAACAACATCACTCATATACAAACAATATATTCGCTGTTATAGACTATGCTAGCCCATGCTGGGCACCCATTGTCTCAAACACACACATAAACACCTTACAGACGATACAAAACAACGCACTTCGTATCATTACAGGATGCACTCAAACAACACCAATAGAACACCTGCACACAGAAACAAAAATACTGAAAGTTAGGGAACATTTAGACATGAGGGGAACACAATTCATGGCAGCAGCGACAACTAACCCACAACACCGATGCCACTACATGTACAATCATGCACCAACACCTCGTAACATTAACGTAACACCAGAGACATTATAACCAAATACTCCATTCCATACCACGCCCCACAGACATCACACAGTACAGAAAACACACACACACACACACACACACACCACACCTAAAGCACTGACACGACTAGGTCCGAATGCGGTCCTAGGTGCGAAGCCGCCACCCATTAACAGGTCAGAGATCAGCCTGAGCAGATCGATCGAGTTAACTTGGCACGATTCCGATGTGGACATCACCCCAACTTGCGGACATATAAACACAGACTAGACAACTCCATAGACGACACCTGCCACCTGTGCCAGGACACACCACAAACAATTGAACACAGTATGACAGACTGTACCGCTCTAGCACAACAACGAACACAACACAACATCACTAGTGCGCTGAACCTCTGGTCCACTCCGCAGAGGGCGATCGATCGGTTACCTGCGTGCCGCCGGCTTGCTCGATCAGGGTGGGCTGATCGGCTAAACAACAACAACTCATATAACCAATGTACGGTAGATGGCAGCCGAATCGACGTGCAGTGTTGCCAACAATAATTAACGAATTCACCTGATACAAACATATTCAATGTAGGTCCTTTAGTTACGAAATTATACGCCGTGTAAACTTAACTTATTTCCTGACCGCCCCTCGTATTATCAATTAAGTCTAGGTCTGTACTTAAACTAAATCTAGAATATGGAGATCTCTTGTGGGTAGGCTGACCATACGTACCGTTTTGAACGGGACAGTACCGTTTGTTTTATATTTCCTGGCCGTCCCGTCGTTTTAATAAAAATGTCAATTTTGTCCCGGTTTATGTACTTACTTTTTCATGAATACAGAATATTACATAACCCCGTCCCTTTTTTGCCATCCCAATGTCCCGTTTTTGTCTCAAGGAAATATGGTCAGCCTACAGTTGTGGGATGTTTCACCATTTCAAAAGAACTTTCGAGCAAACCTTCGTACAGTCAACGACCGACGACCCCAGTCCCTGCAAGGTACTATAAAATCTCAAATAATTATCGCATCGTGTTCGCTACTTAAATCAAAAATTAGTTCCTGAAGTCTATCATCATTATCGACAGTAAAGATGGAGGCCTATAGCCTATACTAAACCTTATACTCGTAATTAATTTATTTCGTGAATTGTCTTTAACTTCAACAAACGTCACATTTTCTGTACGGTATATTATCAATTTCTGCAAAATTTTTAATTATGGGTTTTAAGTGTGATTGAACGCATAGTACTGTACCACCACCCTTTCTTTCTATTCTATCATTGTTAAATATCTCGTAACCAAGAATATGATATTCTTCGAAAAAAAATTCTACTCTCTGTACTTAACCACGATTCAGTAATTGCTACAACCTCAAATTTTTGGTGAAGGACAATACTTAATAGTTCATCAAATTTAAATCTTGAACTTCGAGCGTCATTATAATATACATTTATAAAATTTTGAGTACCAAATTAGGATCTCGAGGTTCTTCGTGGAGGCAGTCGCTCACTGTTAGGAAAATTTTGTTCGGATGGTCACTTGAATAGGAGTTTCGCCGTTTTTTGCCATCGCAGGCCAATGAAATAATCAACCAATACGAGTTGCTCCCATGTCATTCAGGTAAAATTGTTAACATGGACGATAGAAATAGACGATGTAAATAGGATTATGGAGTGGACGGAGAAGTGGCAGATGCAATTTAACGTAAACAAATGTAAAGTTTTGCATATAGGTTCTCGTAACAATAATTACACGTACACGATGGACAATAGACAGTTAGCGATCGTTGACGAGGAAGTAGATTTAGGCGTACGCATATTTAAGGATTTAAAAGTTAGGAACCAGTGCCTGGAGTCTTGCGCAAAAGCTAATAGGATGTTAGGCTTCATAGCGCGTAATTTCGAATTTAAATCGAAGAATATTAAATTGCCCCTTTACAAGTCCCTAGTCAGGCCTCATTTAGAATATGCCGTTCAGTTTTGGTGCCCGTATTTGTGTGAGGATATTGATAGGTTGGAAAGGGTTCAGCGTTGTGCCACGAAACTAATTCCGTCATTGCGCAACAAGTCTTACGAAGATAGGATTAAAGAGTTAGACTTGCATTCACTCGAAACTAGGAGATTAAGGGGGGAGCTTACTGAAGTTTTCAAAATCGTTAATAAAATTGATAACGTAAATTTTGACAAACTGTTCACTTTTGATAATAGCAATACTCGTAATAACGGATTTAAGTTGCGTGGCAGACGTTTCATTACTACCATCGCTAAAAACTTTTTTACGTTTAAAGTAATTGATAAATGGAATAATCTTTCCGCGCCCGTCGTGAACTCTACCAGCGTTAATATGTTTAAGAACGGTTTAGATAGGTATTTCAAAAATATTAACGTTGTTTAAAATTATAAAACAATTAGCAACAGGAGCTGTGGAGGTAATGGTCAAGGATGAGTCTGTTGACGATTAATGCCAGCTTGTGACATGCCAGCGTGTGATATGCCAGCAATAAAATTATTAAAAAAAAAAATTAGACTAACACGAACGTAGATGCAGCTCGTAGCGTAAACTAACCCACTTTTTGTTATACTCTTCCTACTTTTTTTTCCTCTCTTTACTTGCATGTCTGTAGTTTGCATGGTATGCCAGTGTTTGAGTTAAGACTGTGTTTGCATGGTTTGTAAGCGTTCTTATTTTACTACTTTTCATCTTTCACTCCTTTCCTATTCTCTTCGACTATTTTTCCGACTTGTCGGCAGTGGCCGGCGGATGATAATCGTGAGTGTTTCTTTCTCTTTTTCTGAATGAATGTTAACCCCCGAATAATAGGTTTTGCTACTTACTTAACCCCTTATTCTCTTCTTTTAACCCCCTACTCTTTCCTTTCTCTCGGGCTAACCTTAGAGTGGATCTTAGGGTCTTTGTTAGCCTTAGCTTCTGTAGATCTGTAGATCATGCAAATATAAATCTTCTTTATTAGAAAATGACTCAAAAAATCGATGAATTCAACATTTTAATGTTGGCAAAGGGACTTAAGAATATTATTCCTGACGGTAGCTCTGCTGAAAAAATCGTCGGATTCTGCTATTATTGGAAGAATTACTAAAAAAAAATAATTTATTAGTCCAATCCTTTAGAGTCCGCATCACCCGCTTGTATTTCTCTATTAGCTCCTCTGACCTGGAAATCTTAACATCCTTGGTCCTAACATGTACCATAAATATCGCATTTTTATTAGCATCTTTACCAAGATCGTTCATGGAGTCCGTGATGTCGTCCACACGGGCTCCAGGATAGCAGGACCTCTTTTTCTCCAAATTGGGTTCTTGCCATAGAAATCCTTTAATTGCCTCGAATAATGGAATCGCCAACTACCCTAAACTCTTGCGTGTCATTCTACTCTGGCTCTAAAACGGAAAATCTATTGGTTGTAACTACTCTTAAGCAAGGTTTATGCTGTCTAGGACGGGCCCCATTTCGAACTGGTTCGAACGGTCGATCCCCCGAAGGGGAAAGGGGGCAGGAATGACAACTGGTCGAGGATTCGTCGTAGAGTCTTCGTAGTCATTCCAAGGCTAACCAACTCCCACTTTCCTATTCACATCCCTAAGCACATTCCAAAATACATTCTTCTCTTCTATAAATCTAGAATCACAGCATCACATGGCACATATGCTACAATTACTAGTTCTTTCATTCTGTTAAACTTAAGACTAAGTATACATTCAAAAAATATTTTAGGTCACAAGACTATGCGGGCATTCGCCCTTGGCTCCTCCTTCCTGCATAAAAAAAAATGCAGGTTAACCACACAAGCTCACTTTTGAAACTGGATGCGTCAGTTAACAATACCAAGTGACGCATCCAGTTTCAAAACTAAGCTTGTGAGTTATTTGACCTGAAAGAACTGTAACTTGTCAATAAACCTGAAGTAGTGAATTTGCAGCTAGTCTTGGGACGAACGCCTCACTTGGCGAGGCAAAAAAGTAAATTGACTTATTTAATTAAGTTCTGCTTTTAAACCGAGTGACTAGTGTCATTTTATGGTTAATTCGTAGATAGATTAAATTTTGAAAAGCGAGAAGAATCATATAGCTAATCACGCGTTTAATAGTGACAAAAAAGTAACTAGTTTCAAATTCAAGTTAACACTGTACAGGGGCGTATCCAAAGGTGTGCTTAGGGGGATTTCCAACCTGGTGGCCAAAGGGTCATTCTAGGAAAAAATTGGACAAAAACAGGTACTTTTGTGCGGTGTCATGTAAACACATATATTACAGTATGGAGCAAGATTTTTACTTATTTGATTATTTTACGTAATAATGTAAACAGCGTTAATTTGTGGCCTGAGAACAGCAACATTATTGTAGCTATGTATTAGCAAATAATACAAGTCATTTTTATAACCCTGTATTCAATTCTAGATATCACAATACACACAACAATTACAAAATTAATCACATTATCATATACTATACAATCATGTTCTTTGAAGGCAGCATTTGAAATCACCAACACAGTTTATACTGGCAGTGGATTGTCAATCTATAATGTCTACTTGTCTGCCAGAATGTTGACAGGCTTCATTCTCCTTGAATGGCTTGGACAAACTTGATAATGAGCTGGTCAACGTTCAGCTGGATGTCCCTGTGGATATGCAAGACGAGGTTTGTCATCCTAGTGCTCCTCATTGTGAACCTCAGTGATATCTTAATGCGTTTCGGGGAGCTGTGGTGACAGGGAGGACGCAGATGATTTTCAGGAATGTTCTAATGTTGGGGAAGAGGGCTTGTGATGATGTGGCTTTCAAGACAGCTGTTGGAATGACTGGCAGGTTTGCTGTGTCCTGGTTGGCCCTCTGTGACCACCTGGTCCACCAATTTTGGGCTTCATTCACCAAGGTACCAGGGCAAGGTCCTTCTTGTAGATGTTTGCCAGTTGCAGCACCTTCTGCTTGCCCTGCAAGGTGACGGTGGTGGTGACAGAGTGAACAATGGCCAGCCCCTCGAGGACCTGTCAGTCGGTGGTGCAGAACCTCAGGTCCAGCTCTGTCAGGAGTTCGTCCAGGACAGGAATTATCACACTCATCTTAAAGTATGTGACAGGGTTTGGGCAGGGACGTTGTCTCGGTGGCGCTGGCGGCCACATCTTCGTGGTAGGGTTGGCTCAACTCCTGCTGTGGTGCACATGGCTTTGGCTTCCTCAAACCACTCATACTGATGGTGGTCGACATCATCCCGTACTTCCAGCTGCTGACAACACGTCTTTGGTGAGCGCCTGCAGGCTGCAGGTGATGCTCGGAAGTAGCCCAAGGTGTGGTAAGCGATGGTGTGACCGATGAGCAAGTCAGGACTGGTAATAGCCATCAGGAGGCAGCGTGCACCAGCCAGGGTATCTGTAGACCAGTCAGATGGACTTGCTGTAACGATATCCTCAAAGTAGGCCACCAGGGGAGGAAACAGCTCCGTGAAGACCTCCAGGCCATAGAGTCTCTGCATCCATCTTGTCCTGCACAGATCCATGAGTTTCTGGTGGGTGGCCTATGGCTTGACTTCTTGGATGGTGCTGGTCAGTTTCTCCTGTCGTTTGGGATAACCATCAAAGAACTTGGCTGACTTCTCGAGGATGCCCATCATGTGTCGCACATGTGCTATTTCCATGGACTTGACCATACAGAAGATGAGCTTGTGTAATGCATAGTGGGAGTAGACGACTTGGAAAATTGTCTCCTGATAATGGCTGCCGCACCCTTTGCCTTGCTAGCCATATTCCCAGCCCCACCATAAACTTGACCTCTCATGAAGTGTGCATCAAAACTGGCCTAGGAACTTGGTCGCAAGGGATTCCTCTTTCACTCCAGTGTCGCAGTGAATAAAGTCCACAACTTCCTCACATATCTTGCCATTCTCGTCAACATAACGCAGCACAAAACTGAGCTGCTCCTTGTTGCTCTCATTTGTCACTTCATCTGCGATGACTGAGTAGAACTGTGAAAAGTTCTTGACTTTGCTGGGGATTACGTCTCGTAGTGTTCCCCACACACCTCAATCATGTCGTTCTGGATCATACTGCTGGAACAGGTGGCATTCTTTGGTGCATTTTTCATGTGATCTTCAAGGACCTTATCTCCAGCTTCTAGCTGGCAGTCTCTGTGGCCTCTGAGAGGAATGTTCGGCCTGCCAGAGGATCATGGTCTTGAAGAAGGATAACATCTTCCTGTTGGCGGCTATCTTCTCAGTTACAGCTAAATTTAATTTTATTTACGCTCAGTAAAATGAACACAATACATGAATGGAAAAGTCGCAAAAAAGGATTATTTAAAAAAATTACCAGCAATCTACACGAACTGAATGAACAGGTACGAATAATTTATAGAGCGTAGCAGATATGCTAATAAACAAATCATCTAGCATCTGACAATCAAAATAAGCACAAACTTTAGTATCGCCAACTTCAAAATTAGGGTAAATGAACGTGTCTATGACGAAAGCTGTACAGTCAGGTAGGGCGGGGCGAAAATATATCGAACTCAAGTTGTCAGTATGAAACATAGCTGAAAAGGTGCTCTAGTACCCACCTATCATAAAAACATCAACTTTTATAGCCTATGAATATGTGCATTCTCGCAACTTTGACCTCAATTTTGAAGAAAAGCCAAAATTTTGAAGCAAATTTAGTTTGGTTAAAAATTATAACAATATTTCCTTTTATAAACCAAAACATGTGTTCCCAGTTCATTACTAAATTATATGAAGTGTAACTGCTATCCTCTTGATTCACTTCAAATCTGACTTTGTTTCCCTTTTTGGATTCTCTAGCCGAGATTTCTTGCTGAGAATCCATTTCATGGTGGGCGTCATGTCCATAGACTTTTTCACTTGCAGAGATTTCCTCCACATTTCTTTCAACTGTCTGGGAATGACACGGGTATGCGTCAAGAATTATGCGTTTTTGGCAGTCACCAGTGCTACTTATAACATCAGAGAGTAAGGAAGGAACAGTAATATCCATTTCGTTCCAATCAATCATATCCGTGTAGGTCGAAGCTGAGAAGTTGAGCCTGATGCATTTCTTGTCAAACATTCGAATTTCACCCGGTATACCACTCCTTTTCGTTTGTAGCACTTTTTCGACTGCTAGCTTCCGAATATTCTTATTCTTGCCAGCGATAGCAGATAAAAGGCTATTTTCAGGATGACAAAAGTAAGTTGTTTTGTAACACAGGACGAATAATGTCTTGGTCGATTGTATGTAGTTTTTGATAGAGCTCAATCATGAAGAAAAGTTTTTGGCCCCATCTCGGCAAGACCAGTTTGCTTTGATATAGAACAATGCAGGAGCATAGAAGTTCAGTATAAAATGAGCAATCTTTTGAAGTGTCTCTGATGGTTTTTCGTGCGATATGTAATAACGTAAGAGACGATTTGCTTTTGTCAGCCACCGTGCATTATTGAGAGACCCAGGTTGAGCAGTTTCTAACAATTTGATAGCTGAACCTCTATCATGACCGTTTTGAATTGACAAACACGCCTTATGGAGGTATTGCTGGTCATTGCTGAGGTCTGCTAGCACTTCTTCTGGTAAGTCCATCACTTTTTCAGCGAGAGGTGGAAATTTTGCAATTGGTCTGCTCTTTGGATCAAAGTTCAGATCCTTGCCGATTATGCCCTTGGAACTTCTAGGTCCTGTCGTTTGCCCGTCAAGAACTTCCAGGTATTTTCTCAAGGGAAGCTTATTAGTGTGAAGTAAGCAAATAAACCACTGTAATGGTCTTCCCAATGTCGGCTCTAGTTTTCTAATTACTCCATTTGATTTACCCATATTTATATTAGTTGCATCACAAACTACTGCTTTTAAAGTCGATGTAGAGTTGGTGTCAGTAATCACTGATATAATTTCTTTAGCAATATCACTTGCCCTTCCATTTTCAAGAGCAACATGGTCAATATATTCGTTTCCTGGCGTGGCCGGACAGTTTGCCTACTGGACAGTTTGCCTACTGGACAGTTTGCCTACTGGACATTATGCCTATGGACACCATGCCTATGTGGTATATTTATCCTTACCTTATTTAACTTATTTAACTTATTTAACTTCAAATTCATGCAAAAGAATTAATTCAAAATTAAAATGTGTTGTTGCCCTTAATAGCATAAATGTCTGAAAATATATCAAGTAAGAAAGGGAAACAGAAGTTTTCACATAATGGATATTTGTATGTGTTTGATAAATGTAGCAAGCGCGACCCTTCGTTACTTTTTTGGCGGTGCGAGCAAAAGAGTCAGTGTATTATAAGGTGTATATATAATATGGGTACTTTTCCGTTATCTGCCCCATTGACGATTGGTTAGGTTCAGTCATGATATTTTCATTAAAACTATCAAAAATATCACAACTTAACCTAACCAATCGTCACTGCCCGGTTAGGTCAACTGTACGCCCTTGACGATTGGTTAGGTTAAGTCGTGATATTTTCGTTAGTTTTAACGAAAATATCACGACTTAACCTAACCAATCGTTAAGGGGCAGATAACGGAAAAGTACCCATATTATATATACACACCTTATAATACACTGACTCTTTTGCTCGCACCGCCAAAAAAGTAACGAAGGGTCGCGCTTGCTACATTTATCAAACACATACAAATATCCATTATGTGAAAACTTCTGTTTCCCTTTCTTACTTGATATATTTTCAGACATTTATGCTATTAAGGGCAACAACACATTTTAATTTTGAATTAATTCTTTTGCATGAATCTGAAGTTAAATAAGTTAAATAAGTTAAATAAGGTAAGGATAAATATACCACATAGGCATGGTGTCCATAGGCATAATGTCCAGTAGGCAAACTGTCCAGTAGACAAACTGTCCGTAGGCAAACTGTCCGTAGGCAAATTGTCCGTAGGCAAACTGTCCTAGCGCCGTTTCCTGGAAATGAAACTAACACATAGTGGTCTTCAATCAAAGTCCGCTGACATTCTCCCACTTTTGAAAGAAATTTATCAATTTTTCCATCAAATCCATGGCAAACTATTCCTTTATTCTGTTCTTCATGCTTCTTTCTTTCTATGCTTCTCCACAAGGTTCTTTGACAACGTAGTTTACTGGGATCAATCGTAGTATTTTCAGATAATGATTAAGATCTTTTATGATAGCATTAGCAATTAAACAATCATCACGGTTGCTTATTTTGCATCGATCAACTGCCTTGCATAATTCTGGATATTAGTGTCGATTTTGAGAAGTGCTAGCTTCTATATCTAACTCGTACTCGCTCAATTCGAAATCTTCATTTTGATGACCTTTTTCACTTTCAAAGCTGATCTCACCAATATCACAAGGATTCAACAGCATTTCCTGGACAAAACTCTTTTGTTTATCTTTATAAAGAATTGTCTTCTATGCTTTCTGTTTTCTATTTGTTGTAGTTTTGAAGTTTTCATTTTGTCCAACTCCCATTCATCATTCGGGATTTTCTCCGCCTTAGCGCATTTACACCCACTTCTTTTACGAGAACCGGAGGCATAGCACTTGCGGCAACATATGTCAAATAAATTTCTGAAGGAATCATATTTACTTTGATAAATGCTGGAAGATCTTTTACTCATGGGATATTTTCTAGTTTTTGTCCCTTCTTAATTAATCTCTTTACCTTAATTACTATGCTTTTGAAGTCAGCGTATTTCTGAGTGCTAAATGTTGCAGTAATGAGCTTATGTTTAAGATAAGCTTTGAATACATCCTCACAAGTTGGTAGTTGGTTGCCAGGAAGCTCTGTTGGCGTTCCGAAAACAGAATGTTTCACTTTTTTCTTGTGATACCAGAAGAGGCCATTGCAAGGTATGCTGAATCAGGAAACACATGATAGGTCAAACAAATGATAGGTCACAAATACACATGTAGGCACACAAATACACATGATAGGTCAAACACATATGGGTCCTACATTTTAAAATAAGGAAAAAAAATGTTTATTAATGGTTTTCTGAGAGACATTGGCATTAATTGAGTTTATTGTTGAGATCCTCATACCTGTGAGGCGAAAAATTTACTTAAAGAAACATGCTAAAAAGGATCTTTTGTGGCCTTTGTTCGCAATTTATTTTTTCATAGTTGTCAGTACCGAAATTAATACTTCTAAAAGATATGACTTATTCCTTAATCAGTGACTACTCGGGCATCTTTTTCAGCATGTTTCATTAAATTAATTTTTTTCAATCCCACCCTACCTGAGTGTACAGTCTATAAGAGAATTATTTGTTTACCAATATTTTGTCATTTTTCCGCGGTTTTACTTTTCCATTTGTCTTTTGGCAAGAAATTTTATTGGGGGAGGTTTTCGGGTGAGTAGGAACCCCTCCCTAAATACGCCCCTGTACAATAATAGATACACTATAAACAGAGTCCAATATAAATAGAAAATATAAGAGGAAAACTATGCCAGTTGTCCAAGGGAACTGCCGTAACGGTTTTAATGCATAAATATAATAAGCTACCCAATATTTACCTATTGATACTCATTTATGAATAATTTGTTCTTTTTAGTCAGAATCAGCAAATGTGAAAACCGTTGAAATTGAAACCTCATTTGAAAACTTTCAGAAGAAATTACTTAATTAATTACACCACCCTGCTCTTTTCAGCTGTATATTTATTTTTTTCCTATCACATCTAGATATTCCACAATCACACGTAAGGGGCCATTCAAAAACCACGTGGTCCTTAAAGGGGGGGGGAGTTCCTTATTTAACCACCAAGGGCCACATGGGGGAGGGGGGTCTTGGCGTTTAACCACTTGGCCAATACTAAGCATTAAAATATCCTGTTTATCCTGTTTTATCCTGGTCCCAGAGGACCAAAGAGTACAGCCTTGGGAAGAAATATAAATACGCTACACCGTATGCTCCAATTAATATGTATGCACCCAATATGTTAGTATGTATCCAATATGTATGCTTCAGTAAATAATTTTTTGAACATTCAAAATTACATTTTTTAGTCAAGATATTATTTTCAATTCAAGAAACAAACAATTAATACAGTTTATTTAGATGCTATGCCTTTTAATTGTTCATTTACCTCATTACTATAGGAAATCTAATATGGCACCTTACATTTTACATAAGATTAAGAAGGGGTGGGGTGACATCAGAAAACCACGTGGTTTTGGAGGGGGGGGGGGTTTAAGTCACTTGCCACAAATGACCACAAGACGGGGGGACGGGTTTGAAAATCACCCGAAAAAGGACCACGTGCTTTTTGAATGACCCCTAACGTATAGATAACAAAATGTTACCAGTTGGATAAGAGAACAGACGAATCATAGGACGTTATTAAATTCAAACATTTTACAGTAGTAATCATGCCCAGAAACACATATTACACACACACACACACACATATTCACATTATTACTACATATACACACTAATATATATATAATACCTCATGAACCTTATGTTGTTTCGTGCGTTGGTCTCTCTTCACACGGAGGTTAAGCTGGTGGCCCCGCCTCTAGGTCTGGCTTGGTGGAGGAGCGAGTTGCTTTCTTGTGCTCTCCATCGTACATAGCCAGGCACGCCCGGCTCATCTGGTACCGTCCTGAGCCAGGCATCCAGTCTTCTCTTGAAGACTTCAATTTTGACCCCCGTTACGTTTCTGAGGTCCTTTGGAAGCTGGTTGAAAAGTCTTGGCCCCCTCACAACCAAGCTATTTTCCTTCAGAGTTGAGGAGGTCCCTTGTCGGGCCCTTGATTTGGGAACACTACACATTCTGCCTTTCCTATTTTCCAGTGTTGTTTGAATGGTAATTGGGTTTAGTTTTAGGTTTGGTACCAGTTTTTCGATCATTTTCCATATGTAGATTATGGTGTACCTCTCACTTCTTCTTTCCAGGGAGTACAGATTTAGTTTACGTAGTTTTTCCCAGTAGTTCAGTTCTTTGCAGCCATCAATCTTGGCTGTGAAATGCCTTTGCGTTTCTTCTAGTTTATTAGTTTCTTCCTTTTTATATGGGGACGTCAAAACTGAGCAGTATTCAAGTTTTGGTATAATCAGTGTTTTTAGCAGGGGAATCATTACTGTCCTCCTGTCCCTTCTCTTGAACGTTCTTAGTACCTGTCCGGCGACTCTTTTTGCTTTATTTATCGCTGCCTGATTTTGTTTCAAATTTCGCATCATCTGTCATTATTATCCCAAGATCGATCGCTTTCGTGCTTCTCTGAATTTCCTGTCTATCTGCAGCATAATATGCAGTCTGTTTAAGTTCTTCTGTTCTACCATATCTCAAGAGCTGAAATTTCTCGGTGTTAAATGACATGTTGTCTTCTGACCATTTGTATATTTTGTTCGTGTCCCTCTGCAAGGCCTCCACGTCATGTACATCGCTGATTTTTCTGCTGATCTTTGTATCGTCTACAAAGGATGTTACTATACTGTTGCTGTTTACTCCGCTGTCTATGTCTGTTAGCATGATAATGAAGAGGAGTGGGGCCAGTACTGTCCCTTGTGGTACTGAGCTGCGTACTTCCGATTCTGATGATGATATACCTTGAATTTTGACGACCTGCAGACGTTCTCTGAAGAAGTTGTAGATCCATTTTCCCACTTTGCCAGTTATTCCCATATATTTCATTTTATCTGCTATTATACCATGGTCACATTTGTCGAAAGCTTTAGCAAAATCTGTGTATATAATAACATCGTAGTTGTCATTGCCTTCCAATGCATCTAGGATATTGTTGTAGTGTTCTATTAGTTGTGATAGGCATGATCTACCTGATCGGAATCCATGCTGATTTTCGTTGAATCTTTCCCGTGTCTCCAGGAAATCATAAATTTTCTCTCTAACTATTCTTTCAAATACTTTGGTGTGGTGGGACGTCAATGACACTGGTCTATAGTTCTTTGCTTGAGATTTGTCCCCTCCTTTATATATAGGGACAATGTTTGCTCCTTTCAAGATGCTCGGTATTTCCCCAGTGTCTAGGGATCTTCTCCATATCCAGTATAAAGGTATAGCTATTTCATTTTTAGTGTTTAATCAATAATGCGTTCCAATTGTCCGGACCTGCAGCTGAATGTGGTTTCATTTGTCCTATAGCTCTCGCTACATCTTCTGGGGTAAAATCAAAGTCTGTTATATACTCTCCTTGCAATTCCTCTTCAAAGAATGCATTTATGTCAGGTATCGCTTTGTCACTTTTTGGGGTACTGAAAACTGATTCATATTGAGCTCTCAATGTATCAGATATTTCTTTTGGATCGTCGGTTAGTTCATTATTTCTCGTCCTTAAGGGCCCAATAGCGGCGCGCGTTTTTGTTTTCCTTTTTGCATAGCTGTAAGGGTATTTTGGATTTTCCTTTATTGCTTCTACCGCCTTTTCCTCTTCCCTCTTTGTTTGGTCCTTAATCAGGGCTTGTATTTCCCTATCGATACCCTCCAGTTTTTCTTTTATTGCTTTCCTGTCATTATCTCCGCAGTTGCCTAACTTCGCCTCCACTCTCTTTCTTTTGCGGAATAATCTTCTCTTTTGCCTCTTTAGCCAGCTCTTCTTTCCTTTTGGCTGTGATTTCGGAGCATATTTTTCTAAAATTCTTAGCGTTTTTTCTTCCAAGGTTGTAGCATTTCTTCATTTGTTTTATTCTCGAAAATTGTTCTCCATTCTATTTGGGCCATGTGCGATCTGATTGCTTCCCAATTTATAGTCTTGGAGTTTAAGTTAAAGGCCCCGAATTTACTTCTTTCCTCAATATGTGTATTGTCTTTTAATGCTGTCGTCATATTTGTTATCTCGATCAAGTTGTGGTCTGAGATAATGGTTGGGGTTATTTTTATATCAGCAATCAAGTTCGTGTTATTCGTGAATACCAGATCCAGGCAGTTATTTTTTCTGGTATTTTCTGTTATCTCCTGTGTCAGCATAAACTCATTTGTGAGAGCCATCAACATTTTTGCTTGCTCCTGGTCTTCTCTTTTGCCCCCCTTGTCCTGATGAATATATATATATTCCTATCCACCTTTTTGTATTTTATAAATGGGAAGTTAAAGTCTCCCAGATCATTATATTGGGGGATGGGGAGTTTATGGCCTTTATTAGCTTTCTGATGTCATCAATGGCCTCCGAGAATTTTTCGGTTGGGGTGCTTGGAGGTCTATAGATGATTATTACTATCACGTTTAGTTTTTCTATTTTCACTGCTCGGAGTTTCACATAGCTGTTTGATTTACTTATTATCGTCTGTCATATGGCCTTCCTGTACATATATAGCACAGCCACCTTTACGTCTCGTCGTTCTATCCGCTCTTAGTAAGTTGAAGCCCTCTATATTTATCTCTTTCTTATCAATACAATGTTCGCAGTTTTCACAATTTCCTTGGCAATCCTTAAGATGAGTTTCTGTGAGGCATGCGATGTCCGCCCTTGTTTCGTCCATAAATCCTTTCAGGCACGAAACCTTATTGAGTGATTGGTTTGGTCTGTTTTTCGTTACCCCTTGTGCATTTCAAATTCGTTTTCCTTCGATATCTCTTAATTCGTTGCCCTATGATCCTCCGAGAGAGATCCGTTTCCGTCTACTTGTACTGGTAGCTTCTTGCCCGGTAGCGGTTTGGTTCGGGGGTTTCCACCTGTGTCAACTGCATGTGGATGACATTTAGCATCCGTAACGTGTCCGCGATGTTGAAAAAATTTTCTTGTTCGCTTATTGTGTTCCTATTGTTGTTCCTATTGTTATTGTTATTCCTATTGTCATCTAAACTTTTTCCTTTGTTCTTTGAGTCCGTCGGGAGATGTTGATAGTAGCATTTTTTCCCGAATTTGCAGGTGCCATATTTTGCGTAAGTCCTGCAAATGTCCGGGTGGTAGAATTTACATCTGTCTCCAAATTTACAATGACCATTATTATAGAAGAAATTGCATATTGGGGGATGTTCATATATACATTGTCCTCTTTTAAATCTGCAATTATCTTTTATATAATATCTGCATATAATTACTTCCCCATATTTACTCGTGGCCTTTGTTTTTGGCTCCTTATTGGGGGACAGTTTCACTCTGTTTTCTTGACTGCCCTCTTGTCTTGTCCTATTTGTGCATGTAGATACGGATGTAAGATACATTTATATATAAAAATTGTGAATGACTGAACCAACCATTCATCAACAGTAACACATTGAATTTATTAGAACAGTCACTAGCTAAAGAAACTTCCTATTCGTCTATTTTCTCTGGTGTACTGATTTTGGTACATCTCTCTTTAGAATCCAGCAATAGTCTGCCATCATTCGAACATCCCAGCTTCCCTGATACCTCCATTCCATTTCTGAAATATCCTGGTGGAATCTTTCTCCCTGTTCCTCGTTTACCGCGCCTAAATTTGCAGAAAAAAAAATCAAGATGAGAGTCTAGGAAGTGTATCTTAACACTCATGCTACATCCCAGCAAACGATATTTTCGGATCATGTCTTTAACTATTTCTTTGTAGTCATCAGATTTCCTGTTACCAAGGAAGTTGTTCACAACAGCCTTGAAAGCTAGCCAAGCATCTTTTTCATAACCTGTCAATGCAGTTTCAAATGCTGGATCGCTTAAGAGTTGCTTTATTTGAGGACCGACGAACACTCCTTCCTTCAGCTTAGCATGACTAATTTGAGGGAATTTTTTACATTGGTATCCAGATCCTTTTTTGTTGAGACCTTTGACGAAATTTTTCATTAATCCAAGCTTTATGTGGAGTGGAGGTAACAGTATCTTGTTACGATCTACCAGTGGATTAGCAATGATGTTTGCAGTGTCCTGGAGTAATTTGTTTTCTCTGAGGCCATTCTTTCCTCACATAGTGTTCCTCCCTGATTCTGCTATTCCACAGACAAAAAGCATGAGTATTTTGTAAAGCTAGCCTGTTGGCCTAAAAGAAGGCCGATCACCTTAAGATCACCACAAACAAACCATTTGTGTTCTTCATAGTTTATCTTGTTTAAAAGAAATGAAGGATTTCCATGAGTCTCTTTCAAATGAAGTGAATGCCCTATTAGCAGAGAGGTAACTTTGTTCCATTTACCAGACCAACTATATCATTGCAGTATACCAGTGACCCTTCAGTCGAGAAAAAAATTTATGAAATCTTTTTCACGATGTACCAGTACAATGTTGTCGAAGGAGCGAGTACATTCCATTCTTTGAGCCTTGATCCCAGAAGTTCTGCCGAATCTTTCGGTAATGCTAAATCTCTGACTAGGTCATTGAGATCAAGCTGACTTATCAATTTTGGTGACTGATTTTCGGCCACAGTATATTCTTCGTCATGTTCATTTGAATATGAATGCTGTTATTGAGATGGTCTATATCCGAATCAAAATGTTCAAAACCAAGAGGTGGCTTCGGCATAGGAATTTCACTTGAAAAATGTAACACAGGGAGGATGGCTGATGGAATACTCGTATATGTGATGTGCCTCTTATTTTTATTATTATATCCAGCCACGTTTGGCATGCAGAAATAGCAATCGTCGTAGTGATTTCTCGGTTCTCTCCAAATCATGTGGATGCCGAAAGGCATTTCCTTCTTCCCATAAGCCCACTGACGCAAACATTCCACACATGACTTACAAACTTAATGTGGAGCCCAAACCTTGTCCTGGTCGCCGATCATACAGCCAAAGTAGGCGTGGTAATGCTTTCGTACTTGTACGGTAATTTCTTGCCTTTGTTTAGAAGTAGTAAATCGTCCGCATATATAACAGAATGAATTAAGTGTAGTATTGTTACAAACTCTCGGCATTTAATCCAAATCTGAAACAAAGGAAATGTACGAGGGTAATTCAATAAGTATCCGCACTTTTCATTTTCACAATTTTATTTTCACATCTGATAGATTATAAACACATCACTTCTCAACATAGTCTCCCTGCTTCTCAATACACTTAGTCCAGCGATCTACAAGCTTCCTAATGCCATCACAAAAGAATGTTTTTGGCTGTGTTCGTAGCCAGTCACGCACCGCCTCCTTCAGGTCATCATCGCCTTGGAATCGCTGACCTCTCAAAGCGTCTTTTAGTGGTCCAAACAGGTAAAAATCCGAAGGTGTCAGGTCTAGACTGTAGGCTGGATAGGATAGTCGAGAACTTCAAATTTAAGTTCTTGAAGGCATTTTCTAGTCTGTGCAGCGGTATGAGGGCGCGCATTGTCGTGTAACAGAATAACACCTTCTGACAATCTCCCGTTGCAAGGAAGTTCAAAGCGCAGCCGTCAGCAGGTAAAGTTATGCTAACACTGTTTTGGGATAAACGAGGCCCTATCCTTGAACATTATCTAGAGCGTGGAACTACAGTAACAAGTGCATCGTATTCTGACATGCTTCGGAATGAGTTAAAGCAAGCAATTCGAACAAAACGGAGAGGGAGATTGTCGAAAGGTGTTATTCTGTTACACGACAATGCGCTCCCTCATACCGCTGCACAGACTAGAAAATGCCTTCAAGAACTTAAATTTGAAGGTCTCGACCATCCAGCCTACAGTCCAGACCTGGCACCTTCCGATTTTTACCTGTTTGGACCACTAAAAACCGCTTTGAGAGGTCAGCGATTCCAAGGCGATGATGACTTGAAGGAGGCGGTCATGACTGGCTACGAACACAGCCAAAAACATTCTTTTGTGATGGCATTAGGAAGCTTGTAGATCGCTGGACTAAGTGTATTGAGAAGCAGGGGGACTATGTTGGAAAGTGATGTGTTTATAATCTATCAGGTGTGAAAATAAAATTGTGAAAATAAAAAGTGCGGATTACTTATTGAATTACCCTCGTACATTGGTTCAATTTTGTAATAAAATCAGATGCTTACGCATATGAAACTCATAGCAAACTAACCATAATTGGAAATACGTATAGATGCCCTTTTAGTCATATGGGAGAGGTACATTTCTCAAGAAATAGAAGTGTATGGGTAGAATAACCTACGTCACATTCCTATCAATCCTGACTGTGCCAGATTCAAATTATGCATTGTATCTTAACTCACATACCATGGGCTTCACTAAAATATAATTTTCTAAACAACTCATACAGCGTAGGGCAGTGTTATTATATGAAACATAATAATAAATAATTAATTGCCAAATTATCTTACATGAGCATATTAAAATTTTATAATAGGAGGATAACTAATGTAATGGTTATCTTTTTACGCATGTTAATAATTACTGTTCTATTATTTACGTTCGAAATAGCAATAAAAAAAAAAGAACACTGAAAACTTATACCATTTATACCAGGGATGGGAAACTGATAAATTTTTAAGTCCAGTTTTCGATTTCAGTTTAAGTTTGCAAAAATATCGATTTCAGTTTCGATTTAAGTTTTTAATTTTTTTTCGATATGAGTTTATTTTTCGAGTCAAGTTTTTATATTTTTCGGTTCGATTCAATTTAAATTTCAATTCCAGTTTCTTTTCAGATTTCTTTAAGAATTTCTTTGTACTATTTATATATATACTGTATATATTTTTTTGTATTTGCATTCGATTTCTGTTTTTCAAAGAGAGAATTTGCTTTAGTAACTATCTTTACTTTTATATGATTAAAATGTAAGCATCTGTAGCCAACTGAATCAGCGCGAAACACTCATCTTTTTTTTTTTACTTATTCGCTTCATTTCTTTCGCATAAAGTTTTATTTAACAAAAACTTTCAATTCGAAATATTTTATTAATTCGTATACTTTTTAAATTTTAAAGCACACGACACGTATAAAATATATAAATAATAGTATTAGAAAGAGGAATAAAACAATTAAATGCACCTCTGTTTATTATACAGGGTGTCCCGTAAGTCCGGCATCATAGCAGAAATTCATATTTTTCTATTTCTACAAACCATAATTCATATTTTTCTCTTTCTACAGGCCATAATGTCTGTGAGCAAGGAAGAACGAATCCAGATAATTCTACTCATAGGAAATCGGAGTCAAAGAGACCCCGCCGCTGCTGAATTTAATAGACTGCATCCAGACCGCGAGCCAATAACACAGTTGTGTTAGCAGACTTGTTGTAAAGTTTAAGGAAACAGGATCCATAGAAGATAAACCACGCAGTGGACCTTCAAGGAGGTCCACTGGCGATGATACAGCGACTGCTATCCTGGCTCATTTTAAAAGAAGTCCCAATAAGTCTCTTCGGCGATTGTCCGCCGAGACAGGAGTGTTGAAAAGTAGCATCCATTGCATTTTTCAGGCTCACAAATGGCATCCATATAAACTTCAGATCCTACAGAAATTAAGCGAAGATGATCCCGACCGGCGGATGGAATTTTGTGAATGGGCTACGGAACAATATGCTCGAGATGCCAATTTCCCGTCCACTATTCTGTTCAGTGACGAGGCTGTTTTTTATGGAAATGGTGAGGTAAATCGACAGAACACCCGTTACTCGTCTCAAAACAACCCTCACTGGTATACCTCTTCAAAAGAACAAGGTGCATCTCGGGTGATGGTATGGTGTGGCATTTGGAAGGATCGCATCATAGGCCCCCTCTTTTTCGATGAACGTGTCACTGGAGGCACCTACCTACGTATGCTCAAGGAAGAAGCATTTCCCAGTGTCTTGAACGAAGAAGGAAATTTCCCAACATGGTTCCAGCAAGACGGCGCTCCTGCACATTACAGCACCCAAGTAAGGGAATACCTGTACCAACAATTCCCTGGTCATTGGATAGGGCGTCGAGGGCCTGTGGAATGGCCAGCTAGAAGCCCGGATCTCACGCCACTAGATTTTTATCTCTGGGGTCACTTGAAAGCGCTGGTATACGCAGAGAAAATTAGGAGTGTTGAACATTTGCGGCAGCGCATTATTGGGGCATGTAACACCATTACTCCTGACATCATTCACCGTATGCTTGCTGACTGGGTATCACGTCTGAATATGTGTATTGAAAACAATGGTGGACATACTGAGCACGTTCTGTAAATAAAAGCTTTTGTTTTCCCTTTTTTTATTATTTTTCCTATGATGCCGGACTTATGGGACACCCAGTATACAAAATACAAATACCTCGTAAACTCACATGTTAAAATTAGAGTGAACAATTAAAATACTGTCAATGTTTTCGGGCAACAAATTGTTTCTTTGAGGACTTAAAATCAATCTAAAAAGAGAAAAAAGTCGTTCCATATCGAATTAAAGGATATGGAAATCCATAGAAATCCATACAAATGTTTAGTCGCAAAAAAAGGAAAATAATTCACGTTATTTATATTTTTTTGCAATCCAAATGCTCCTCAAAACTGAAACGCAAAACTGTTATTTTTAATCCATTCGAATTCAGATTTCAGTTTTTTTATTGTTTTTTCAATTTCAATTCGAATTTCGATTTTAGTTGTCAGAATTTTTCTGTTCGACTTTTTTTCAATTTCATTCCATAAAATAATATCGGTTTTATCAGTTTATCGATTCCAGTTCGATTCAATTTCCCATCCCTGACTTTTACACTTAGACGTGTAAAGCGTTCACGCAGGAATAGTAGTAATAATAAAGCATAGAATTGACAAGAATCTCTCCCTCCTCCGCCAGCCACTGCTGACAGAAAATGGTGGTGAAAGAAGATTTATAGGAAAGTATGAAAAAGTATAATGAAAAGAATAGCTTCAATATTTACTCATACGATGCGTATATAGTCATCTCGTGTACTGAGTTACGCAATAGAAGAGAGCGGAAAATAAAGGATAGCATGAATACTAAAATACTAATCAAATCTACGCCCCCGCATTTTTTAAGGAATTTTTTATTTATTTATTATGTACAAGAAGTCATCATTTCGTGGTTGCATCATTTCTCCGTAGCCTGCAAAAGCCACCGTACCAAAGATTTATTATATACTGCGTCCTTCGCGGAGGAATTACCTATATAAAACAGAGGAATTACCCAGATAATATTATTCATTTCTATAAAACACTTATCTCGTCTACTAACAAGAGAGGCGAGTGCCTGAGCGTTTTCCGTAATTGGGTGTCTGTCATGTGTGTGTTTGCCAACGCTTTGAATGTCGCAAGCATTCAACTTAGGTCTCCCGTCGTGAGGTGTTTACGCGGCAAGTGATATATTGAGTCGTTCATACTTCGTGGTGTCGTACCACCACGAGAGTAGAGAAAATGTCTTTCCAGCGAGGAATATCAGTGGAGGGTCCCTGTATCTATCCCCGTGTACGTGTCCCTTATGGAAAATGAAGTGTTTTGTGGTGATCACCCGCTGTTAGCGAATTCGAGAGAGAGAGAGAGAGAGAAAGAGTTACAAGGAGTTACAAGGAAAAGTACCTCAAAAGGCCTTGCGGCCCATACCGAGGAGGTACCAATGGCAACGGGTGCCAGGGAAAATTTTCTACACCCTCAAATAGTGTGCAAGATTTGGTCTAACCTTTTCTTGAAATGATCCACAGAGGAACTGTTCACAACTTCTGAAGGTAAACTGTTCCACGTGTCACAGATCTTATAGGTAAAGTAATTCCCACACACACTAGTCCTAAACCGTTTCAAATCCAACTTCCAACCATTGTTGCGAGTTGGGTTATCATTTAAACTAAACATGCTTCTAAAATCGACATCGTTGAACCCGCGTAAGAGCTTGAAAACCTCGATCCGCGCAGCCTCCGAGTTTCCAGCGAAAACAAGTCCAGGGCGCGTAAGCGTCGATTGTAGCCCATATGCCTAACGGAAGGGATTAACTTTGTGGCCCTCGCCTGCACTCGCTCCAGCCTGTCAATATCTTTCCTGAGGGTGGGCGACCAGAACTGCACAGCATACTCCAGGTGCGGCCGAACCAGGGAATTGTAGAGAGAGAGCATAATCTCCTTGTTCCGAAACTGAAATTGCCTCCTGATATAACCCAACAGCTTCTGGGCTTTCTTTACCACCTCTACGCACTGTTTCGTAAACTTAAGGTCGCTGCTAATTAGCACACCCAAGTCCTTTTCCAAATCAGTCGCCTCGATATTACTCCCCAACATCGAGTAGTCCGACTTGGGATTGGCGTAGCCAATGTGCATCACCTTGCATTTACCCAAGTTAAACGGCATTTGCCATCTTTCGGACCACTCTCCTATCCTACCTAGGTCCGCACGCAGTTGCTCGATCGCTTCGCGCGTCCCAACATTGGCCCCAAGATTGGTGTCATCAGCGAATTTGGCGATCCGACTGACGACGCCACCGTCGATATCATTTATGTAAATGATAAACAACAGTGGCCCCAAAACGGAACCCTGAGGAACCCCACTAGTGACCGAGGCCCAACCCGAACTAACACCTTTAATTACAACCCTCTGCCGCCTATTCTTCAACCAGTTTTCAATCCACCTACCTACTTCCCCACCGATACCCAGCGCGCGAACTTTCGCTATTAGCCGGCGCTGAGGTATCTTATCAAAGGCTTTCTGAAAGTCGAGAGAGAGAGAGAGAGAGAGAGAGAGAGAGAGAGAGAGAGAGAGAGAGAGAGAGAGAGAGAGAGAGAGAGTAATACGAATGGACTTACATAACTCGTATTATGTTACCCGGCCTCCTTACACTCGAAAGTTTGCGCTAAAATCTAAAAACATCCTGTAGTTACCACAAAAGGAAGGAATCTGTTTTCTTGTATGAAAATGCTCCCCGAAAAGCACTTCACATACACTCTCATGCGTTCTGCTATTGGTTAAAAGAAAAGGCCGTACTGCGAGAATTTACACGATTGGTTATCCAATTCTCTCTCTGAAATCCGCTTTTTATGAGTAACAGAGCTCGCTTGCTTTGAAATAAACAACCGTTATATTTATAACATTTTAACCAACGATCAAATTAACAAACAAATATGAAAAATAATCATATTAAATTCCCTTTATTACACTAAAATATTTGTGCATTTCATTTACAGGGTGTAACGAAAGTCCTTACTCATTGGATGTTTATTTTATTAAATTAAATGTTCGAATTGCATCCCAGAAATTTATTTGCACCTGCGAATTTTGGTAAGTAGATCCAACAATGGAGAACGCATTCTCACTAATTTTGACGCATTCCTCGTGAATTCTTTTCTCCAAGTGATCAATGGTGCGTGGTCGTGATGAGTAAACCAGTGACTTGAGATGCCCCCAGAGGAAAAATCTAATGGCGTCAAATCAATAAAGTAAGAGTCAGTCTTACTTAAGTCTTACTAAGTTAATATTCTATGGATATGGACTCTTGTTACGTGCAAACAAATTTCTGGTATAAAATACAAATATTTAATAAAATAAAATAAGTATCCATAATTTTGTTTCACTATATATATATATATATATATATATATATATATATATATATATGCTGCAAACCCAAAAGGAAAAAGAAAAACGATTCCAAGGCTTTTCGTGTATTCAAGCTACACCTCGTCAGCGAAAGGCCTTGGAATCGTTTTTCTTTTTCCTTGTGGGTTTGCAGCATTTATTCATTTCACGTGTTTTATTGTGAAATTCATCCCATATGTATATATACTATATATATATATATATATATATATATATATATATATATATATATATATATACTAGCAAGTTTTAGTTACTAGTCAAATGCACTAAACAGATATTGTTAAAAAGTTGAATGACTTTCTTTATTGGTTCGTGATTTTGTTCAGTTGACGAGTTTCACAATATAAGTCCATTTAACGTTTTGATGCGGAATTCGGATATATCCGAACAAACCTGACCTGTTCGGAAATATCTAAATGAGGCAGCGAAAGGATTAACTAATAAATTAATGAATTTAACGTAAAGGAATTAGGGATAATTTTGTTATGAGTAAAGGTAATCAGCGGACTATGGTTTTGTGACAGTTTTCTGTAAACATATGGTAAATGACTAAGAACATAGTAATTTAATTAACCTTTACGAGCGACTCAGAAATTGACTCAAAATATTTTCTGTGTACAGACACGTATTATTAATACATTTATACTCTCTCATACGTTCATGTCACTTATCTTTCATTTGCGAAGCAACACCCCTCTTACCCAGTGGTGTAGTGCTGTGGGAACACGTGGGAACGGCGTTCCCTTACTTTTTTTGGTAGACGGAACGGCGTTCCCTCACTATTCAAATAAATCCGAACTTACAAATCTCTAACGTCATGAAATTTTAATTCCCATCCCTAGAAGAAATATGAGAAAGAATCATTAACTGCTTCATTTCTTTTAGCTTCGACTGAGGCAATGCTAGCCTATAAAGATCTGGTGAAACAGTCACCACGGCGTACCAGTTGTTAACTTTTTTTTAGTTAATTATTCCAGTTGTTAGCTATTTTTATTGATCGTACTGGATGTCGTATATCTAATGACACTGGAAATACTGCATCTTCAACCTTGGAATATATCCTAATATCCAGTGCATATGACCTCAAAATATCCCTGAAATTGGTCAGATTTCAAAAGATTTCCCGGGGGGCTTACAGTGCCCCCGGACCCCCAGCTGTATGGGCTCGCCGCGCTCGCCATTGTCCCCCCCGCATCTGAGTAACACTTTCAAAATGCGTTCCCTCACTTCTTTATTTAGCACTACACCACTGCTCTTACCTCTTCCTCCCTCCATACCCCATTTTACAATTTTCATTCCTTTCCATTCCACACCACGATTCCCTCTCAGCTTCGTTTCGTTCAATTAAAACGTTCGCCCCGACGAATCTTAACCATTTCTACTGCCTTTGTATCCTCATTTATCGCTCTAACATTCCACAGTGTCGGATGAACCCGATAAAAACTTCTGAGGACAGCGTTGGTAAGCGAGCTACCCAAGTCCGAGGCCCCTGTTTGTCGCTCGTGGAAGAGTACACTTCTAGAGACGGGACTCCATTCCAATCTCCAACCCTATTACGCGCAGGGAGGTATAGAATATAGCCCCATTCCCAGGGATCCCCGTACAGTCGCTTTTTCGACACGCACGAGAAAAAGGGAAAATTAATTTTTAGCCCCCGTATCCCCAAGGAATCATTACTGAAACATTTATGAACGCAAATGTTACTACTAAACTTTGTTAACATTACTCAGTAGCGAGTTTAAGTGAATGACTAACTTAAATAAAAGTTCGATTCAAAAGTAGACTAGAGCCCAGCAAATTAAACTTCACCAACACTTTTGTTCATATTCACTAATTAAAAAAAACACTCACTGCTCCTATTATTCATTCAATCGTTCACATTTATTGTATGGTGTTATATAACGGGGTTGCCCATAATTAAAACATTCCTCGAAAGTAATCCTTAAGAACTGCATCGCAGACGCGTAATCTACTGGTACTAAGTGATTTTTAAAGTTCACTGCTGCTATTTCCGAGAGCAATAATCCTCCAGCGAATGAGTACTATAAAAACGACGAAACACTTCCAATCGACTTTATTCACAAACCAAATTTTTGAGTAGACAGTACGGCAAATAAAAATAATGTCCTGTCGGATGCAATACTCGAAATATAGAACGAACTTCATCACTAAACGTATTTCTGAAATCAATGAAGAAATATTTCATCAGCTACCGAAATATTGTAGGGTATATACCCCAATTATTATTATTATTATTATTATTATTAATATTATTATTATTATTATCTATTATTTTCACTATGTAATTACGGGGTTAGTCATGGCCTCATGGGCAAAAAATGTTTGGCATTACCTTAAAAATTTTTAGAAAGAGAGTACTAAGTATTAAGAGAATTAAATATGAACGTCATTGATGTATTTTAAGTACTGATAACACTATGCAACAATTTTTTGTTTTTTGTTTATTTTTCGATCTTTTCTATATGTTTCGGCAACGCTGATTACAGATTTGGCATCGGTTTTGCTCGGAAAACTATTTTTATGATATGGTCAAATTTAGAAATTTTACTTTTTCGCCATTTTTAAGGCATTTTTCTGAGACAGCAAAAGTAATTTGAAGTGCAATATTCAAAATATTCCCAAAACTGGGGTTTATTAGTAATGTTTTTATTGGTTAAGGCCCATTATTAAATATTTGTACACATTTGGTTTCTTATTTCTGCTTATAAAATGTTTTTTTTTGTATTTTTCAGATATTTGAATTAGAATTATATGGTGATGGCTACCAATAGGCCCTGTAGACACTACAGATTTATTTTGTTATGTTTGCGGCCATTACATCAATCCAAAGCGAGTAAAGCCCAAAATTGACACAGGAACGAAGTTTTGTACAGCATATCACGCTTACTTTGGCATGCCCATGGGCGATCAAGATAAATCATGGGGCACCTCACTTTTGTTGTGGAAGCTGCCGTTCCACATTAGAAGGATGGCTGCGAGGTACCAGAAAAGGCATCCCATTTGCTATTCCTCGCATTTGGAGGGAGAAAACCAATCACCAGTGGTGGGCACGCGCAACGATTTTTGTAGCGCCGCAACCGCAACCGCAACTCTGCTGAAATAGTTGCGCCGCACGCGCAAGCGCAACCCTTTTCAAAAAGTTGCGCCGCAAGCGCAAGCGCAACCAAAAATGTTGCGCCGCAAGTTGCGCCGCAACTTTTTGCGGCGCAACTGCCCACCTTTGCCAATCACCACAATGATTGCTACTTCTGCATGGTAGACATTTCACTCTACAAGAGAGGTAAAGGTCGAAAAAATGTCCTATATCCAAATATCCCATCTTCTATTGCCCCAGTCCCCCATAATGAAGAGTTACCCGTTCCATGCCCACCCACCATGGAGGAAATAGAAGAAACGCCTTTAATATCCTCCGATGAAGATGAAGATGCTGACTTCGAGGCAAGCTCCAATACGTCATCCCATTCCCCCAACCAGAAAGACATAGACGACCTAGTCAGGGATATGAACCTTACGAAAACCAACGCAGAAATTATGACGTCCCGCCTTAAAGAGTGGAATCTTTTGGACCCAAGTGTCAAGATCTCTTTCTACAGGAATAGGCATTTGCGATACGCTTCTTTCTACTCCTGTTTTGCATCGAGCTCTCTTTGCTACTGCTGTGATGTGAATGGCCTTTTTGCTGAGATAGGAATTGAATACAGCCCTGCTGATTGGCGTTTGTTTATTGACAGTTCAACTAGAAGTTTAAAAGGCGTCCTACTACATAATGGAAACATGTTTCCATCTATTCCTCTGGCTCATTCAGTTGAATTGAAGGAAGAATATGAAAATATAAAGTAGTTGCTAGACAAAATAAACTACAGTGAACATAGATGGGATGTATGTGGAGACTTCAAAATGCTAAGATTCCTGCTTGGACTACAGGGCGGTTACACTAAATATTCATGTTTCCTCTGCCTTTGGGACAGCAGAGCAGATGGTTAGCACTTTGTCAGAAAGGAATGGCATGTGAGAAATGAGTTTAATTCAGGCAAACACAATGTTCTTAACGAAGCCCTTGTTCCAACAGACAAAATTTTGCTACCCCCGCTGCATATCAAGCTTGGTCTTATTAAGCAATTCATCAAAGCTTTGGATGCTGAAAGTGATGTTCTTTATCATATACGTTCAATGTTTCCCAAACTTTCTGAAGCTAAAATCAAGGGAGGCATATTTGTTGAACCCCTAGTCAGACGCATGTTAGCATCTAAAGAGTGAGAAGAAAAAATGACAACTCTTGAAAAAAATGCTTGGCAGTCATTTCGGCTTGTAGTCTATGGACTTTTAGGTAACAAGAAGAACGACAACTACAAAGAGCTAGTAGAAAATCTACTCAAACACTTTCAAAGGTTAGGTTGTAAAATGTCCCTGAAGTTACACTATCTGGACTCGCATTTAGAATTCTTCAGACCAAATTTGGGTGACGTAAGTGAAGAACATGGTGAACGTTTTTACCAAGATATCCAAACCATGGAGAGGAGATATCAGGGAAAATGGGACGAAGCTATGATGGTCGACTATATCTGGTGTTTAATACGAAATAATCCACGGGACTACAAGAGAAAAAGTCGCTCAAATGTACATTTTTAAGCATTATCAGTTTAGATTTGTGAGCATATTTGTGTGCATATTATATAGGGTGTCTCAAAAGTCCCTGTGCACCTACACACACACACACACACACACACACCACCACACACACACACACACACACTATATATATATATATATATATATATATATATATATATATATATATATATTCTCTGAATAATACTCGTACTTATCGTATTACTCAGAGATTATATATATGTAGATGCACAGGGACTTTTGAGACACCCTGTATTTGGGTGCATTATATATACATTATATACGCATTATATATCCACATTATATATACATTATATATCTTTGAATATGAAATATATTTATTTTCCTTTCCTTTTCTTCATTGTGATTTTGCTCTCTGATAAGCCACTAGGTACAAAAAATAGATTATGGTTTTCAAAAGAAACTAGAGTTTTCACGAGAAAACTAACGCGATTTTTTAATTCAGCGCATCCAAAAACATAAAGAACCACCAAAAAAATAAGATAAACAAATTTTCCAAAAAATTTTACAGAGTGTAATGAACATTGCCAAGATTTGGGAATTTGCTCAGAATGATTTGTTACAATAATTAATTATCATTCGCTATATTACATTTAATTAATAATACATGATAATTTTTCATTTTTTGACGCTTTCTTCGTAAATAGATTTAAACTAAAGAATGGCATGAAATTGAGTAGATGAAGGGTGGCACATCTTTACTCAGAAGTAGCGCATAACACGTTTCATTTGACTTCATTTTAATGGTTCTCAACAGCGAGTTCGCATTGTGATACATTAAATATACTATTTGCTTAATTTCTTCGTTTAAATTGTACGTAGTTAAATAACCAATTATTCTTCCATCCATAAAAGGTATTCTTTTTTCTGAATACAATTTCTGAAGTTTGTGACAAAAAGTTCGACAATTTCTCTTTGCTGCGCGTAACCTTTAAGTTGAAAATTAGAATAATAGATTCAGAATTCAGCACACGTCTTATTACCTTGCCCAAGGTCACGCGTTCCACTCACTCGATATTTATCTATTGGGGGAAGGGGTTATTGAGGTTTAAAAGGGCCTCCACATTACGATTTAATATCGAACACGATTAAAGGCTTCGCATTGTGTAAATAACATACAAAAATATAATAATGCCACATGGTTCGGGTCTTTTCCGTTTGGGGGGGCTAGCAGCGAATTTTAATGAAAATTGCTATACTAATGTAGTTTTGGTCACTGATTTCAAAAATAACTTTCTTTTTTTGGAGAAATGAAAAACAAACGTATTAGAGCACTTTAAATAATTAATATGTGTTTTAACTAGTTTAAACTAGTTACGGAGGATTGTGTTAAATTTAGCCAGAGTCACAAACTGCTACTCTTTATGAAAAAGTGTTCTAAGTGTGGGAAAGTGTGTTCCTTTGATAAAAATACCCAGTTCTTTCGTTGCCAAAAGCGTCGGTCAAACGGTAAAAAGTGCAACTTTACGAAGAATACGTTTTTTGAAGAATCCCGGCAGATCTGTAAAAGTAGCAGGAAAAAATCAAGAATTAATGCCCGGTTAGGTCAATTGAATGCCCGGTTAGGTCAATTGAATGCTAGGTTAGGTCAATTGAATGCCCGGTTAGGTCAATTGAATGCTAGGTTAGGTCAAATGAATGCCCGGTTAGGTCAAGTCATATTTTCGTTAAAAACACACATTAATTATTTAAAGTGCTCTAACATGTTTGTTTTTCATTTCTCCAAAAAAAGAAAGTTATTTTTGAAATCAGTGACCAAAACGACATTAGTATACCGATTTTCATTAAAATTCGCTGCTAGCCTCCAAACGGAAAAGATCCCATGGTTCTAGCTTCCAATAGCACGCACGCACACACACACGCACGCACGCACACACACACACATATATATATATATATATACATACCGTATATATATATACACACACACACACACCTTTGGTTAGCTTCCGCCCGAATTGTTCATTCTAACGAAGGTCAAGCTTTTCACTCCACCTTAGACCTACAGTTTAACGTGGAATCCGAAACACGCCCCACCAGCAGCCCAGCGTCTTAACCACTAGGCTACCAAGGGTACCCATTTATCTACCAACCACTTTCTTTATTGTGTGGAAGGATGAACAGATGCGTTTTGCTGCGCGCCAGCTGCCGTCACCGGGTCTCGATCCCGGGACCGATGGGTTCGTAGTCAGCGACGCTAACCACTACACCACCGAGGATATATATATATATATATATATGATGAATAAAACCAAGAAGGAAAGGAAACAGAATGGTGCTCAAGCGCTTTCGTCTAATGACATCCTCAGGAACACTGAAGTACATAAAGAGTTACAGCCTATATATACGTTACAGAAAAAAAAAAAATATATATATATATATATATATATATATATATATACAACACCGGAGAAATAAAAATAAAAATTAAACATTAGAGGATTGTGGGAGGAGCATACAAATTTGTAAGGAAAAACTACCGATTTTTAGCACTGTTACAGCACTTTTAGAATTGTTTCCAACCAATGTTATAGTTAATTAAAAAAAATAATAAAACTAAAAATAAAACTTATAAGAGGAGCATACAAATTTATACTGAAAATCTGCCCAGGTTTTAGCACTCTGCCCTTCTTGTCTAATGTTTAATTTTTATTTTTATTTCTCCGCTTATTGTATATATATATATTTTTTTTTCTGTAACGTATATATAGGCTGTAACTTTATGTACTTCAGTGTTCCTGAGGATGTCATTAGACGAAAGCGCTTGAGCACCATTCTGTGTTTCCTTTCCTTCGTGGTTTTATTCATCATAAATATTTTTCACGTGTTACTTTCGTGAAATAATTTTCATATATATATATATATATATACCGTACGGTATTACGAGTTGGTGTGACATTTTGATGCGATCTTGTATCACTTCGTACCAACATACACATGAAAATAATACCGCTAATTTTACACTCAAGTAGATCCACTTGACAAAAGTAAACAAAGAAACAAAATAATAATAATAATAATAATAATAATAATAATACAGTTAAAGGAAGTGTACATATGAAATTCTATTTGTAAATTGTTAAAGGGAACTTAAAAGAAATGTCAAAACATTTTCTAGAAATGTCACTGGAAATAGTAGGCTATATTGTATTACTAGAAATGTTATCGTATCTATATAAAAATACGATCACGATCAAGGATCAGGTAAGTTATTTCAACATGGCGTTAGTTTTACCACAGTTATGCACTCAAATACAGTTTTTTTTATAATAAATATTATGAACGAAATGATGAAATGATAAGCAATGATATTTTCCACAAATTTTAAAAACACTCGGTCTGAAAATAGTCCACAGTCTATTGTTCTCTTTTTACAATTGAAAAAAAATTATATTTATATATATAAATCGGGTTATTTTTTAAACACGTGACACTCTAGAATCTAGAAGGTGCGTATTTTTTTTTATTAATTGAAATAAAAACGTGAAATTTTTACTGTACCTTCTCTATACATGGAGAATTATTCCCCAAGCGCGTAACGTATTCTACGTGATGTCTTCTTATCTCATTAATTCTTTGCGCACGAACAACAAAATTTTCAAGTACTCTGGACAGAGTTGGTGTTCAAATCTGAGAAATTTCTCGTTTTTTGATACTTTCAATGCTTCTATTGTTTGTCAATTCTGTTTAAACACTCTTACCTTTTAAATAACCACACGGATAAAAGTCACAGAGGTTTAGATCTGGTGATGTTGGTGGCCATGATATTCCTTTATCATAAACCGCAGGAAATCTGACGAAAGTATTGTGTAAGTATCGATAGCTGAAAGGACATAGAACATGTTTTGCAAAAAATTCCCCATGTGTAGAGAATGTACAGTAAAAATATTATGCTTTTATTTCAGTTAATAAAATAAAATACAAACCTTTTAAAGTATCAGATATTTAAAAAGAATCACCCAAGGTATATATATATATATATATACAGGGTGTCCCATAAGTCCGGCATCATAGGAGAAACTCATATTTTTCTATTTCTACAAACCATAATTCATATTTTTCTATTTCTACAAACCATAATTCAGATTTTTCTCTTTCTACAGGCCATAATGTTGTGTTAGCAGACTTGTTGCAAAGTTTAAGGAAACAGGATCCATAGAAGATAAACCACGCAGTGGACCTTCAAGGAGGTCCACTGACGATGATACAGCGACTGCTATCCTGGCTCATTTTAACAGAAGTCCCAATAAGTTTCTTCGGCGATTGTCCACCGAGACAGGAGTGTCGAAAAGTAGCATCCATCGCATTCTTCAGGCTCACAAATGGCATCCATATAAACTTCAGATCCTACAGAAATTAAGCGAAGATGATCCCGACCGGCGGATGGAATTTTGTGAATGGGCTACTGAACAATGTGCTCGAGATGCCAATTTCCCGTCCACCTTTCTCTTCAGTGACGAGGCTGTTTTTTATGGAAATGATGAAGTAAATCGACAGAACACCCGCTATTGGTCTCAAAACAACCCTCACTGGTATACCTCTTCAAAAGAACAAGGTGCATCTCGGGTGATGGTATGGTGTGGCATTTGAAAGGATCGCATCATAGGCCCCCTCTTTTTCGATGAACATGTCACTGGAGGCACCTACCTACGTATGCTCAAGGAAGAAGCATTTCCCAGTGTCTTGAACGAAGAAGGAAATTTCCCAACATGGTTCCAGCAAGACGGCGCTCCTGCACATTACAGCACCCAAGTAAGGGAATACCTGTACCAACAATTCCCTGGTCATTGGATAGGACGTCGAGGGGCTGTGGAATGGCCAGCGAGAAGCCCGGATCTCACGCCACTAGATTTTTATCTCTGGGGCCACTTGAAAGCGCTGGTATACGCAGAGAAAATTAGGAGTGTTGAACATTTGCGGCAGCGTATTATTGGGGCATGTAACACCATTACTCCTGACATCATTCACCGTGTGCTTGCTGACTGGGTATCACGTCTGAATTTGTGTAGTGAAAACAATGGTGGACATATTGAGCACGTTCTGTAAATAAAAGCTTTTGTTTTGCCTTTTTTTATTATTTTTCCTATGATGTCGGACTTATGGGACACCCTATATATATATATATATATATATATATATACAGAGTGGGCCGTAAGTTTCCATACATAGGAAAAATTAAACGTTTGTTTTTATGTTTCAGATACCCTAAGAATATGCGTTTGACGTAAGATCTTGTTTACTGATGAAGCAAATTTTTACGTCAATGGAGAGGTTAATCGGCAAAACATACGTTATTGGAGTAATGCTAACCCTAACTGGCTGAGTCCGACGAAGATGCAAGGTGCCGGTAAAGTGATGGTGTGGGCCGGGATATGGGGTGACAGAATTATTGGACCAATTTTTGTCAGTGGAAATCTTAATGCCGAAAGGTATCTTAACATGTTGCAAGAAGAGATTTTCCCATCCCTGCTAAACGAGGAAGGTAACTTCCCAGTTTACTTCCAGCAAGATGGAGCTCCACCTCATTATGGTCTTCACGTGCGTCGGTATTTGGATCAGCAGTTTCCGGATGCTTGGATTGGTCGGCGTGGTCCTGTGGAGTGGCCTCCCAGATCCCCAGATCTCACCCCCCTTGATTTCTATCTTTGGGGGCACTTGAAGGCCATGGTGTATCAGGAAAAGATACGAGACATAAATCATCTAAAGGAACGTATCACCAACGCCATTACAAGCATAACATCAACTGTGCTAATGCGTGTTCATCAACAGTGGGGAACACGTATTGAAATGTGTTTTCAAAACAATGGCAACCATGTAGAGCATATTATATAAATAAAAATGGTTGTCCATAACAAAATGTTTATTTTTCCTATGTATGGAAACTTACGGCCCACCCTGTATATATATATATATATATATATATATATATATATATATATATATATATACTACACACAAAAGTTTCTCAGGGGAACATTCTGAGTTGTATCATATATATACACAAACCTGTGTATAAAGGCCACCCAAGAGAAATAGCCTTCAATGCCTTAAAAGACAGGTGGCTTTCTATGCAGATTATGCTGCGGCCATTGTTTTCATTGAAATATAATATAGTGTAGGCCCTTATATTATCTCAATTCACGTGTGCATCGTTAACTGTCATTTAAATCTTTTTCAAATTTGACTCAAATTTTGTTTGTAAGTTTGCGAGGAAAAATTAGCAAGTTGAAACGGTCAAATATGCCATTTTATTGCACAAATGTGTACTTTTAGGAAATGATGATTGTTTAACGATCGGGCCAACGAAAGCAAATTCAATGGTTGTTGACAGCAGGTAAAGGGTACCGTACAGGAATTTTTCGTGGTGGTGGTGGTGGTGGTGCCTCTTAAGTGGCCGCTAAGAGCAGGTGATTGTTCTCAAAAGGTGGCCACTAAGAGCAGGTGACCGTTCTGAAAAGATGGCCGCTAAGGAAATGTTTAACTCTTTCAGGCACGTGGGTTAAGAATTAATCCACCTTTTCAGTCATAATTTCATTCTATAACCACCACATATACTCCTTTTCCGTCCGTCAAATTGTAACAAGATTATCGCATGAAACAAAACAAAAAAAATAAAATAAAAATAAAATAAAATGGAAAAAATAATAAAATAACCTAATAATAAGTTACTGCGTGTGTACCAGAAAGAGTTTATATATATATATTATATATATATAATATATATATATATATATATATATATATATATATACAGGGCGTCCCAAAAAAATGTATACACACTTTAACAGCTGATAGCTCAATTGATGTTTCTTTCTTTCCAAGTTAAACCCATTAGAATTAATAATGGCAGTCAGACTAAGCTTTGAACAAAGGAAATTCATTCTAAAATGCTACTGGAAGTGTGAAAACGCAGTTGAAGTGCAAAGACAGTTTAGGAGGGAGTTTCAAACAGATCCACCAACGCGACTTACCATCACTCGAATTAGAGATGTTTGAAGCCGATGGAACTGTTCAGAATGTCCACAAGAAGCGTTCCGGAAGACCACGGACATCGACAAGCCCCACAAAGCAAGAAAGAGTACTGGAAACGTATCACCAAAGTCCAAGAAAATCTGTGCGGCAAGCGAGTCGTGAGGTAGGAATTTCAGAATCGTCTGTCCAACGCATTTTGCGCTGTCAATGGAAAAGTTACATTCCAAGATTAGTCCATGCTATTAATGAAGATGATCCGGACCGAAGAGTGGAGTATTGCGAGTGGTACTTGGCACGATGTGGATGTGGATTGGACGAAGGGGTTTCGTAGAATACCCTCCGCGTTCACCAGACCTCACACCACTAGACTTTTTTTGGGGATACTTAAAAGACAAAGTCTACGCTGTAAAACCTGCAACAGTCGCTGAATTGAGAGCAGCCATTGAACGAGAATGCACACAAATACCAAACGAAATGTTTCGTGATGTTTGCGATTCCATTGTTTCGCGTTATCAGCAGTGCCTGGACCAGAACGGACGTCAGTTTGAAAACAGGCGTTGACAAAACAATTAAATAATGTCTGTAGATTCTATTACATTTTGAAAATGAAATGTATTTTAATAAACACTGCCTTTATAAGTATTTAAAGTGTGTATACATTTTTTTGGGACGCCCTGTATATACCCTGAACTCGGAAGAGCGGAACGAAATATGCAGGAAACTCCAGTAATCATGGAGGAGGACGTAGAAAAGGCAATAAAAACATTGGCGAACGGCAAAGCCACAGGAGCTGATGGAATCCCGAAGGAGTTGATGGAGGTGGGGGTGAGGCTGTGGTGAGGTGGATGCGTGGTCTTTGTCAGGTGGTGTTGGAGGGAGGAAGGGTGCCGAGTGACTGGAGTGAGGCCATTATATTACCCATATACGAGAAGGGAGACGCCAAGAGATGCGAGAATTATCGACCCATCAGCTTACTATCGCACTCTTATAAAGTTCTCGCCAAGATAATTCAAGATAGGATAAACAGAAGAGAAGATGAAGTGATCTCGGAAGAACAGGCAGGTTTCAGAGCAGGTAGAAGCACAGTTGACCATATATTCACTTTCTCGCAGATTATCGAGAAGATGTGAGAAAAGGGAAGAGATATGTTCTGTGTGTTTATTGATTTTAAGCAGGCTTTCGATTTGGTATGGAGAAAAGGTATGATGAAAGTGCTAGAATGTTGGGGAATAGAACAAAGCATAATTCACACAATCAACAGTTTATACGAACACACAACAGCAAGAGTAAGGAAAGACCAGATCTTAACGGAGCGATTCAGAACAACGGGCGGAGTGATACAAGGGTGCCCGATGTCCCCCCACCTCTTCAACATGTTTATAGAATGGGTGATGGTGATGGCACGGGAAAATTGCCATACAGGTGTTAAGATCGGTGGGGTGGAAATAACAAACTTGAGATATGCGGATGATATAGTTCTATTAGCAGAATCGAAAGATCTCCAGAGAATGGTCTCATTGACAGAAGAACAATGTGCCAAATACAAGCTAGTGGTTAACAGAGAGAAGACAAAATGTATGAAGAGTGGACGCCTGAGAGAAGTTTTAGACATACGGCTGGGCGGAGAAAAAATAGAACAGTTGGATGAGTTTAAGTACTTGGTAGTACACTTTACTACATGCGGAGGCACAGAGAGGACAGTTCAAGAGAGAATATCATTGGGACGAAAATCATTTGAAAGACTAAACAAAATCTGGAAAGACAGGAACATCTCATTAAGTCTGAAAATCAGACTATTAAGAGCAATAGTTATTCCTACAGTATTATACGGTGCAGTATATTGGACGCTGAAGAAGATAGAGGAAAAGAAACTGCTGGCATTTGAAATGAAATGTTTAAGAAGGATATGTAATGTGCGGTGGGAGGACAGGGTAAACAACGAAAGAGTGAGAGAAATGAATAATGTCAGAGACTCGATATTAGACTGGGTAAAAGATGCGCAGAGGAGGTGGTTTGGGCATGTACAAAGGAAGGACCGGGAGAGATGGCCGAAGGTGCTGCATGGACGAGTTGAGGGCACCCGACCGAGGGGACGGCCGAGGGAAACGTGGCTTAGACGTTTCCGCAGAGCAAACGAGGAGCGGACCATGCAGCAGCTGACTCACATGGCGTCGGACAGAGGGACGTGGAGAGGATGGACATCGAATGTGGGGCCCAACCCGGAGAACTCCGGACGGGACTTAAGTAAGTCACAATATATAATATATATATATATATATATATGTGTGTGTGTGTGTGTGTGTGTGTGTGTGTAAAAATGAACAATGAATAATTCCTATATTCTTATAGTCATTCGTATAATTCTTATATAAATTGTATATTTATATAAATCCTTATATTTATATAATCCTTATAGTCATTATATTCATAAGTTATAATACTTATATTTGTATACATTTATATTCATATATTCATTTTTACATAGAGACCAAAATCGCCTAACGCTGACACGAGTTTAGATAAATTTTTGATTTGCTTTCTATTTTATAATTGGTGAATTATTTCTTTTTAAACTACTTAACCTTTTTTTTAGATTTAGCTTAATAATGGAATCTTGTTCATTTCCTGTATACATTCTCTCTTCGTTGTAAAAGATGAAGTCATGTCCTGCTTAACGTTTAATTTTGAATCTTAAGCATTTAATTTTTGCTCATGTGCATGATTGTAATTCGTGATGGGAAGGCATATTTCAATTTCCATTTTTAGTTAACTCGGCAGATCATGATAACATTAGATCTGTAAATATGTTGTTTAAAATAAAAATATGGCTTCCTTTGCTTAGCAGTCTAGACCTTGCTACAGCTAAAATATTTGTTTTGTCTTTAAATAATTTGCAAAGTAACTCAGCCTATTGAGAATAATAATAATAAAAAAAAGCAGATCAGAATTAAGTAATAATGATGTCAGTAAAAGTTTCAGTATATAAACCCATAAAATTTCTCCAATGTTCATTCTGATTTTTACTGATCTGACTTAGATGCTGAGCATTACCTGTAACATTTTAGTAGTAAAATATAGTAAGAAATATCTTTGTCTTCTCCTTCGAGCCTTGCTCACTTCAGAGAACTTAAGTCTTAAATAGAAAAAACTAATTTCCCGATACGTTATAAGAAGAACCAGGGAACCTTCAGAGAATTTAGTCAGCCTCACAGAATCCTCCGATCCAATGCAAGAAGAAATCGGAGTGTCGTATAGAAGAAACTACTACGATTCCCTATACGGTAGCAGCTACTCCAGAGTGACAAATCCGTTGCTGCCACCTAACCAGAACCCCAGTCAACTTCGAACCAACCAAGGTCATAGACGGAGGAGTTAACAACTGGCGACCTCTGCAACCAGGATTCTTCCAGTCTTCCAGACCCTGGAACTAGAACCAATATTCAGTTGACCGGCGTGTCACGACTTCCAATTCTTCACTGCCATCATTCGACCGGTGTGTCACGACTCCAAGTTCTCCACGCCCATTCTTCGTCCAGGAACAAGTGGCCAGCAAGACACGTCTTCAGGACACGTCTCCAAGGATTTCGCCGTCGGAATCTTGTTTAGTACAAATCTCTTTTTCAAATTAATTACTAAACACTGAGAAGTCAGCATTATTAACAGTTAATAATTAGTATCAAGCTAGAATTAACACAAAACACAGTGAACATTCCATACACCAGTGATACATTTCTTTGTCTTCTCCTTCGAGCCTTGCTCTCTTCAGACAACTTACTCTTAAATAGAAAAAAATAATTTCCCGATATTATAAGAAGAATCGGGGAACCTTCAGAGAATTTAGTCAGCCTCACAGAATTCTCCGATCCACTGCAAGAAGAAATCGGAGAGTAGTATAGAAGAAACTACTGCGATTCCCTATACAGTAGCAGCTACTCCAGAGTGACAAATCTGTTGCTGCCACCTAACCAGAACCCCTGTCAATTTCGAACCAACCAAGGCCATAAACGGAGGGGTTAACATATATATATATATAGTAAACCCTCGTCGTCCAACGCGGGGGTTAGGTTCCTCGAGAACGGAGCGTTAGGTAAATCCGCGTTTGACAAACTTAATACCTTATGGGATAAATGGGGACACGTGAACCAGGCCGCATAAAGTTTTCCATTAATACTTAGATACATAGATTTTTTATTCACACATAAATGAATTTCCCTACCTATATTGTATATGAAATAAGAACATCATAAACATAATGATATTTACATATGATAAATAAAAATATATTAAATGAAAATAGTACGCATCTTTCCTTCACTCTTTCGGATGGTGCGTATGGTAGACTCATTCACGTGATACTCGCGGCCAAGTGATGTTATTCTCATACCACCACGCAATTTATCTAGAATCTTTATTTTTTTTGGCTAAGTTCTACGACTTTTCTTCTCTTCATTATCATTTGCAGACGCTTTACGTTTTGGTGCCATACTGGTGTCTGAGGGTAATAGCAAAACAACGGCAAAATACGACAAAAACAATCCAACACAACTTCACTGAACTTAACGCGGTAGCGAGACTGAGACAAAGGGTGATGCGAAGGGTGACGCGGGAGGGAGGGAGATGCGGGAGTGTTGGAGAATGTAGGAAAAAACACTAGAGCGCGCATTAGCACGCGTACAGTACTACTGTATTAGAGCGTGTTTGGCGGACCGTGTATAATAAAATTTTCCGCTTTCGGCAAATAACTGTTCGCATTTATTTTTCCGTGGACGTTGGTTGACTATATATATATATATATATAATAAGCACAACAACCACAGGGAAAAAGGAAAAAAAAACACGAAATTTGAGTTGGTTTCTTGTGCTCTCCACCTCACCTAGCCATATATATATATATATATATATGTATATATATATATATATATATATATATATATATATATATATATATAATATATATATATATATGTGTGTGTGTGTGTGTGTGTGTGTGTGAAAAATGAACAAGAAAATAAAAATATGAAGTTTACTATCGTTACATTACTTTTTAATGACACTTAAAATTTCTATAAGTTTAAAATTGTATAAATTGTAAGTGTCATAAGTGAAAATCATAAATTGTACGTAGGGTGTAAATCGTACGCTCTTGAATTATAGCTAAGAACGATACAAGTTCCTTTCCAAATCTTTAACAATCCCATTGTATAGTTAAATGAATCTTGCAAGTCTTACGAAGTGTATAAAATTTAAAAATTGATGCGGATGTTTTAAATCTATATCTGTATCCGTTCCTACGTTATTGTTTATTTCTACTGATTCCTCATATTTTTATATAGGAAAGAACGCATTCCCCATGAATCATCATACAATGAATGGCATTATATTACAATGCTGTAACGTCTGCTCACCTGATCCGCCTGATTGTTGCAGTACGTTTTCAGTGTGAGTTTGGAGCCACATTCGTAGCACTTGAAGCACGAGGAGTGGAAGAATGAAAAGTCCTTCAGGGGCCCGATCCGGTCCACCTGGTACACTGTCTTTCCACATCTTTGGCAGAGGTTTTCGTATAGGTTCATCATATTCGTGGGCATTCTGCGGCAGAGGAAACATCATCACATACGGCAAAATTCAAATACAAATACAATAGTCTATAAATAGGGTAAAACTTACTTCTTTATTAGATACTCTACATATAACCTGAATTACGCATTACCCTTTTTTGCGCAATACCTAACTAATATATATATACCTTTCAACCTTTCAAATGTTCCGTGCGATGATGATTCATATATATATATATATATATATATATATATATATAATATATATATATATATAATATATATATATGTGTGTGTGTGTGTGTGTGTGTGTGTGTGTGTGTAGATAGGTACATGGCTACATAAACAGATAAGGTTTAAAAAAAGTGGGACATTATTGTAGTCATAAGTGTTCAAGGTGGTATTGGAGAATATTTACTAAAGTGGCGCTAAGAGGGGATTCCATAGCCAAAGAATCAATATCTTACTTAAGTTGTCCTTTAAATAAGAAAAACGTATCGATAACTGCCAAAGTTAAATATTTAGAGAATTCTTGTTTAGTAAGGTTTAAAAATCAGAGTTGTCTCTATTAGTATCGTATATAGGTATTATTTATGCAGATATTAAGGGCCTCATCCATAGATATATTAGTACAGAGAGATTCTACATCGAAAGTGCTCATGGAAAAATTGTTAGCGTTAACAGAAAGAATATCTTTGAACAAAAGGAATTATGTAGTGTATTCGTTCGTTGTTTGGTCAGTCAAAAATGGAACTAAGAATTTAAGAAATTTATAATTATGTGTAGGGCATGCGAAAAAGATAGGGCGTATTGGGGTATTATTCTTGTGAATTTTGGGAAGGTCATAAAGAGTGTCGGGAGCTGATCCCGATGAATATAATTTTTTTTTAAAGATCTTTAAATATTTTATTTTGATCAAAGAACTTCTTAAGGAATCTATTTAATTTATCTTCGAGTCTAAGGAATTATCTTATCAATTATCTGTACAGGATCTTCATCTACTTTTTTAAAACTTTAGAACATTGTTCACTTTATCAATGTAAGAATAATCGGACCTTTTCCAGTTTGTGTACCGTTTTTCATATAATTTATTTTTGCTTCTTTTCAGATAAAAAATGAGTGATAATATCAATCTCTTTAGTTAGGCTTATAAGGCTAACTAACGAAAATATCACGACCTAACCTAACCAATCGTTAGGTTAACTGTACGCCCTTGACGATTGGTTAGGTTAGGTCATGATATTTTCGTTAGTTAGCCTTATAAAGCAAAAATAAATTATATGAAAAACGGTACACAAACTGGAAAAGGTCCGAATTATTTTTATTTAAAAGGACGACCCCTTTTCCTTTATCGGAATGGGTTATAACGATGGAGTCTTCTTTTGAGAGATCTTTTAAGGTGGTTAGATCTTTCTTACTTACTACAAAGGATGAAACTTTAAACGGTTTAAAATTATAAAAATACTTATTAGTGATATTGGAAAGTTGGAAGTCTGGATTCTGGATTCATCTCTTATACGTAATTGTTTAAGATTGTTGCAAAAAATTTTCAAATGAGGAAAAATATTCCAAATAATTAAGTTTAAAATTTGGGAGTTTAACCCATTCAGTGTCCATTCTGTACCTAACGTAAGATAACCTAACCGTAGCCGCCGCGTACAAGTACGTACAAAGCACCGAAATGATTAAAACGCAATCGTAGGGAAAGAAGTATTTTCTCTTTAACACTTAAAACTTTTTTAGGAAGATTAAAAATAATTTTATTTGGGTCTAAAGTCTAAACGGTTGAAGTTTGTGTCAAGGACTAAAGACTGAACTTTCTTTTCATTCACCGCTACGCAATACCTGATTCTCGCGGCATCCCGAAATCTCGTGGCACCCCTTTATGGCACCCCAACTTTTTTTAAGGCACCCAAGTTGTGAATCTCTCTCTCTCTCTCTCTCTCTCTCTCTTTGTACCGACTGTTAGTCCTGCACGCATGTGATAGAAGCTTGAACGCAATGAGAACTATTATGTTTAATCTTTTATTGTCAAACAAATTAATTATTAAAGAAAACTTTCAGCTGAACCAAAATATTTTACGTTAAAACAAATCTTACGTTACGTTAACAAAATATTTATTTCAAAACTGTAATGTTAAAACAAATACGGTTTCTTTGAAACATTATTGTATATATATATAGGCTGACCATATTTCCTTGAGACAAAAACGGGACATTGGGATGGCAAAAAAGGGACGGGGGTTATGTAATATTCTGTATTCATGAAAAAGTAAGTACATAAACATATTGAGCTTACAATTATTCTTCAGTGACAGAACCCATACAAAAACCCATACAAAACGGTACTGTCCCGTTCAAAACGGTACGTATGGTCAGCCTATATATATATATATATATATATATATATATATATATATATAAGCAAACAACCACAAGGAAAAGGAAACACAAAGTCCGAGCGCTTTCGTGATATATTCACATTATCAAGGAGGAACAGGAAATAGACGGAGATTACAAAGTACATGAGTTAAATAGACAAGCAAAAAATTCACAACTTTGTAATCTCCGTCTATTTTCTGTTCCTCCTTGATAATGTGAATATATCACGAAAGCGCTCGGACTTTGTGTTTCCTTTTCCTTGTGGTTGTTTGCTTATTAATAAGGTCACGTGTTATTTTGTGATTTTAGTGCATATATATATACCGTATATATGTATATATATATATATATATATACAGGGTGGGCGGAAAGTAGCTCCCTATTTTGGATTGGTAAAAAATACGTATATTATCCATTTATTTCAGAAGAAATAATATGAAAAGGTAGGCATACATGGTAGGTTTTCTCTAAAATTCAATGTGGGCTCCAACTCTTTCCACCAGCTTCTGGAGCCTCCCAGGAATGGCGTCCACTGACTTTAGCAGGAACTCCGGCGGGATGGAGGACATGACTTCCCGAATTCGGTCCTCCAGTTCTTCCAATGTCCTCGGTTTGGTGCGGTAGACTTCTTCCTTTACCCACCCCCAAAGAAAGAAGTCGCACGGTGTCAAGTCGGGGCTCCTGGCTGGCCATTGATGTGGACCACGACGATCCATCCAACGCCCAGGGAAGTGGGCATCCAGCCACTCACGGACAACAAGAGCGAAGTGCGGAGGGGCGCCATCTTGCATAAATATCAGATCGTCGATGTTCTCCCATGTGCTGACAACCGGCCAGACCTCGTTTCGCAACATAGCAAGGTACCGCTCAGCATTCATGGTGTTGCGCAGAAGGAACGGGCCCACAACCTGATCTGAGGTCATACCACACCACACCGTTACATTGAACCGATTCTGCCGTTTTTCAGCGGTAACCGTGCGACTTCTTTCTTTGGGGGTGGGTAAAGGAAGAAGTCTACCGCACCAAACCGAGGACATTGGAAGAACTGGAGGATCGAATTCGGGAAGTCATGTCCTCCATCCCGCCGGAGTTCCTGCTAAAGTCAGTGGACGCCATTCCTGGACGGCTCCAGAAGCTGGTGGAAAGAGTTGGAGCCCACATTGAATTTTAGAGAAAACCTACCATGTATGCCTACCTTTTCATATTATTTTTTCTGAAATAAATGGATAATATACGTACTTTTTTACCAATCCAAAATAGGGAGCTACTTTCCGCCCACCCTGTATATATATATTATATATATATATATATATATATTAATGGTGGACCGGATGTCAGTTTTTCAACATCTGCGGATGCGGATCTTTAATTTCAATATCCGCGGATGCGGATATTTAGTTAATCTATCAATATAATATAGAATTATGAATATATGACATAATTTTTCAAATTTCGTGATAGTACTATTATGGCAGGCAATGCATACGAATTAAAATTAATATTAATGTTTTCATTATGATAAAAATAATAACTTTCTCAAGAGTTTCAGCCACAGAAAATTCAATGAAACATGTTTCATTCAATTTTCTGTGTTACCAGCTATTTATATTTTCAGGTTTATATATACAGTATGTTTGTTCATTAATAATTATTAATACTTTACATGAAATGTGCATTACTGGGCCTTATAAGCTACTTTTTAAGCTAATTTAATTGTAAATTACATAATTTATTAGAGGTAATATCCGCATAACATCGGCAGTCAGAAGTGCGGATGCAGATGCGGATGTTAAAAATGATGTGGATATCCGCAGATGCGGATATCCGGTCCACCACTAATATATATATATATATATATATATATATATATATATCACACACATAGAGAGAGAGTTACAAGGACAAGAGGAAGCCTCAAAGACCTTCCGGTCCGCTCTCGAAGGTTCCACATTATTTTCTCTCTCTCTCTCTCTCTCTCTCTCTATATATATATATATATATATATATAGAGAGAGAGAGAGAGAGAGAGAGAGAGAGAGAGTTACAAGGACAAGAGGAAGCCTCAAAGACCTTCCGGTCCACTCTCGAAGGTTCCTGTTAAGAAACAAGTTTATTTTTCTTTCAACTATCCTAGCAATAGTAGAAAACTGGATAGAAAAGTATAAGGCTCTCTCCCCACCCTCCGCTCCCTCCCTGCCACAGGCAGTTACGGAAAACGGTTGAAGAAAATACCTTGAACCTGGAAAAGTAGCCAAGGGAATTTTACAAGAAAGTGGAAAATATATAAAAAAGCCCTATAATTAGCATGCCCACAGAGACACCGTGCAAGCGAACTCCTGCAGAGTTACGTTATGTTTTATTCTTAAACCATGAGAGTATTCAGTACTTCGTCTAGCCTATTTTTAAACACATTTACACTTTGGCTGGAAACAACCTCCGAGCGTAGTTGGTTCCAGATATTAACTACTTTATAGGAAAAGGATTTTCCCAGACAGAGGTCCTAAATGTCTTTAGTTCCAGTTTAAAACCATTACTTCCTGTCGGAGTGGCATTAGTAGTGTGGGCGAAAAATGGGAGTGTGCAGGAATGTTGCAATGTTGAATAATGGGGCAAAGTGGGTTATGCAATGAAGGGGGAGGGGTTATGCAATGAAAGGGGGATTATGCAATGAAGGGGGAGGGGTTATGATGCAAACAAATAAATGCTGCAAAGGGGGAGGGAGCCTTGGGAGGAGAAGGGAGGATGACCTCCCCCGAAAGAGGTAGCCTTAACCTAAGAGAGGGAGAGAAAGGAGAAGGAGGGGTGTTCGCCTGGCTCCAGCCACACGCATAATGATTGTTTGTTTTTTTAATTAAAGCATATATTATATATTGACAGTTGGCTTAGAAATCCGTCAGTCGGTTTAGAAGGCTTAATCTGGCGTAAATGGCTTGTTCAGGTGTACATTATTAAGTTTGAGTTGCCAGATAGCGCTATTTATTTAAGTAATGCATATATTCTTGACAGATGGCTTAGAAACCCGTCAGTCAGTTTAGAAGGCGTAACCAGCCATTTGGTTTACATATAATTAAATAATATCGCTTATATACAACCAAAAGAATTAAATAAAACAAACACCATTACATCATTCTGTTTGGACGAATTATTGGAATCAATTTCATGAAATATATAAAAAACAAATATACAATCCAACACAAACGATGGAATATATATGATAAAAAAAAATAATAATAATAGTATAAGAAATACGAACGAGAAATATATATATATATATAGGGTGTCCCATAAGTCCGGCATCATAGGAGAAATTCATATTTTTTATTTCTACAAACCATAATTCATATGCTCGGGATGCCAATTTCCCGTCCACCATTCTGTTCAGTGACGAGGCTGTTTTTTATGGAAATGGTGAGGTAAATCGAAAGAATACCCGCTACTGGTCTCAAAACAACCCTCACTGGTATACCTCTTCAAAGGAACAAGGTTCATCTCGGGTGATGGTATGGTGTGGTATTTGGAAGGATCGCATCATAGGCCCCCTCTTTTTCGATGAACATGTCATTGGAGGCACCTACCTACGTATGCTCAAGGAAGAAGCATTTCCCAGTGTCTTGAACGAAGAAGGAAATTTCCCAACATGGTTCCAGCAAGACGGCGCTCCTGCGCATTACAGCACCCAAGTAAGGGAATACCTGTACCAACAATTCCCTGGTCATTGGATAGGACGTCGAGGGCCTGTGGAATGGCCAGCTAGAAGCCCGGATCTCACACCACTAGATTTTTATCTCTGGGGCCACTTGAAAGCGCTGGTATACGCAGAGAAAATTAGGAGTGTGTTGAACATTTGCGGCAGCGCATTATTGGGGCATGTAACACCATTACAGTGCTTCCATTCCTAGGGTAATTACCCTAGTCTAGGGTAATCACGTATGTCTTAGGGTAGTTCTTAGGGTAATAAAAAAATATGTAGAATCTAGGGTAATCAGACCTATCTTGTTCCAGTTCATTAAAATACAATTACATGTACGTAGGTTTGCAACATTTACCTCATTAGTATGAAAAGAAAAACACTTTGACGACAAAACTGTTCTTTTAGTTCAAACAAACGCTGGGAAGTGGTAAGAGTCCTATCGCTAGCTCAGCCTAGGTGGATACTCAAACCTTATTTATCCACACAACGCACTGCGCAGTCTCTGTCTCAGACTTGCAGTGCCACAATCGTTTGGCGGGTGAATTGGCGAGTCAACTCAAACTTTCAGTCAAAGTCTTTCAAAATATAGCATAAAATTCCCGATTTTTTTCACTCCTGTATAACAGGTAAGTCGCACTCCTCTCTGGAGTATTTCATATTTTAGACATAGCTTTAGGAATTTAAAGGCTAACAAGCATTAGTCACTTCCCATTTCGATTGGATAATTCGACAATTTTATGATTTAAAAATGTGCTGTTTGCTTAATTGTGCATAAAAATTTCACCTTATTTTAGATAAACGAAAGTTTTATAAATTTTATAGGCATCATTATTCAGTCATATTATGTATTTTTAAATTATTATATTTTTTAAATTCCCATATTAGCTACAAGCTCAATCTGGCAACCCTACATTAGGTTATTTGAATAAGCCAACTGTTTTCCATTAAAGTATTAGTATTACTGATATTCTAACATCGACTAGTTCACCCGTGCTATATCTTCTCATGAGGATACAAAAAGTTACATTATTTGAAAGCTTGAAATATATGATTCTTGAAATAAAAATAAAACGAACCTAATAAAAGTTAGTTTAGATAGATTTACATGTATGAGACCTGATCATGTCAAAGAAAACGATATATATATTTTTTGGACGGGTACTATATTATTTATTGGTGAAAATAAGGATGAATTCTTTACCAATTTAAATTCACGTTTTACGTATATTATTTGATATTCTGTAATATATATTCAACTGAATTATATGATGAGTATGTAAAAAATAGCTGTGCATTTCCTTAGAAAAGCAATTTTCCTACAAAAAAATCTTCAATTTAGTCTCGTTAGGTTAAACATGTTAAACATGAGTTATAGTCTCAAAGAAAACTTTTTTTGCACAGGTACTATGCTATCTAATTTGTGAAAATAAGAAACTCCTTATCATTTTAAATGAGTGTTTTACGTATATTTTGTGATATTCTATAACCTTCGACTGAATTATATATCTCATTTGGTTGATAACATATATAAGCTTTGCATTTTAACAAAAAAAAAAACGGAAATTGTCTTACAAGAAATCTTATACTTAATTATGTGTAAAATATATACGTTTTGTCATGGCTCCATTTGAGTATCTATGAAATTAATTTGTCTCTGTAGGATCACAAAATGGATGAACATCGGCAAAGTACTTCCATTGTAGATTGGTCTTATAGAAACTGTTTTGTCTTGTTTTAATTGTTTATTGATTTTAATTTCATATTATTATTATTTAGCCTGAAGATGAGCATATTGCTCGAAACGTTGCATTAAAGAAGACTTTTCATGGCATTTACATTCCTCCTTGTCATTGTGATTTCTCTTATATATATATATATATATATATATATATATATATATATATATATATATATATATATATATATATAGGGTAATCATTTGCAATCTAGGGTAATATCACTTTCGAGCTAGGGTAGAGCGAACGCGACTCCTGGAAGCACTGCACCATTACTCCTGACATCATTCACCGTATGCTTGTTGACTGGGTATCACGTCTGAATTTGTGTAGTGAAAACAATGGTGGACATATTGAGCACTTTCTGTAAATAAAAGCTTTTGTTTCTCTTTTTTTTTATTATTTTTCCTATGATGCCGGACTTATGGGACACCCTGTATAATAAAAAAAAAAAAATATATAAGAAATACAAAACGATTGAGTATAACCATCAATATAACTACAGGAGAAATATATATATATATATATATATATATATATATATATATATATATATAATATAATATATATACTGTACATATATATATATATATATATATATATATATACACACACAATTATATTAAATAATTAAATATATTGAAAATAAATACATACACTTTATCTCCTACTGCACTTAACTGATACCAAAAAATAAAATAAAAAATAATGTAAGAAATAAAAAACGATGGAGTATAACCATCAATATAGCAGTACAGGAGAAATATATTATATATTATATATATATATAATAGTAAACTTCCCAAATAACGGCACCCTCGGGGATTTGAGGGTGCCGTTATTGCGAATTTTCCGTTGTCTCGGAAGTTTTTTTTAAATGTATTTAATGCGTAAATAAAGGGGGATAAATAAGAAATAGAGAGATAATGAATACTACTTTATTAACTGGTAAATGCACAGTACATAAATAAAGCAAAAAGAACATTTTAAAATTGAAAAAAACTATTCTAAATTCTCCACCACGAGTGCTTCATCTGTAGAGGGTGCATTTTCTTCAATTGATTTCTTCAAGAATTTTCTTATGTCACCTTGTTGCGCGGATGCTTGTTTTTTTTTTAACATCGTGTTTTTAAGCATATGTGCTTGCATTACTTCTTGCATATTGAAGCTTGGATTTTGTTCAAAAAAACTGAGAACCGTGTCCATGCACGATTGTGCGGCGGCCCAAGTTGTTCTTTTTTGTGTTTTCTTCTCAGTAACTTTCGGAGACATTGCGAGAGGGGGTGTATTCACTTATAATTTAACGTTATAAATGTAGCACTGAGCGTTCCACGTGTTGTCGGTACAGAGTTCACTTTCAAAATGGCGCCGGATGTAAACAAAGTCATGCGCGCTGCCGTTTTCTTTAGTATACGACAATTTTTAAAAGTGCCGTTATCTCGAGTATTCCGTTATTTTGAGTGCCGTTATTTCGGCATATATATATATATATATACAATTATATTAAATAATTAATATTTAAAATAAATATACATCAAAACGCATTCACTTTGTTCTACTGCGCAAAACACTAAATTCACACGTAATCGAGTCTACAGTCACATCATTATTGCTTTGCACTACGAAGTAAACACGGCTTAACATCGCACCGCTCAAGTTGTTGGGATACCTATACTCTAAGTAAATGGTCTTCATATCGTTCAATACTATTTTTGTGCCCATTTTACATTCGGTTGGTACATAATATTTAAACACGGCTAGAATACATTCAAAAGCACGCACAAAGAGGTCATCGTTAGCCACAACATCATTATTAAATACAAGTTTATAAACACTCCTTTCCAATCGAGGGTTTATTCTTACCGACCAGAGCTTTTGAATCGTGAACACTGCATAGCGGCAGTTGAAATAATCTTCTAAGTCGTTACGACAGCTGCTCATTATATAAAGAAATAGTTCTTCAGGGTGAACGGTGTAGGTGAGTTCAGCCCTGTACCGCTCAAGTGCTCTGTACCAAAGTTCGTGATATTTCAAAGACTCTAAACCTTTTAAATAAGCATCCAGCTCTAAACCATTCTCGCCTTGTTCAGTCCTACACTCGGTAAACCCATCGAGCAGAGCGGTGTATGCGTATTCAAGAACCGCATCAAAATAAAGCATATCCGTAACACGCGCGTCTAATATAGGCTCCAGCTGGTTCTTAAAGTTATTTAGGTCGGTGTGCTGGAGATTCCTTACTTCTTTTGGTAGGACATTGAAAACCTTTGGCCCTCGTGTTCTGAGGGTATTTTCCATCCTCGTTTTCATGGCCCCTTGTCCCACCGCAGCTGGGACAGTACAAAATCTGCCTCTTCTCTCATTCAAGTTTGTTTTTATTTCATTTCTAAGGTTAGGGACAGAGCCCTCAAGTATTTTCCATATGTATATTATTGTGACCCGCTCGCGCCTTCTTTCGAGAGAGTAGAGTTTCAGGGATTGTAGTCGAGACCAGTAGTCTTCACCTTTCATTTCCTCTATCTTAGACATAAAAGTCCTTTGTATAGCTTCAATGTTCGCAATGTCTCGTTTTCTGTATGGGCTTGTGAGTACTGAGCAATACTCAATTATTGGTAGGACTAGACTCTTCCATAATTTGAGCATGATGTTTGCTTTTCTGCTGTGGAAGCTCCTCCAGATGATTCCCATTATTTTTCTAGCTGTTGTAATTTTGATGTTATAGTGCTCTCTGAATTCTGCATCCGACGACATTATTACTCCCAGATCTCTGACTTTTGGATTTGGTGTTATCTGTTTGGTTTGCAGAGTTCTGTACCCTTTATTTTGTAGCTCCTTGTTATTATCATATCTTAGAAGTTGGAATTTTTCTTCATTGAACTTCATATTGTTGTCTTCTGCCCACTGGAATAATGTTTCAATGTCGTTCTGTAATTTTTCTACGTCACCTTCGTTCAATATTTTCTTGCATATCTTTGTGTCATCTGCGAAGCATGATATATATATATATATATATATATATATATATCAAGGTTGGTGATATTTTCACTTCTTAAAAAATGAGAAATAAAAAATTAAACTGGTCGACAAAATCGAACCTTTTTCTCTCAAGAAAGATGTATACACACTTTTCTAGACCAGTTTTGTATGCTGATTCCAAATATGTTTTCGGTTTTCCTCTAGCACATCTAGTTATTGAAATGTGACTGGTGTTAATTTCAGCAAAATCTATCGTAAAAGTACAACTTTATTCATAAAAAGAAATGTACAGTGCTTACAAAAAGTCTCGCGCCTCTGTCTCGTCCCAAGCTAGTCTGTTAGGTATAAAATGGGCGGTCCTTATGGCAGCGGAGGTGTGTTCGGATTGGTGCACATAATTGCTCTAACCCCATCAATGACGTCCACATTATCATTGTGTTGATCACTATCTATTTATATATAGAGACATACTGTATATAGATATACAGGGCGTCCCAAAACAATGTATACACACTTTAACAGCTGATAGCTCAATTGATGTTTCTTTCTTTCCAAGTTAAACCCATTATAATTAATAATGGCAGTCAGACTAAGCTTTGAACAAAGGAAATTCATTCTAAAATGCTACTGGAAGTGTGAAAACGCAGTTGAAGTGCAAAGACAGTTTAGGAGGGAGTTTCAAACAGATCCATCAACGCGACTTACCATCACTCGAATTAGAGATAAGTTTGAAGCCGATGGAACTGTTCAGAATGTCCACAAGAAGCGTTCCGGAAGACCACGGACATCGACAAGCCCCACAAAGCAAGAAAGAGTACTGGAAACGTATCACCAAAGTCCAAGAAAATCTGTGCGGCAAGCGAGTCGTGAGGTAGGAATTTCAGAATCGTCTGTCCAACGCATTTTGAAGCGCTGTCAATGGAAAAGTTACATTCCAAGATTAGTCCATGCTATTAATGAAGATGATCCGGACCGAAGAGTGGAGTATTGCGAGTGGTACTTGGCACGATGTGGATGTGGATTGGACGAAGGGGTTTCGTAGAATACCCTCCGCGTTCACCAGACCTCACACCACTAGACTTTTTTTATGGGGATACTTAAAAGACAAAGTCTACGCTATAAAACCTGCAACAGTCGCTGAATTGAGAGCAGCCATTGAACGAGAATGCACACAAATACCAAACGAAATGTTTCGTGATGTTTGCGATTCCATTGCTTCGCGTTATCAGCAGTGCCTGGACCAGAACGGACGTCAGTTTGAAAACAGGCGTTGACAAAACAATTAAATAATGTCTGTAGATTCTATTACATTTTGAAAATGAAATGTATTTTAATAAACACTGCCTTTATAATTATTTAAAGTGTGTATACATTTTTTGGGACGCCCTGTATATATAGAGTATGCAGGGGATAACGTGTCTCATTCCCAGCTATGGTTGTTGTCTTACAATTAACAGTCCCAAGTGCAAGTTACGTTAACACCTCCACATAAACTACCCTGGACTAAAATAACATACATGAAGCCCTTACCCACAAACCATTTAAAAGGTGTGATTTAAAAACGCTCTCTCTCTCTCTCTCTCTCTCTCTCTCTCTCTCTCTCTCTCTCTCTCTACTCCAAATCCTTTTCTCTTAGTGACCTCTTAATACAAACTAATCTATCATATTTTGCGACTTTTTAACTCTGGTAAGATTCAATTCCATTCCTATAGTGTAAGAGATACTTAAATTCATGTGTGTATTATGCCATATGATGTGCGTAATAAATAATAATTTTTAAATAGGTGGAGCGTTCAAGGTCATCTGTAATAATCTATAGACTACCCCTCAAGCCCACTCTCAACACTTAGATTCCCCTAAGACAAAGGCGTCTTCAAGTAACATGAATGCGTAGAGATCTAAGGTGTTAGATTCCATATTATATAATTTATGTGCTAGGTTTAAGAACGCTGGCATTGAAGGATGGAAGGAAGGGACAGTAAAAGCGATAATAGGTTTAATGAAGGAAGTGGAATGAGGATGGAGGTAAGCGTTGCTATGTCGAAGGAAACGAGGTTGGGTGGGGAATTACGAAGGGAGGAGGAAATGCTAAACACAAACTCAAATATTTATTTTAATGCCCTAGACCTAGAAAGACAAAGCGCAAAATACCTTAAACTAACAATGAATTGACAGAAACAGAAGAGTCTGGTCTTAGACGCACTGATAGGTTTAACGTATGTGGCTAGAGGCCGCCACTCAGAATTACCACTACTACCTAAGTCATAATAAGGTTATTTACTATGACAGAGTAGTCATGAGTAGTCATGGAAATAAAATATGATTATACTGTTGATGGCTGACTATATTCAGTTGGGATATAAACTATTGCTGACAATCTTTGGATCCTTGGCTTTTAAGAAATTTTTTTTATGCATATGTTCAACAAAATAGGAAATTGGCTGATTATTATTACCATTCGAAGGGTTGGTACCCTTCACAACCGAAATCAATTTCAGAAGGGGGTGCATGGTATCCTCATTTCCTTTATCGTCCCAGCACGCTTCACATAAGCCATTTACACAAAGATGGAAAGGCCGTCTGTGCACCACGAGACGACCCAGGCAATGCGGGGAGCAATGGTGACATTGCATGAATATGGTGTGCCAATAAGAGAAATATCAAGACGACTAGACGTTCATCGAAGCACTGTGGAACGGTGGATTCATCGGTATGAAGCAGAAAACTCAATCGCTACTTTGCCGAGGTCTGGTCCTCCCCGTTCAACATCTCAAGAGGAAGATGCTGCGATTGTTAATCATGCCAGAGAGCATCCGTTTGTTCCAGCGACGCATATTTACAGAGACCTGAACCTTCGTTGTAGCGCAAATACAGTGAACAACAGACTTCACGAGGCAGGGTATTTTTCTCGCCGTCCAGCTATAAAACCTGCATTGACGCTTGAGCATAAAGAGGCGCGGATGGGATTTGCCTTGCAATACTTGCCGCAGGAGGAAGAATTCTGGAGAAAAGTTGTGTTCTGTGACGAAAAAACATTTTCAACAGATAGTCATGGTTTCCTGCATTGTTGGAGGCAGCGTGGAAAACGCAATGAAGAAGGAAATGTTTTCCCGAGCAAACGTAGTGGTCACATCAATCTCGGTGTGTGGGGCTGGATGTCTGGCTTTGGTGTCGGAGAATTGACTCAAGTAGATGGACGCTTTACTGGACAGCAATATTGCCAGATACTGGAAGAGGTGCTGCTACCCAGTGTTCGTGCGTATCTGGTTCCAGCACCGGAACCATTTTACTTAATGGAAGATAACAGTCCCATTCATAGGAGTAACGTTGTGAGAGCGTGGTACGAAGATCACCCAGAGATTATTAATCTAATTCTGCCACCACATTTTCCTGATTTGAATCCGATTGAAAACCTTTGGGCAATAATGATTAACGAATGGGAGCAACGCAATGAAAGAACATTTGAAGCACTTTTAGCTCACACGAGGAATAATTGGGAGAGCTTACGCCGAACACCAAACATTCCCTACAATCTGGCCTCTTCTATGCCGCAACGATTGCAAGAAATTATTGATGCTGGAGGAAGCTATACGAAATACTGATGTTAAAGCCATGACGTAAATGTGTATCGAATATATATTTATGTTAATATAGAATTTTATTATATTTTTATGTTTGACATCTATAAAAGTATATATTGTGACCATGAAAGAACTTTACTTATCCTTAATCTTTTCTTGCAATGTCTACGCTCGTGGAGATGATAATATATGCATTGTTGAAACAAACTATGAGAAGGTAATAGTTTCAGGAAAAAATAAAAACTGGCAACATCGAGGTCATCACATGTTTATGGGAATTGTCATATGATATGCTACCAATAAACTCTTATATACTACTATATACAGTATACTGTATTACATAATAATTACGATGAACAAATCAAATGCAAATTTCTCTGATTCACGGTCCACCAGTCTTGCTTTAGACTAATGACTTTCATAAGATGGAATAGGTTTAACATAGTTCGTTTAATAGGTTACCACTTAAAACAATGGATAAACTATCTATTAGTGAGACGACCGTGACTTCCTCGAAATGCGAGCGCGTGAGAGGTTCACTGAGGAATTTGGTCATTAGATTCTTCACGTAGGATATATAACACAAACAACAATATTGACAACAATTCCCAACAATTACTTAATATCAATAATTGCATTTGAGCAAATAATTTAGACCTGCGTCAAAATAACTTAGGTATCATGCCATGATTTGGGATATTTGCCGAATTAGTCGTTCTCTATCGTCTACAGTATATATTGAGACGGTATAATGTAATGCCCAGCTAATATTATGATGACTAGGATTGCTCCATAACCATCCCAACATCCCGAAACTTGCTCCATTCTGCTTCTTAATCATTTGTATTTTAAACACTAAAATGTAGCAGAAGTGACGTAATAATGGACGTCATTGATGGTGTTAGAGCAGTTATGTGCACCAATCCGAACACACCTCCGCTGCCATAAGGACCGCCCATTTTATACCTAACAGACTAGCTTGGGACGAGACAGAAGCGTGAGACTTCTTGTAAGCACTGTACATCAACCTAAAAACGTTGCGAGTACGATTTTCTTTTGTAAACCTTGCCCGGATCGTCGTGGTACAACATCCAGCAGTAGTCTGCCACCATACTTTCGTTCCAGAAACCTTGGTATCGATTTTCCAGTGACTGGATGTCTTGATGGAAGCGTTCCCCCTGTTCGTCCTCAAGTTCAGTATTTAAAAATATTGTTTTTGACGTAAACGTAAGTCGTAAACCTTGCCGAGGAAGAATGCCCAACACCAAGGACGTATCAGACCTAGACCTCAGTGACCTAATCAGCTTTCTATATTTAAAATAAATAACATTTGTCAACGTTTCATTGTTTAGTCGTTAATACTGTTTGGTGAGTTTAACGATTTCCACACTGCGAATGAAACATTGATGTGACAGCATCAGTAAGCATATATTTTGGGGTAATTCTCACTCGCTCACTCCGTGGTTAAATGGTCCTCTTCACTACTGAGTTTCTTTCCTCTGTAAATGGGATGCATAATATTGCTAGGAAGTAAGAGTATGTTAGAGCTAGCTGCAATCTCTTTTTTTTAAGTTTTTCTTCAGACGCATTGTCAATTTACTCTTCTAGCAGCAGTTTTTCCTAGTTTCTCCAGATTTCTGCTGTCTCTCCAATATCAGATTTATCTTTCTGAACCTTATCCAGAACAACGGCAATGTGCTTCGAAATTTTTAACACATCTTTTTACATTTGCATCCAGTTATCACTTTATTAGAGTTAAGTTTTTTTTTTTTTAATTAAGAATAAAAATTTAAAAACTAATTTTTTTATTTTTATAAAAAAAAAAAATTAAATCGGATAATTAAATTATTTTAATTCAATCATCGACAACCCTGATATATACACTATACAGGGTAGAAGAAAAGTCTTAGGATTTTATACATACAAATAATTTATTAATAATAAATAAGATAATAATGTTTAATAAGAAGTGTAATTATGGTTTATACGTAAATAAGAGATTAATAATGTTTTCTTTGAAATTAAAAATATAAAATACTAATTGGCAACCCCTGAGATGAGCCTCAGAGAAGGCAGAATGCCCAAAAAAACGGGAGTCTCGGGACGGGGTTTGCCTCGTTTAGGTGGTTTTTCGTATTACGTTATTGTAAATTTAAAATATTAAATCGTGTCTCCGCGATTAAAGGTTAATGATAGTCCGCACTCGTGTTCCCCCGTTTGTCAAATTGTTTCGGCATATAAAAATAAAAAGTCAGTAAATAGTAACTAATAGTGTGTAATTATCCCGGTTGCTTTCACTGTTCGAAAGTTTAATGACGCTCACCGGCTCAAGCAGTCTACCTGCGTCCGTATAAAGACATAGAAAACGAGTGATAATAGTAAGAAAAGGAAAATAATGAAAAGAAAGCGAAGAGCAGAAGGAAAGAATGTTTTTAAAAAATCACATTTTAGTGGCTAGCGGTGGTCCCTATTAAATTAAAATAACGGTATTCCCACGTCTTCTGTACCAACTTATATTTTGGTTAAATTACATTGCTACCCGTTTTATACTATTTATAAAATTAGCAAATGTTCTGTTTCGGTAAATTAAACAGTAAAATGCATTGTGTACCTCATTTGCAGCATATTCTGATTCCAATTCCTTAAAAATTCGTTGTATCTATAACACTGGTATGCATATGAAATTTTTTTGTCTGCTGTGAGGGTTTTTTCAACTCATATTATATAATTCGACCATGCTGAATTCGAAAATGACATTGGTTTTCCTCAATCAGGTCAGGTTTTTTCTCTATTGGCCATTTATTGTAAGTCCAATTTTATCCCCAAATTTATTGATTTTTTTAGCTTAAACACTGTAGATACGAGTAATATTATAAGAACACTCGTGAAAAATGAAAACATTGTGTGAATAAATACTTTTATTCATACAATGAATATGGAAAAAAGTTTATTGAGGATGGAATGAAGTTTTTTTGGCTTTCCGTCCGTGTTTTTCTTCGGGCACGTCTCGCTTCAAACACCAGCAATAGTCCGCCAGCATATTGATATCCCAGTTTCCCTGGTACCTCTCTTCCATTATTTTGATATCTTGGTGAAATCGTTCACCCTGTTCCTCACTATAATCCCCGCAATTTTCAAGAAAATAGTCCAAGTGGGACCACAAAAAGTGCATTTTTATGGACATGCGCGACCCATGAGCTTTGAAAGCTTCCATCAAGTTTTCGACAACGGACTCGTATTCTGGACTTCTACGCTTGCCAAGAAAATCAGTGTCAACTGATATGAATGCCTGCCAGGCATTCTTCTCAGTTGGAGTCATTGCGTTTTCGAACTGAGTATCCTTGATCAAAGTTCGAATTTGAGGACCATCAAAACCCCAGCATTTAGTTTAGCATCAGATATATGAGGAAATTTACTCTCGAGATATCGGAATGCTGAACCCTCCTTATTCATTGATTTGATGAAATTTTTCATCAAGCCCAGCTTAATATGAAGTGGTGGGAGCAAAATTTTTGTTGGTGGTACAAGGGGCACTGAAACGACATTATGCGACCCAGGTTCAAAATTCTCTCTGGATGCCCATTCACGCTGTGCATAGTGCTTCTCATCCGCTCGGCTATCCCATTTGCAGAGGAAACATGGGTATTTCGTGTATCCCCCTTGCATTCCCAATACAAATGCCACAATCTGAAAAAAAATGAAAATATTTAAAGAATTTAGAGAATTTGTTCTATCAGATAAAAAAAATCTATGCATTGGACTGTATCACTTCTGTGGGGAAGTTAAGTGTTCTTATACGCTCTCAAATAACCTTTGGAAAAACAACATAGTCAATAGCAATAGTTTACTTATGATATTAGTATTACCTTCAAATCTCCACAGATCCTCCAGTTATGTTGGTCGTATACGAGAGCATCCAGTAAAATTTTCATGTTATCGTAGCTCTCAGTAAGTTGTACAGAATGTGCTACAGGGACTGATACAACCCTATTCCCAATGTTGAGAAGTACTGCTTTCAAACTTCGTTTAGACGAGTCTATAAATAGCCTCCATTCTGATGCGTTATATGGCAGGCCCAAGGATTCGATTAGCCCCTCAACATTGCAGCAGTACACTAAGGAAGAGGTATTTTCGTGCACTGCAAAAAACTTGCGGAATTCTTCCTCTCGTTTCCTATACCAGGAGGATGTTGTTCCCGGAGCTAGCAAGTTGTCCTCTCGAAGTCGTGAGCCCAAGATCTCGGCAGCTAATTTGGAAAGTCCTAAATCCCTGGTAAGATCATTAAGTTTGGCCTGGTTGAGAGGCCTCGGCTCATTTGAAGCGGTATTTTGAGGTATATACGACTGGGACTGGTCATTGGCATTGGTCATTGATTCATCATCAGAATCATCGAAGTCCAGGGTTTGAGGTGGGTCGGGTATTGGAATTCCAGGACCATGGGGTACAGGTCTCACAGCAGAAGGAATGTCAGGGTATACAACAATGTGTTTATTCTTCTTGTTAACTCCTGAAAATAGAAACACAGAAACATGGATATAAAACTTGCATATGAAATAGAAGAAGCATTCAGACAGTGGCGGCTCGTGAGGGAAGGCTGCGGTCTGTAAGATATGAAATAGGTCGATGGAGTCTGTATATTTTCTTTCTTTTTCATTCATATTGTCCCTTCGGGGACAATATGAATGAAAAAGAAAGAAAATATACAATCATTGTATATGTAAATGTAACTTGTATAACAATATGTATGTGTAAATGTATTTTCTATAACAATATGTATATGTAAATGTATGATTACCATTATGGTGAATATTATGCTATATATGGTGAATATTACATTATGGTGAATATTATGTCAAGTTTCATACGAGGATTTCAAAATATTTAAGAAAAATAAATTTATAAGTCCACCTTGGAGGTTTGTCATGCAGAAATAGCAATCTATCACGTGATCCTTTCCTTCTCTCCAAATCATGGGAATTCCAAAAGGCAAAGATTTCGCTCTGCCTTTGCTCCATCTTCTCAAATTTTCAATGCACGTCTTGCAGCACATATGAGGGGCGAAATTTTTGTCCTGGTCCCCTAGCTTAATTCCAAAGTATGCTCTATACATTGTCTTCACAAATTTAGTGATTTGGGACTGGTTATTTGGCATGGTAACCGTCCCACATATGTAGCAGAATCTAGTGGGATCATTTTTACACGCTCTATTCATTATGAAATATTTTATCTATATGCCTGAAAAGTAAAAAAAGATATTATACAAGTGAAACAAGTGATGATAGATGTTACTGTTCCAATTCCGCTTTGACAAAATCACGAAAAATTCTATTTTACTTATGAGGCCATAGCCGGATAACCTGAGCTGATTGAGAAAAACGGATTGCAGATTTGAAATCAGCAGGAAAAACTCTATAAGAATCACATACAAAACCCTTGACCGCAAAATTGATGCATACCAGTGATAATTCAAGATGACGCGCAGCATTTTCGAAATATTAATGGAGTCAGACTATACTTCAACCGTTCGACTCAATTTGAGTCAAAATTCTTGAGTCGTTTTTTCTTCTCATCGCGGCCGTTATCATTTCGTTTTCTTCAGTCGTGGAGAGACTTATTTAAAATTTAGAAATCCTGTCCGATGGCTCATTTCTTTTTTTTTTCCTTCAACTTTTATTACTCTCTCTACAGCCTACCTATTTTGCGTTTAAATTTTTTTTTTGTTTACGTTCTCGGAATTCATAAAAATTGTAATAATAATAATAATTAGTAAAAAATTTCACACTTCCACTGGTCTACAGAAGCTAAGGCTAACAAAGACCCTAAGATCCACTCTAAGGTTAGCCCGAAAGAAGGAAAGAGTGGGGGGGGTTAAGAGAAGAAAATAAGGGGTTAAGTAAGCAGCAACACCTATCACTCATGGGTTAACATTCATTCAGAAAAAGAGAAAAAAAGACTCACCATCATCCGCCGGCCACTGCCGACAAGTCAGAAATATAGTTCGAGAGAATAGGAAAGGGGTGGAAGATGAAAAGAAGTAAAATAAGAACGCTTACAAACCATGCAAACACAGTCTTAACTCAGAGTCATACCATGCAAACTACAGACATGCAAGTAAAGAGAGTTACAGACATGCAAGTAAGGAGAGGATAAGAAAAAAAAGTAGGTAAAGTTAAACAAAAAGTGGGTTAGTTTACGCTACGAACTACATCTACGTTCGTGTTAATCTAATTTTTTTTTAATTTTATTGCTGGCATCACACGCTGGCATGTCACAAGCTGGCATTAATCGTCAACAGACTCATCCTCGACCACCACTCCCAGAGCTCCTGTTATTAATTGTTTTTTTATTTTAAACAACGTTAATATTTTTAAAATGTCTATCGAAACGGTTCTTAAACATATTAACGCTGGTAGAGTTCACGACTGACGCAGGTAGATTATTCCATTTATCAATTACTTTAAGCGTAAAGTTTTTAGCGATATTAGTAATGAAACGTCTGCCACGCAACTTAAATCCGTTATTACGAGTATTGTATTATCGAAAGTGAACAGTTTGTCAAAATTTACGTTATCAATGTTATTAACGATTTTGAAAATTTCAATAAGCTCCCCCCTTAATCTCATAGTTTCGAGTGAATGCAAGTCTAACACTTCAATCCTATCTTCATAAGGCTTGTTGCGCAATGACAGAATTAGTTTCGTGGCAATATAATATCCTTCGATTTAAATTCGAAATTACGCGCTATGAAGCTTAACATCCTATTAGCTTTTGCGCAAGACTCCAGGCACTGGTTCCTAACCTTTAAATCCTTTAAATCCTTAGATACGCGTACGCTGTCTAAAATCCATCGTGTACGTGTAATTATTGTTACGAGAACCTATATGTAAAACTTTACATTTGTCTACGTTAAATTGCATCTGCCACTTATCCTCCACTCCATAATCCTATTTACAGCGTCTTGGAGCCTATTTCTATCGTCCTCGTTCACAACCTTACCGCCTATTTTAGTATCGTCCGCGAATTTTGACACGTTACTAGTCAATCCTACATCTATGTCGTTAATGTAAATTACGAATAGCAATGGGCCTAACACTGAACCCCGTGGGACACCGCTACCTACATCCAACCACCCCGATTCACTACCATTAACAACGACCCTGTCTCCTAGCGCGAAGCCATTCCTCTAACCAGTTAGCTACCTGACCGCGTATACCGTGCGCTTTAACCTTCGCAATTAATCTTCTATGCGGAACTGTATCGAACGCCTTTTTAAAATCTAAATAACGTCAGCCGCTCTATGCCTATCATATTCTCGCACTATTTCATTATAAAATTCAAACAAATTAGTTAAACAGATCTATGGCGTCGAAACCCATGCTGACTACTATTAATCAAATCTCCACTTTCTAAGTGATCGATGATACGATCCGTAACTACGGATTCCAAAAGCTTACCAATAATTGACGTTAAGCTAATGGGCCTATAATTGCTAGCTACTGTGCGGTCGCCTTTTTTTAAAATAGGCGTGACGTTAGCTAATTTGAAGTCTTCAGGAATAATCCCCGTTTCGAGTGACTGATTAAAAATCTTCGTTAAAGGGCCTACGATAACATCTTTCAAATGTCTGGGATAAAAAGCGTCAGGGCCTGGAACCTTGCTAACGTTTAGCCTATCGATATAATGCACAATCTCACCCTCGTAAACAGTTATTTCATCCAAAATAGTCTCGCTACTAAATGGAACGATATCGTCCACGTCGGGGACATTATTTAAGTCTTCTACGGTAAAAACTGTCGCAAAAAAGTTATTAAAAATACCCGCCATCGCCTGAGCGTCAGAAGCCAAAGCACCGTTAACATCTACTACAGGGCCTATGTTATCTTTTATCGGCTTATGATTATTGACGTATTCAAAACACTTTTTTGGATTATGTTTACTATCCGCAGCTATAAGTATCTCTAAATTACGCTTAGCATTCCTAACTGATCTTTTCACCTGACGTCTAAGCTCGATATATCTATTAAAATTAGCTGCCGTGCCATTGCGCTTATTAAGTCTATACCCTCTATTACGCTCGTTTATGAACTCGCCTATTTCCCTAGTCTATCACTTGGGCCTACCATGATTTCTAGCGCGCTTGGGCCTACAAGGAATAAACTCCCTTTTAATATTCATAAAACTTTCTTTAAACGCCTCCCAATGCAAATTTGTGTCATTACCCATAAATAAGTTATCCCAGTCCACTACCCTCATCCTATCCGCAAAACTATTAAAATTAGCCCTACGAAAATCAGGGACTTCCATTGCGTTACTATCCTTAGTGTTTTCTATCAATAACTTAAACTTAAGAATTTGATGATCACTACATCCTAAACTCTCGCCTACTTCTTTCTAAGCCTTCGACCATATTTTCGTCGTTCGTCATCACCACGTCTAAAATATTGTCACCGCGCGTTGGTTCTATAACCATCTGTCGTAAAAAATTATCTTCCATGAACTCAATCAATCTCAAACCCTGCTCATTACCAGTAAAAGTCTCGTAATTAACATTAGGGCAGTTAAAGTCTCCGACAATTATACTATTCCGATTGTGAATAAAGTTACCAAGGAGTAAAATCTAATATCGGTATCGAGGGGTTGAACGGGAGGTCTATAAACCACCACAAAATTAAAACTAATACTACGCGCCCTAACTTCAACGGATATCGCATTAATTGCTGCCGGAAAATCTATCTTAACCTCGATAGCCCTAAGGGAATTACGAATGTACAGTAAAACACCACCACCAATCCTATGTAACCTATCATTAGTAAAGAGTTTAAAACCCGTTATATCAAGTTCCCCCAAGTCCCGAGTCATGGTATTTAACCACGTTTCAGTGATAGCAACTATATCGTAGTTGCCGGAATAAATTATCGTCTTAAATTCGTTTAATTTATTTCTAATACTACGCGCGTTACAATAAAAGACGTTTAAGTTATTTTTTATCACGGGCCGGCGTTTTAAACTATTTTTCACCACGGGCCCGCGTTCCCCGGACCACAACGTTTAAAGAAGGCTTCAACCTATACAGCTTTCGTACGTTTTCGTCAATTAACCTACCTAGCCTAGCATTACCTGTTTCGCTAAAATGCACCCCCATCTTTTATAAAAAGGTTAGGATCACTGAATTCGGACCACAGCTTTACGAAGGGTACATTTTCCTCAGCACAAATCTCCTAATTTATTATTAAAAAATATTGTTTTTGACGTAATCCTAAGACCCAAACCGTGCCTAGGGGCTAATAGCTAGAACTAAAGACCTATCTGACCTCGCCTTCAGGGACCTAATTAACTCCCTATATCTCTCCAAAAGGTCAGGCACTCTCGTATCGGGCCTATACGAGTCGTTGCCTCCTACCATCGTCACCAACATCGAATGACGGGAGGCAACGTCAATCCTATCCACTTCGTCCCTAACTCTGTCAACCCTGGCCCCTGGGAGACAGACCCTGCTCCTCTTGGTTGGATGCCGTTCAACGAACTTTGTCCATATGGCGCACTAAAGTGTCCCCAATTAAAATAGTGGTAATGGTTGAGAATACGGGCGCCACTTAATTAAGTAAAATTTCGAAAAATACCATAGAGACAAAGTTGTTTCCCTCATTAAAATACCATGATTGCATGTGTCGCATAGTCAAAAAAACGAAGTTAAAATTACAAAAAAAAATATATATATATAGCTACTTCAGTGCTTTTTGGGTATGAATCTAGGAAATTTTGAGTTGGCAACCCTACTACCGTATCGTTCATTCACTTCAGTTTGAAAATGGCTTCGGTCTGTGATGGATGTGCGGTGACACTAGTATTTTTGGTAATTGTTACGCTAACCTAACCTAACATGAATATGTTATTACATTATCATTTGTATAATTTAGGTCTCGGGGGTACGGGGGCGGAGCCCCCGTAAAGATCACGCATCACAAATTGATCGGTATAGGGAAACCTAGTTTCTTTTTATGGTAACAGTTCAGAATAGGGGCCACCTCAATTTTTGTTTTTTCCTCCAAAACATGCTAAAACCATTGGTTTCCTGTTGTTTAGGATAAATCTCACCATCGCTATTACAGTAAATTATTGCTTTTGCTGTGTTCCCCCACCCAAAACCCCCGGTTCCCACGGTAGTCCCCCCAGATTGTAAGAGTGGTTGGGGGGTGGTGAAATCACTTCAAGCAATAATTTGCTGTAATGGCGATGGTCACATTCATCCTAAACAACAGGAAACCAATGGTTTTAGCATGTTTTGGTGGAAAAACACAAAAATTGAGGTGGCGCCCCTATTCTGAACCGTTACCAAAATAGTTTCCCCCTCATTCACGTCCCTTTCCAAATGGGCGAAAGGGTTCGAAACCTCGATAGGGGGGATTCCTATCACCTAACGTACGCGGCCTAGCTCCACCCTTAATTTCTCTAAATCCCTCCCCATCTACTAATCTCGGACCAACCTTAACCCCTTCCTCAACTCTATCCAACCTTCCCGACAAGCTATCTAAACTAGAAACTAGGTTACGCACCTCACCCTTCAAAATACTAACGTCTTCAACGTTAGTATTGGTTAGGCTTTCGTCAACCGTAGCTCTACCCCTGCTCTTATCAAGCGTTGCAAGTCTTTCCGTTACCTCATGTACACTGCGTTTTATGTCAACTATTTCCTCCATTAACTCGCAAAAGAAACAAACTGATCTCTCGGTAATCGCCATAGGACCGCCGTTATAATCTTTAAATTCCGAATACCACCGGTTTACCCCAGTCCCCACACCTAACACACGACGCTTTCTGCGACGGCATCGCGCAGTTAAAAATTAGTTTATAACCGTCACGAGTTTTTTTAAGTTAAATTAAGCCGGCACGCTATGAAAACTTCTGAATCGCTAAAAACCACTAATATTCAATTACTTAACTATAACAATGTGAAAATAAACGCAAGTATATAAAATTCAAAACGTTCCAAAAGTAAAATTATTAGCAATATGCAAAAGTAAAAGCAATATCAGAGAGCTCAGGAAATGCGTCCGTTCAGTACGGAGTCTAGCTGACGAATGACGTCCGTTCAGTACAGAGTCTTGCTGATTTATGTGAAATTAAATTATTTTAGTTGTATTGAAATTGTTACATGCATTTTTATACGGTAGGTCTAAAAGGTTGGACCATATATGTAACGCATTTCTAGGTATATATATATATATATATATATTAGGGGAGGTCGAAACATATCAAAAATCAAGTTTCTCCAATTCCACAGTATGCACGTAGTTGGAAATGATGATCTCAACATCTTGTAAAAAAAAATGAGCATATGCGACCCCCCCTTACCCCTTCCATAGCATCCCCCCCCCCCCATTTTACTCTCTCCACAGATATAAACTCCAAATGTGACAATCATGCATTATATTAAGTCTTATTAAGTAGATTAGATTAATTTGGATAGATTATTTAGATAGAGTTTTAGATAGATTGAATAGATTACATAGATTAATTTAGATAGATTAGATGAATTATATAAATTATTGTCACGTTTTTTTGTTTAGTTTCAGATTGTTATTTTCAGATTGTTTATGATTGAATGAGTTATGATTTAATTCCGAATGAGTTATATTAAATTCAGATTGAATGATTCAATTGCTAGAATTTAACAATTAGTTTCTTGTTATTAATGCTACTAGGCCTAAATAAGTGAAATCATGGCGACAAGAAGCAAAACGCACAATTCAACATTTGGTCACCCTGCAGAATTTCCACCTTCAGTGACTCCTTCAAAGGCTGACGTGTTTAGGCATTATTTATTGGTAAGAAAACGAGAAGAACTGATTTCGAAAGGTTCTAGAACAGCAAAAGAATGTTACAGAATTGTCACTAAAGATGTGGAAGCCATTCGGGAGAAGTTTTCCTTTCCACATATAGGATTTGAAGGAATAGCTATAAAAGTTGAACGATTGATAGAATCTGCAGCAAAGCTAAATAAAGTCCATTAAAACAAAGAAACAACAGTTTTCAGCAGAAAGTGGAGACATTCGATGAAATGTTTGATATTTGCACTTGTACTTACGATAAAAAAAATCAGTCGAACGGATTGCAGATGTGATATTAGAGTTCCAATGATTGAGTGGGAGTCTTTTGTAGGGCAGAAACAAATAAAAAATCAACTAGAACCAATCGACAGAGTAACGACTTCCGCAAGAAAAAGGACTCACGATAGAGTTAAAGGATTAGAAAGATGAGCCAAGATATGAATGTCGCCTCAACCAGCAAACTGGACCCTTTACATATTATGGAAGATGAGAGCATGGAAATTGATGATGACAGCGACGATATTGACTTTGTTCCGGATTTTGAGCTGAGAGAAAACCATCAGAACAGAATTATTTATGATAACTTAATAACAGCAGATAGGTACCGTGTAAGTTACAGAGTTACTGCAGCTATAGTAAATGCAGCTTTGAAGGACATGGGAATATTAGACGAAACCAATATGTTGGACAGGAAAAAAGTGGAGAGAAAGAATATGTGTGGGTAAAAAGAACATAATCAAAGTGAAATCAGAGAACACACAGATTGAAGGCATCGGATTTGATGGCAGAAAAGATCAAACTAAGACAAAGAAGGGAATGGAGTACGAAGAACATTATGTAATAGTCAAAGAACCTGGTGATGTTTACATGGATCATATAGCTCCAGATAACGGAACTGCTTGTTGTATTGCAGATGAAATAATAACTTTTATAGTTGATTCTAATAGCAAAAAATCCCTCAAAGCTTTGCTATGCGATGGCACCCCAGTGAACACAAGCAGGATTGGCGGAGTGCTAAAATTGATTGAATTATATCTGGACAGGCCGGTACAATGGCTGATTTGCCTTTTGCATGCAAACGAACTGCCCTTCAGGCACGTATTTGAAGCAATTGATGGAAAAATTTCGGGACCAAACACCTTCAAAGGTTCTCTTGGAAATAAACTCCGAGAGGAATTGACCAAACTGGATATTGTTGATTATACCCCTGTAGAGGGCAACATTAAAGAAGTTTCAGCCGATATTGTTAAAAGTTTCAGCAGTGACCAAAAATATATATATGAAATGTGCATTAGCATACAATCTGGACGCATCTCACAAGCGTTAGCCACCAGATCCCCAGGTGCCCTCCATCATGCAAGATGGCCAACACGAGCAAACAGGATCCTGCGCTTATATGTCTCTACACGGAATCCAGACAAAAACATCCAAGACCTAGTAAAAATTATAATTATATAAGAGGTGGCTCTTCAGCACATCATTCGAGCAAGAACTAGGAGCACCAATACGAGAAATTTTGAGCTGCCAAAAACACTGAACTTTGAAGCAGACGATTATCCTAACATGATCGACTGGGACAACGAAACCATCACCCCTCCTCCTGTTTTACAGAATTTGACAAATGATGATCTTAAAGTTCGAAATGAACCACTTCAGCTTATTCCTTTTCCCTGTCACAACCAGGGAGTAGAACATGCTGTAAATGTGGCAACAGAAGCATCACAAGATAGAATTGGTTACGAAAAGACACAAATTTATTTTGAATGTATTGGAGTCGAGAAAAAAGCTACCTGTGTTCCAATGGAAAGGCCAGTGGTGTCAGTAATTTACGATTTTAAATTTCTTAAGGTGAATATTTTGGTTTTAATATGCTTCAATTGATTCTTTAATATATATATATATATATATATATATATATATATATATGATGAATAAAACCACGAAGGAAAGGAAACACAAAAAGGTGCTCAAGCGCTTTCGTCTAATGACATCCTCAGGAACACTGAAGTACATAAAAGGTTACGGCCTATATATAGGTTACAGAAAGAAAAAAAAAATAAATAAATAAATAACACATACACTCACATATATATATATATATATATATATATATATACATAAAACCCGGGCAGATTTCCAGTATAAATTTGTATTTTTATAATTCATTTGATCTTGTGCTAAAAATCGATATTTTTCCTTACAAATCTGTATGCCTCTTTGTTAATCCTTTAATTTTTAATTTTTATTTTTACTTCTCTGTTTATTGCATATATATATATATATATATATATATATATATATATATATATATATATATGTGTGTGTGTGTGCAGATATGTATGTATATGATATATATATATATATATATATATATATATATATATATATATACATATATATATATGTGTTTGTGTGTGTGTTATTTATTTTATTTTATTTTTTTCTTTCTGTAACCTATATATAGGCCGTAACCTTTTATGTACTTCAGTGTTCCTGAGGATGTCATTAGACGAAAGCGCTTGAGCACCTTTTTGTGTTTCCTTTCCTTCGTGGTTTTATTCATCATAAATATTTTTCACGTGTTACTTTCGTGAAATAATTTTCATATATATATATATATATATATATATATACTGGTCAAAAAAAGAAACGCAATTTTTGAGATTTATTAATAAACATGAGGACTCAGTATATAGTAAATGATTCTTTAACATAACAAACAGTCAATAACGCGTATGGCCACCCCTAGCCACAATGCAGGCTTGGAGTCTGGCCCTCATCGACCTCAACAGTCTCTGCAGGAAAGCAACGGCGATGGCCCTCCACTCTTCAATAATTGCATTGGTCAGTTCCCTGATGTTCTGCGGCTGATGCTGACGTCTGCGAACTCGCCGTTCAAGTTCATCCCATGCGTGCTCTATCGGTGACATGTCTGGGCTGAAGGCTGGCCATGGTAAGGTCTGCACCTGTTGTCCCTGCAGGTACGCCTGCACTATCCTGGCTGCATGAGGTCTGGCATTGTCCTGTTGCAGGAGCACCAATTCTGGATGTTGCCTCATGAATGGAAGAACATGTGGGTGAAGAATCTCATCCCTGTAGCGCTGGGCAGTCAGAGCGCCATCAACAACCACCAGCTCAGTTCTTGAAGCAAAGGCAATTCCTGCCCAAACCATGACACTTGGTCCTCCCCATCTGTCATGCTCCACTCCATTACGGAGTCGGTTTCTGACGGGCTGGTCACTAATTCTGTTGTTGTGGATACCAGGTGTCTCTCTGGCTGTCTGACGAGCATTCCGCTGCCGATGACGCAGGTGCTGCAGTACAATGTGGCGATCCTGGCGTTGGGTCGTCACACGAGGTCGCCCACGTCTTGGCAGGTCCTGAACACTTCCTGTGGCATTGTACCGTCTAACAAGCCTAGAGATTGTGCTGGGATGCACATGCATTCGTTGTGCAACTTGGACAGCAGACATGCCTGCATCCAACATGCCCAAGGCACGACCTCTGTTGACCTCTTAGAGTCGTGGCATGCCTCAATCGCGGGAAAAAGTTTGGTTTTCTCAACGGGCAGTGTGTATTCTGTGAAGTCAAAGAAAAAATGCATGCCTTCATAAAGAATACATTCAATTTAATCTCTGTTTATTGTTTGTAACAAAATGGCGTCTTAGCCGGGATTAGTCAGGTTTAAAAACATGCACTAAGTGGCTTTAAAAGATTTGAACAAACATTTAACCATAATCTTGAAACTGTGATAATACCACTACAACTTAAATTTTACACCATATGCAAGCTAATTGCGTTTCTTTTTTTGACCAGTATATATAAAACTTACTTTAACTTTACTTATATCATTATTTACTTTAATCTTTGTCATTTATCACGTTTTTTTATTCAAAGAATTGGTTTCAATTTCATTTCAATTTAAAAAAAGGGGGCATATGCAAAGGGTAAGGGGGGGCGCATAGCGGTGTAATTACAGTATGTTGTTTAGGGGCCCAAAGCAAACTCCGAGCAGTGTGTAGAATAAAAATACAAAATTTCGACCCCTCCTAATATATATATATATATAAATATTTTTGTAGAGGTTCGCTTACAAAAAAGTGAACACTCGCTTCATAAGGCAGTGAATTATTTTAATTTTTGATTACGTAGTATGGTGCGCTGTATTTTTAGTTCATAATACCTTTTCTTATTTATAATGATGAAAATTTGCATTTAGTTTCACTTGGAAATGATAAAGTGCAGGAATTCCTGATTTACAAACCATGGTGGGTTTCGTGTTGAAAGGGAGAGTTGTCTCTCAGATGTATTTTGTGAATTACGAGTTTTCTTCCTATGAAATTTAGCGTTGCAGGTTGGAATTAATATATTAAATTAATTTTCGGCATTAATATTTAAATTTTTATTTAATGATTATGTTTTGGAAACTTATTTTTCAAACTTCATTTAACCATGAATGAATACCTAACTGATTGCTGACCAGAAATGGAGCATTTCTAGATTGCCAGTAACATTTTTGTGGTATCTTCGTCCGCTCCCCACAAAGTGTAAGATGGTTCATTGTTATCTGAGTTGATGACGTGAAGTTTCTGGTTTTCATTTTTGTCTTTTGCATTTAAATGTATCGATGTGATTTCTGAGGGTGGTTTGAATAATATTTTTTTAATTATAATAACGGTTACTATGTATGAGTGTGTTCATATTTATACTGTGCAGTATTGTTTCGTTGTGTTTGATGATTTTTTTTATTATCATCTTCGATGTAACACCATAAGTGACCTTATTGGTAGCTAAACTGTGATTAAAGTTTCGTGAAATTTTGTAAAATTATCTTATTTTTCCGTAAATTTGAGTACAAACTTATAGACAATCGATTTTTCAAAATTTCGAGAGGCTCGATTTGGAAGCATTAACCCTTTCATACCCAAATTAAGTCGAAAAGTAAAAAAAAAAATTGGGATATAAAAATCGTTTAATTGGACCCAAAATAACTGAAAAATATATTTTACAAAGTTTTATTGTTCATAATTAATAAAATACGAAATGTGTTAAATTTCACACATTGGGAACTGGAAGGTCTAAAATTGCTTCCAAAGTTAACGATGAAAATTTCACACACTGGGCATTAAAGGGTTAAGTTGAATCCGAATTCCACCCATTGCGTTTAGTTGACCCGAATAAGGTGATCGATCACCGACGAGATGAGAGAGAGAGAGAGAAACGAAACCGAATGCGCAGCGACTTCAGTGCACGACAGTTTCGATCGAAGTTGGTCTACTGGTATTATCGGGCAGTTTTAGTCCCACTGTTCGGTGCTTTGCTGAAAATGCGCCTTACTACTCGGTAGGCAAATCACAAGCGTTTGAACGAGTGTTTAAGGCTTTACTGACCATATAGGCATACAGTAGGTTCGTTGTGAAACCACCTACGGCCAAGTGGTCGTTTGATTAATGACATGTATGAAGTCTTTCAGCTGGACGTAGCAGAGGAACAGCGTTCACTGAAAAAAGTAGAGATGAGAGAGGTGAGTTTCTTTGTCGACTTCTAGAATTGCAAATTCTGTCCAATTCCGGTGCCTGGTTCCACTTTCAGTGTATCTCCATCCCTGATCCTCTTTGAATTAGACGACTCTTTTTTTCGCCACTTTTCGGACAGAGAGCGGAACCTCAAGCGTGATGATCTGTTGCATGGTGATGCAACCCCTTGCATTCTAGCGAAATGAGCAGGAGAGCTGCGATTGAAAATTTAAGAAGTCCGTTGTCAGCTTTGCGGATTGTTATCTAAACAACGTCCAGAAATTAATGTACACTGATTATTATTTAATGAAATTATAAGTGAAAGGGTGCGATTATTACCCAAATTTGTTTTCATGTTTTGTTTTGTTTTGTGTAATAGTATGTGCGCTCTGGTCAGTAATTTTTTATAAACATGTTCTTGTTCTTTCTATGTTGCCTTCATAGTAACAATGTAACTATATGAATATTTTTCGGACATAAAGCGATCTTTGATGAGAAATCGCTGGAACAGATTGTGAACTTGAAATTTGTTGTAACCAGTTTTAAGAAAATTATACTTTATTTTTCATGTAACAGATTTGTTACAGGTTGTACATTTGATTATTATTGTGAAATGTTATTTTATGTAAATGTGAAAATTTTAATTTTTTTTTCGATTTTTTTGAAATGATACAAAATATCTAATGTTTGGAATTTGTCATTGAAATGATTTCTTGTCTGTTTTAACTTTGAAATTGTTAAAGGAAAAAAATAAAACTGAAAGATAAATAAAATTTTTTTAATAAATAAATAAATTTGTTAAAAGAAAATAAATTAAGCAAATAAGTTTTCCTAGTAAAAACTTATTTTCAAGGGGGTGATACGAGTGTCGTGTATTTTTTTTAAATAAATATAATAATGTCTTATAAGAAATTAATGTTTTGTTTATAAGAATTTAATACTGTTTTGTTTAATAAGAAATTTAATTATGGTTTGTAAGTAAATAAGAGATTAATAATGTTTTGTTTGAAATGAAAAATATAAAATACTAATTGGCAACCCCTGAGATGGGCCCAGAGAAGGTAGAATGCCCAAAAAACGGGAGTCTCGGGACGGGGTTTGCTCGTTTAGGTAGTTTTTCGTATTACGATGTTATTGTAAATTTAAAATATTAAATCGTGTGTCTCCGCGATTAAAGGTTAATGATAGTCCGCACTCGTGTTCCCCCGTTTGTCAAATTGTTTCGGCATAAATAAAAAGTCAGTAAATAATAGTGTGTAATTATCCCGGTTCCTTTCATTGTTCTAAAGTTTAATGGCGCTCACCGGCTCAAGCGGTCTATCTGCGTCCGTATAAAGACATAGAAAACGAGTGATAATAGTAAGAAAAGGAAAATAATGAAAAGAAAGTGAAGAGTAGAAGGAAAGAATGTTTTTTAAAAATCACGACACTAGGCGAATTCAATCCCGGTATTTTCGCTCCGGCAAATTCACCCCGCATGTAATTTACTCCTGGTAAATTCACTCCCTGTGCCAATTTATGAAGATAGATATTTTTTGGTTTCCATATAAGGGTTTAATGGTTTAAGCCCCAAAGCCACAACCTTTAATTTCGTTTTATTAATCACCATTAAAAATTAAACCTAACCTAACCTAACCTTACCGAACCTAACGTAAACCTAACCTTACCTAACGTAAACCTAACCTAACCTAGCGTGAACCTAACCTTAACTAACGTAAACCTAATCTAACCTGACGTAAACCTAACCTAAACTTCTTAAATTTAAAACTACAAGGAAGTGAAATTACCTGGAAGTGAATTTTCCGGAGTGAATTCACCGGGAGTGAAATTACCGGTCACCTGTATATAGCAATGAAGAAAAAGTGTATCTTGTATCGTGGGCTATTTCTTATAATAATTGTGAAGAAAGTTTGCGTTTATTTCAACAAAAATATAATAAACCTCCACCAAATGCAACCACTCTTCGATACTGGAAACTCAAACTTTTGGAAACAGGGAGCCTGGTAAAAGATCGTCGAAGAAGCAGATGGTCAGTAATGACGACAGAAGACAACAAAGAAAATGTTCTGGCCAGTTTTCAAGTCGATCCAACAACTTCAACGAGAAAAGTCGCAGAAGAATTGGCTATTTCCAAATTTTCAGTAGAAAAAATATTGAAATCACAGGGGTACCACGATTACAAACCCATTTATTCTCAGCTCATATACGACGATGATTCTGACAGACGGCTGCAGTTTGCTGAAACTGAGACAAAAGTTCAACAGTGATCCACAGTTTGTTTGAAAGATCAAATTTTCAGATGAATGTGTGTCTTCGGTTTAACGAGTAAAGGAAACAAACACAACGTTCACTACTGGGCGAAAAAAAATCTCAAAATACGATTGGGTAAACCCGTTAAAACAGCTACACTAACAGTTTTTGCGTGCATTGGTTATTCAGCACTCGTTTCCTTTGACATATTGAGAGATACGATGGATGGGAAACGCTATTGTCAGGTACTGAGAGACAAAGTTTTGCCACAGTTTGTTAAATTACAATTTAACAAAATATTTGTATGGATGAAATTCTAACAGAGTTTTTGTTTAATTTGTTTCATCATTTGAACACTTAGCTATCTAATGTTGTTAACTAAAGAGTTCTATGTGTAAAAACATTAAAGATTTTTCTCCCACCTTATATACAGGGTGTTTATAAAGTCCCTATCTATTTCAGTGAAAACGTAGCAAAAATGGTAAAATTCAATAACAATATAATAGAAGGCATACATTTAATGAATACTTAAGCATATGATTCTACATGAGCACCATCAGTATCTCTAGACCAGGGGTTCCCAAATTGTGTTCCGCGGAACACCAATTTGGGAACCCCTGCTCTACAGAGTTCAAATCTGTCAGCAGCATTGCAGAACACATTTTGGAGCATGACAGGGGTTATTTTTGTAACTGCTGTTACGATACGAGCACGTAAATGTCCCAGCTTCATTCAGATGGAATTTTAAACACCGTCGTCTTTCAACAAGATGAGGCACCTTGTCATTACGCAAACATTGTTCGGGAGTACCTAAATAAATGATTTCCAAATCGGTGGATAGGACGTGGAGGCAACAGGCCCTGGGCGCCTCGATCTCCTGACCTAACGCCCTTGGATTTCTCTGCATGGGGCTTTATCGAATCAAACGTTTATCAAACAAGGGTTACAGATCTGCAAGATTTACGCGCTCGTATCGTAACAACAGTTACAAAAATAACCCCTGTCATGCTCCAAAATGTGTTCCGCCATGCTGCTGACAGATTCGAACTCTGTAGAGATACTGATGGTGCTCATATGCTTAAGTATTCATTAAATGTATGCCTTCTATTATACTGTTATTGAATTTTACCCTTTTTGTAACGTTTTCACTGAAATAGATAGGGACTTTATAAACACCCTGTATATACTGCATGATGATTGTAGAGAAAGGAGTGTTCTTAGGACACTTAAGGATAAAAAGGATGATCAATGCCCAGTGCTTGCGTCAACATTATGAAGATTTAATATCAGACTCGATCTCACGACCTCCTGATCAGCAGTCCACTGTCCTAACCACAAGGCTACCCAAGGTACACATTTATTTAAGAACCAATTTTTATTTTTGCATGGAAGGATAAACAGTTGGGTGAGCTAAGCGTCGCTTGCCATCGCTGGAAATCGAACTCGGGGTACAAGAAACCAACTCACAACTTCATCAGGCCAACTGGAGAGGAGGGGCGACAAGCTTGACCTTCGTGAAATGAGGAATCATCGCACGGAATATTTGAAAGGTTGAAAGGTGTATATACCGTATATAATAGTATATCGGTGGTATAGTGGTTAGCATCACTGACTACAAATTCACCGGCTTCCACTTCACAAAGCCAGGTACGCCCGGCTCATCGGGGATTGTTCTGAGCCAGGCGTCTAATCTTCTTTTGAAGACGTCCACCGCAACACCACTCTTGTTCCTTAAGTATTTGGGCAGCTCATTAAACAGGGTTGGTCCTCTCACAACAAAACTATTTTCTTTCAGGGTTAAGGATGTCCCGTTTATCGCCTTTAATTTGAAAACACGACACAGTCTTCCTTTTCTACTTTCCACTGTTGTTTGGGGAGTTACAGAGTTCAGAGTAACATTAGGGACTAGTTTCTCCATTATTTCCCAAGTGTAAATAATGGTGTATCTCTCTCTTCTCCTTTCCAGTGAATATAGGTTTAATTCGTGTAACCTTTCCCAGTAATTTAGTTCTTTACACCGCTTGATCTTGGCTGTAAAGCTTCTCTGAATCCCTTCTAGCTGTCTAATGTCTTCTTTTTTATATGGACATGTTAGGACCGAGCAATATTGCAATTTGGGTATGATCAGTGTTTTCAGTAGAGGAATCATTATATTCCTATCCCTTCGTTTAAAGGTTCTCAGTATCTGGCCAGTTATTCTCTTTGCTCTGTCTACTTTCTTATTTTGTGTTTCCAATTTCGCATCAGTCATTACAACCCCTAAATCTTTTGCTTTAGAATTTCTCCGAATTTCCTTTCCATTTGGGGTATAATATTCCATGGATTTTAGGGCCTCCCTTTTTCCGTACCGTAACAGCTGAAATTTCTCAGTGTTAAACTTTATATTGTTGTCTTCCGTCCACTTGTAAATTCTGTTCATATCGGTTTGTAGAGATCCTATATATTCTGGGTTTCTTTATTTTTCTACTGATCTTTGTGTCATCGGTAAAGGATGTTACTGTGCTCTCTGGTAACGTCCTCATCTATGTCAGAGCATGATTATGAAGAGTAGTGGAGCTAATACTGTTCCTTGTGGTACTGAGCTGAGGGTATAATGATATATATATATATATATATATATATATATATATATATATATATATATATAATATAAGGGTGGCCCTTATTTTTCGAAATTGCAAATTTCATCGTCTCACCCACTCAATATATTCCATTTGACAAAAAAACAAAATGTGCAAAATCTCGAGTAATTGTAAATATTCTTATTGGTCCCGCACAAGGACTCAAATTTAGTTAATTATTGAAACACAAATACACAAATTTTTTATTAGCGTTCCATTATAAGGGCAAATAACAGCAGTTAAAGAACAGCATAAACTAAAATAGACATTGATTACTGATTAATTAGAAACTGAATTGAACTAAACGTTTTAGGACTGAATGCATGGTAAATTTGGCCTAGTAGAGATGGTTGCTTATGAGGCCCCCCTAAATATTAATTGATTTTAATAAAACTTCTTTGGTACACGTTTCATATTAATAGGAAAAAAATGCGGGGGTGAGACCCCCAAATTTTGGTTGATTGATTGGGTGGTTCTTATACATATAAGATCCACCCAATCAACCAAAATTTGGTTGATTGGTTGACTGATTGGGTGGTTCTTGTACATATAAGAACCACCCAATCAACCAAAATTTGGGGGGTCACCCCGCGGGACCAATAAGAATATTTATAATTACTTGAGATTTTGCACATTTTGTTTTTTTTTGTCAAATGGAATATATTGAAGGGGTGAGACGGTGAAATTTGCAATTTCGAAAAATAAGAGCCACCCTATATATATATATATATATATATATATATATATATGTGTGTGTGTGTGTGTGTGTATATATATATAAGGCGAATAACTCTTAGCGCGAATGAATTGGCTGAAGTAATTCAAACGCAAAATAGTCTTCCCTTAAAAATTTAACAGAAGAAAACGGAGACACTCCGTGTGTTCTATTCGTGTCTGTAAATACTCGAAAATAGTATATCCTACATTCTCCGTTCAGAAAACAGACTGAGTTCCGTACATTCGGTAGAAATATAATAAAATACATTATAATACTGTCAAAAAGGAAGTAGGTAAGCAATGTAACTAAGGTATGCACTAGACATTATAATACGGTCATACACATTATAATTGAAATGGTCAAATAACCAGATATGATTCAAATAATTGTTACTCTAAAGATAATCCAATCAAAACGGTAGTATGTATGCATTCATTTATTTTTTAATGGTCTTGCGTATTACAATATAGCTGTATTCAGTTAAATAACTACCAATTGTAGATTAAACTTGTCTAACAGTCAAATTTAAATTGCTTGTGCATTTTACTTAATTTTATTGTTATTAATTGTCTTCCCTAAATAAACAAAACTGTATCACCGTCAACAATTTCATTTTTGCAGTGTAAGTTGTTTAGAAAAATCTGTGACGAATACACTTTTGGTAAAAGGCTTTTCAATTATTCCCCTACACGGATTGACAGAGAAACGAGACTGTATAACAAGTTATATACAGTGGTGGCCATAAGTCACGCATCACCCCATCAATTTAAAAAAAAAATTGTTTTAACGTAAAAGTAAAATACCAAAACTACTGTAAATGGTAGAAAAGATATATTTAGAAACTACTGAAGCATACAAAACATACTAATGAATTGCGATCAGTATTCGTACATTTACCCTTTTCGCAATACTCCGGCGTAATTTCCTGCTCCCACACCTTCTTTATGGATTTAAGCAAATCATTCAATGATGTAGGATTGTAATAGGTAACTTTTTCTTTGACGGTTCACCAGCAGTTCTCTATCAGGTTTAAATCGCGCGAGTTTCCCGGTCAAGGCCCGATCAGTTGAAAACCCGAATTTCGGAGCCAATCGGAAACGGCTTTGGTGCGGTGACATGGCGCTTCGTCTTGTTGGAAAAACTTAAATATCCTGCAGAAGTTGCCGCTGTTTATGGAGATGCACCACACAACGTTTTTCCAACAAGACAGAGTGCCATGTCATGGGGCTCCCTCTCATTATAGTAAGAGAATAGTTGGACGAACAGTTTCCTGGCCACTGGATAGGGAGAGAATTTGTTGAGTGGCCACCAAGGTCATCAGACCTCTCTCCCCTGGAGTTTTACTTCTGGGGACATGTGAAAGCGATTGTTTACACTGTAAAAATTCGTGATGTCGATCATCTCAAACAACGTATCATTCATACATGCGAGTCCATCACACCAGCAGTGTTAAAAGACGTCCAAGAGTCATGGAAAAGCAAGCTTGAACACTGCATTGCTCAGGAAAGCCACCATTTCGGACTAATATTATAATTAAACAACACTTATAAACCTTTTCACCTTGTAAACCTTGCAAATCTGAATAAAACCTATGGTGCGCGACTTCTGAGACACCCTGTATAGCTGCAGTTAATAGTGGTGTTCCTCAGAGCTCTGTCCTGTCACCTACTCTTTTCCTTTTATTTATTAATGATCTTTTAATTCGCACTTCCTCTCTTATCCATTCCTATGCCGATTATTCCACCCTTCACTTCTCCACCCACTTCACAAAGTGTCCCTCTCAATAGTCACTCCATGCTTCGCGTGAGACGGCTATAGCGCACCTGACCTGTGATCTTTCTACTATTTCTGATTGGGGCAGATAAAACCTTGTGGTTTTCAATGCCTCAAAAATTCGGTTCCTTTATCTGTCCACTCATCACAATCTTCCACACGACTATCCCCTTATCTTCAACAATGCACAACTCAATCCTTCCTCTTAACATTCTTCGCGTTTCCTTTTTGTCGTGATCTTTCCTGGAAAGATCACATATACAAGGTGACAAGCCAACAGTAGCGCCCACAGGATTTTCTGACAGGGGAGGGGCACTTCCACTACGTTACCTGGATATATATATATATATATATATATATATATATATATATATATATATATATATATATATATATATATATATATATATATATATATATATATATTATAATGGTAATTTATAGATGATATTTAATATAACACCTTACTGTAAAAGTAATCTCAAGTATTTACAGTTATAAATTAAACAAAAGCAATGAAAGCACACTAACACATAGGTAACAATTTGATAAAAAAAAAAAGTCAGCTAATGCATGTAAATATAAAGTTGTTTCACCAATGTAAAAAAATTTTGGGAAAAAATAAAAATTTTGTGGATAAATAATTTGATGTTGCTCACTTTACTGGCACATATAATTGCAAAAATGTGTAGATTTTAATAGCAATATTTATATACATATTATGGACGACGGGGGAGGCACGTGTCCAAGTGCCTCCCCTGTGGGCGCTACTGCAAGCCAATCCATGAAACCAAATTTCAGGCATTTTCCAGGTAATCCAGAATAAATTTTGCTCATTTTCCAGGTTAAAAAAAAAAAAAAATTTGTAATATATATATATATAGCTGTTCATCCTTCCACACAATAAAAAAAGTGGTTGGTAGATAAAATGGGTACCCTAGGACCTAGGGCCTAGTGGTTAAGATGCTGGGCTGCTGGTGGGGCGTGATTCGGATTCCACGTTGAAGTGTATGTCTAAGGTGGAGTGAAAAGCTTGACCTTCGTCAGAATGAACAATTCGACCGGAAGCTAACCGAAGGTAAGGGTATATATATATATATATATATATATATATATATATATATATATATACAGTGTGTGTGTGTGTGTGTGTGTGTGTGTGTGTGTATATATATATATATTAATAACAAATTTAATTCTCAACAACGTTGTAATATTGAAATTGAAAAAACTTCTGCTCCACTCTCATTAATTAAATGACTTCTTTTCATTAGGTACATTTGCGAATTATAGGTTGTATTGCCTATAAATGACAAAAAAAAAGAAAAAAAAGAGAGAAAATTAAAATCCACCAAGGCTCACCCCTATACCCGTCAAGTAACAGTGACTTGATTCTGGGCATTTTCCAGTCTTACAAGTTTTCCAGGGTCAAAATCAAATTCAAGGCATTTTCCAGTTTTTCTAGGTTGTTTGCCACTATCATATACTGTACTCTCTTTCCAAAACAGCTTCTAAGAGGTTAGGTGTGCTGTACCGGCTCCACAGTTTCTTCACCTCCACTCAGTTGCTGTCTCTGTACAGGGGTCTTGTCCACCCCTGCATGGAGTACGCTTCTTATGTGTGGGATGGCTCAACCCACACACTCGACTTGACCGGGTGGAATAAACAAACGACTTATAGTCTCATCAATTTCCTGCCTCTTATTTATATATACAGGGTGTTTCACAACCGGTCTGCCATACTTTGGGGTTGATTTGGGGAGTGATATCGAGTAAAAGTGTTACTACAACAAAAGTGCTATTTCCAACCGTTGCGGAGCTACGGACGTTTTAAGATGTGCAAACAACAAATACCTACTTGTGTGTAATTCGATAGATGGCAACACTGGTGGTAGTTTCGGTTAACGAAGTTACCACAACTAATCCTCAGGTTTTTTTTTCAAATGGTTCTGATCTGTGGTACGAGTACATGGACTGCGCACGCAGACACTTTGGCTCAGAGTAGCGGGCCAGAGGAGGCCTAGCCTCGTTTGGCCCAAAATGTGAATACTTTGCAAAAATGGGTAAAACAATTCTAATTATGGTACATAAACATATCGATATATGTTTAACGTGTGTGTGGTGTGTGTGTGTGTGTGTGTGTGTGTGTGTGTATTCAGATTGCATTGAAAGACGTTTTGGTTGGTACCGACAACTAAATGGTGCTAATTATTATGCCAGTGTAAGACAATTCCTTGAGGCGGAAAAAAAAATAAGACTCAAAGGTTCAATAAAATTCTCCGACTTCAGTATGTCAGAAATAAAAGATGTGTTTGAAGGTAGCAATTGTGCTAAGGAACAGCAAATAGGTACTGATGCTATGGTACTTCTTGAAAGCATTGAGTTTCAAATTGAATTAGAAAGTGTTTCACCCGACGACAATGCAATTCTATTTTATATTTCTGGGTACATTGCCAGATCAATCAAAAAGACACTAAAATGCTCTTCTTGCTGTCAACTTCTTGTCAAAGATGACACAATTTCTACAGTAAATATCGAGATTCCAACAGGAGTAGTGAGTGAAAGTGATACAACTAAAAAAGAAAATTTCTTGAAGGCAATAAACCGTGGTGGTTTATGTAATCCTTCTGACATAGTGTTTGTAACAGCAGTTCATGCCTATGAGCTTTATCTGCTCATCTTCAAAGATAATTCTTTGAGATCACAAATCTTAGGGTTCGAAAATCCTAGAGCAGTTTTTGTTAAAATTTTTGTTGAAAAGATGGCAGAAAATGAAAACAAAGAAACATTATGTAATATTAAATGTGACAATGGTCATAACTTCAAAAAGTGTGTTGAAAAATTTTCCCAAACAATATTTAATATTGGTGCAAAAAATTATGTTAGTGAAGTGAACAGCCAAATTCATGCAGAACGGAAAAGAAAGCCGGCTACTAAGGATGATAAACAATCACCAAGTGTAAAAAAGATTGCTAAATTGCAATCTGATAAAATGCAATTACAAATGTAAGTTGCATTTTTTATTAAAATTAGTGATCTTAATTAAATTGTTTTTTGTTAAAATGTTGTTCCGTTTTTGCAATGTAGTTCAAAATAATAATATTGACATAGGTGTGTCCGGGGACTTCGATACCCCCACCCCCCACCCTTAAGCAATGTTGAGTGGCTAGAATGTTGTTTTTTGCTCTTAGGTATGGTTAAAAACAAGGTGGGAGTCCATTATAACATATTTTTTAACTTATTTGCAATCTTTCAATTTTGAACCCTAGGCCTCCTATGGCCCACTCTAAAATCGCGTGTCGAGTCCATGTATATCGAAGTTCCCGGCTAAGGTGAACAATCAAAATGAATCAACAGTTCACACCCGCTGAATACGCTGATATCCATTTCATTTATGGATTCTGTGATGGTAACCGCAGAGCGGCAGTTGAGGAATATCGAAGACGTTTTTCCAAACCGCCGAATACCGAACAGGCAAGTGTTTAGTGACACACACCAGAGATTAAGGGAAACAGAGACAAGTGTTCCACGTAACCAAGAACATGTAGCACGACGGCCCGTTGCTGTGGAGGAGCGCATACTGTACCTAGTACAACGTAGCCCAACTGCCAGTGTTCGAAGGATTTCTAGACGAATTGGTGAATCCGCATCGCGTGTATAGCGAACCATACATAATGAGGGTTTCTATCCCTATCATTTGCAACGTGTGCAAGCTCTTCAACCGGATGATTACGATAAACGTGTTCAATTTTGCCAGTGGATGGTTATGCATCGCCAAATTCTCAATCGCATACTGTTTAGTGATGAAGCATAATTCATTCCGGATGGACTTAACAAGAGACGAAATTCCCACTTGTGGTCCGCCGATAATCCCTACGGTATCGTTGAAGGAAACTTTCACCATCGATTCTTGGTGAATGTTTGGTGCTGTGTAATTGGAAATCAGCTGATTGGACCGTTCGTTTTGGAACAACGATTAACTGCTGATGTTTATCTGAACTTCCTGACTAACGAATTGCCGCTTTTCATGAAGGACGTGCCCTTGGAGACAAGGCGCAGGATGTTCTTTCAGCACGATGGGGCGCCACTACATTTTGGTTGTCATGTTACGGATTACTCGAATCAGCTGTAGGGGAATCGTTGGATTGGCCGTGTTGGACCAATATCGTGCCCCCCCCCCGAGATCTTCGGACCTAACCCCGTTAGCTTTCTTTTTATGGGGCCTTATAAAAGAAATGGTCTACAAAACCAAAGTACGAACGAGAGAGGAACTCTCGCGTCGGATTATGGATGCCGCTGCTTACATACAAGAACACCCTGAAATGATTTAATGGGCAGTGGACTCTTGTTTGGAACGAGCGAGGCTGGGCGTTGAAAACCGAGGCGGACATTTTGAACATTCATAAGGTGTATCTCATAAAATATAGCAATAAACACATCAGATTAATACTCTCGTTTATTTTAATTTCGTGCACCTTAAAACGTCCGTAGCTCCGCAATGGTTGGAAATAGCACCGATGTTGTATTAACTTTTTTACTCAATATCGCCCCCCCCAAAAGTATGGCAGAGCAGTTGTGAAACACCATATATATATATATATATATATATATATATATATATATATGTCATCCACATGCAGTTGACACAGCTGGAAACCCCGAGCCAAATCGCTACCGGGCAAGAAGCTACCAATACAAGTAGGAGGAAACGGATCTCTTTCGGAGGATCATAGAGCAACGAATCAAGCGATATCGAAGGAAAACGAACTTGAAGTGCACAAGGGGCAACGAAAAAGAGAACATAAAATTGTCCTGCTAATATTCAGGAATAAGACCAAACCAATCACTCATAAGGTTTCGTACCTGAAAGGATTTTGGACGAAACAAGGGCGGACATCGCATGCCTCACAGAAACTCATATTAAAATTGCCAAGGAATTGTGAACTGCGAACATTGTATTGATAAGAAAGAGATAAATATAGAGGGCTTCAACTTACTAAGAGCGGATAGAACGACGAGACGAAAGGTGGCTGTGCTATATATGTACAGGAAGGTCATATGACAGAGACGATAATAAGTAAATCAAACAGCTATGTGGAACTCCTAGCAGTGAAAATAGAAAAACTAAACTTGATAGTAATAGTCATCTATAGACCTCCAAGCACCCCAACCGAAAAATCTCGGAGGCCATTGATGACATTAGAAAGCTAATAAAGGCCATAAACCCTCCATCCCCCAATATAATGATCTGCGGAGACTTTAACTTCCCATTTATAAAATACAAAAAGGTGAATAGGAATATATATATTCACCAGGACAAGGGAGGCACAAGAGAAGATTAGGAACAAGCAAAAATGTTGATGGCTCTCACAAACGAGTTTATGCTAACACAGGAGATAACAGAAAATACCAGAAAAAATAACTGCCTGGATCTGGTATTCACGAACATGAACTTGATTGCTGATATAAAAATAACCCCAACCATTATCTCAGACCACAACTTAATCGAGATATCAACAAATATGATGGCAGCATTAGAAGACAATACACATATTGTGGAAAGAAGTAAATTCGGGGCCTTTAACTTAAACTCGAAGACTATAAATTGGGAAGCAATCAGATCGCACATGGCCCAAATAGAATGGAGAACAATTTTCGAGAATAAAACAACGGAAGAAATGCTAACAACTTTGGAGGAAAAAACGCTGAGAATTTAGAAAAAATATGCTCCGAATCACAGCCAAAAGGAAAGAGGAGCTGGCTAGAAAGGCAAAGAGAAGACTATTCCGCAAAAGAAAGAGAGTGGAGGCGAAGTTAGGAAACTGCGGAGATAATGGCAGGAAAAATATAAAAGAAAACTGGAGGTATCGATAGGGAAATACAAGCCCTGATAAGGACCATACAGAGAGGGAAGGAAAAGGCGGTAGAAGCAATAAAGGAAAATCCAAATACTTTCTATAGCTATGCAAAAAGGAAAACAAAAACGCGCGCCGCTATTGGGCCCTTAAGGACGGGAAATAATGAACTAACCGACGATCCAAAAGAAATATCTGATACATTGAGAGCTCAATATGAATCAGTTTTCAGTACCCCAAAAAGTGACAAAGCGATACCTGACATAATGCATTCTTTGAAGAGGAATTGCAAGGAGAGTATATAACAGACTTTGAGTTTACACCAGAAGATGTAGCGAGAGCTATAGACAGAGCTGGGCAATAAATACATTGAATGTATTTAAATACTAAATACTAAATACATGGGAGAAATGTATTTAAATACTAAATACTAAATACATTTTACGAATGTATTTAGATACTAAATACAAAATACATCAATTGTATTTAAATACATTTGTAAATACATTTTAAATACATACAAATTTTAACATATGCATTCACTAATTCATGAGTAACAACAATATAAAATGCTTGATAAAGGATAAAGAAATAGTACAATCTAATTTCCGATTATATATTTCCCTTTTTAGAACAAAACAAAAAACAAAAGAACTTAGAACTTACGGTGTTCAACCAGTGACATATTATACTCATTATATCATTGCAAAATGAGTAACAATTAATGAGTAGATGAGACATAAACGTAAACATAAGACATAAACATAAACATAAGGCACCTTACGAATTCTCTTTTATTTCACGGTTGCTGCGGATCAAAACCAATCTTTCAAAAGTTTTGTCTGAAAGAGAGTTTCTTTTGGGAGTTTACACAGCAAGCAGGTGCACTTTACCTTATTACCGTCTTTAGATTTAATTTTAAAGTATTTTCCATCAAACAGAGGGTGCAGTAAATTGTTATCTGCAGATATATCACTGTTTGATTCACCGGATTTGCTTGTTGAAGCCATGACACGCACACGATAAAGAAATCAACCGCTTTCGACTAAGAGTGGCACACAACTGATTGAACTGACACATTGAAACATGAACCAATAATTGAGCCATGCTGTACTACACTGTCGACGCGTCGTACTGTGCTAGTACAGAACGTGTATTAAACCAGTAAAAGTATTTACATTTTTATATTTTGAGTATTTAAATACATTGTATTTAAATACTCATTAAAGTATTTAAATACTATATTTAAATACATGAAAAACAATGTATTTATAAATACAGTTCTAAATACACAATGTATTTAAATACGTATTTAAATACAAATGTATTTAAATACTGCCCCTCTGGCTATAGAACAAATGAAACTACATTCAGCTGCAGGTCCGGACAACTGGAACGCATTATTGATTAAAAACTGTAAAAATGAAATAGCTACACCTTTATACTGGATATGGAGAAGATCCCTAGACACTGGGGAAATACCGAGCATCTTGAAAGAGCAAACATTGTCCCTATATATAAAGGAGGGGACAGATCTCAAGCAAAGAACTATAGACCAGTGTCATTGACGTCCCACCTCACCAAAGTATTTGAAAGAATAGTTAGACAGAAAATTTATGATTTCCTGGAGACACGGGAAAGATTCAACGAAAATCAGCATGGATTCCGATCAGGTAGATCATGCCTATCACAACTAATAGAGCACTACAACAATATCCTAGATGCATTGGAAGGCAATGACAACTACGATGTTATATACACGGATTTTGCTAAAGCTTTCGATAAATGTGACCATGGTATAATAGGACATAAATTAAAGACATGGGAATAACAGGCAAAGTGGGAAAATGGATCTACAACTTCCTTAGTGATCGTCTGCAGGTCGTCAAAATTCAAGGTATATCATCATCAGAATCGGAAGTACGCAGCTCAGTACCACAAGGGACAGTACTGGCCCCACTCCTGTTCATTATCATGCTAACAGACATAGACAGCGGAGTAAACAGCAATAGTATAGTAACATCCTTTGCAGACGATACAAAGATCAGCAGAAAAATCAGCGATGTACATGACGTGGAGGCCTTGCAGAGGGACACGAACAAAATATACAAATGGTCAGAAGACAACAACATGTCATTCAACGCCGAGAAATTTCAGCTCTTGAGATATGGTAGAAAAGAAGAACTTAAACAGACTGCATATTATGCTCCAGATAGACAGGAAATTCAGAGAAGCATGAAAGCGATTGATCTCGGGATAATAATGACAGATGATGCGAAATTCGAAATACAAAATCAGATAGCGATAAATAAAGCAAAAAGAGTCGCCGGATAGGTTCTAAGAACGTTCAAGAGACAGGACAGTAATGATTCCCCTGCTAAAAACACTGATTATACCAAAACTTGAATACTGCTCAGTTTTGACGTCCCCATATAAAAAGGAAGAAACTAATAAACTAGAAGAAACGCAAAGGCATTTCACAGCCAAGATTGATGGCTGCAAAGAACTCAACTACTGGGAAAGACTACGTAAACTAAATCTGTACTCACTGGAAAGAAGAAGAGAGAGGTACATCATAATCTACATATGGAAAATGATCGAAAAACTGGTACCAAACCTAAAACTAAACCCAATTACCATTCAAACAACACTGGAAAATAGGAAAGGCAGAATGTGTAGTGTTCCCAAATTAAAAGCACGACAAGGGACCTCCTCAACCCTGAAGGAAAATAGCTTGGTTGTCAGGGGCCAAGACTTTTCAACCAGCTTCCTAAGGACCTCAGAAACGTAACGGGGGTCAAAGTTGAAGTCTTCAAGAAAAGACTGGATGCCTGGCTCAGGACAGTACCAGATGAGCCGGGCGTGCCTGGCTATGTACGGTGGAGCGCAAGAAAGTAACTCGCTCCTCCCCAGGCCAGACCTAGAGGCGGGGCCACCAGCTTGACCTCCGTGTGAAGAGAGACCAACACACGAAACAACATAAGGTTCATAAGGTATATATATATATATATATATGGGAATGAACTCAGAATGGTTCCCTGAGTTTTTTATGATACACACAGACCGTGCATGGAACAAGGAACTCTTCTGAGATAATTAAATCCACTATAGTCCGAATATAATGGTAAATGACAATACCATAGTTTTTCTTTTTCATGATGCTAGCCACGTGGGCAACGGGCCACTCGCAAAGAGGTCCCATAAATATAGCTTCCCTCACCAGCTATCTGCAAAGCAGACAGGATCCACTTTGGGACATGGATCTAGGGTTTAAAGCAGCCTAGCCCTGCTACATTTAGAACCTCAATATAAGCAAAAGACTCGCTGTCTTCACGTCAGATTGAATACATCAAAGAAAAAGGGTAACTATTATATTTTAGCCAAAAACCAAAACTTAAACCTCAACTGGCAGAATTGAGCGTCCACTTTTCAAGGCACATAACATGTCCGTTTCAAGATGGGAATGAACTCAGAATGGTTCCCTGATTTTTTTATGATACACACAGACCGTGCATGGAACAAGGAACTCTTCTGGGATAATTAAATCCACTATAGTCCGAATAAGTAATGGCTAGGCTGCTTTAAACCCTAGATCCATGTCCCAAAGCTGGATCCTGTCTGCTTTGCAGATAGCTGGTGAGGGAAGCTATATTTATGGGACCTCTTTGCGAGTGGCCCGTTGCCCACGTCGGGCTAGCATCATGAAAAAGAAAAACTATGGTATTTGTCATTTACCATTGCTTATTCGGACTATAGTGGATTTAATTATCCCCAGGGTGTACGCAAATTATCTTACAACTTCTCTCAAATAAAAATATTAGGAAACGAGGTACATATACCTATTTTACGCCTTCTATAAGAGAAAGTAATAAAGTTTTACGTACCCTTAAACGCATTCAACATTGGCACCATTTGTCACGCGTAAGACGTCCAAACGGTATTCTATCTTCATCCATGTACGCTGCAACATTTTAACGTCAACTTTAGCAACAGCAGCGGCAATTTTAGTCTTTAAATCGTCGATGTTGGCCACTGGAGTTGCGTACACGCGGGCTTTTACATAACCCCATAGAAAAAAGTCATATGGTGTTATGTCTGGTGATCTGGCCAGCCAAGAGATGGGCCTCCCACGGCCAATCCACCGATTTGGGAAATGCATGTTAAGGGAATTTCGTACCAATTTCGTAATTTGTGTACACCCTGTACAATAATCTGACATGTAACAACTACTACGTAAAACTTTATTATTTTCTCTCATCGATGGCGCAAAAAGGGCATGTGTAACTTGTTTCTTAATATTTTTATTTGAGAGAGAAGTTGTAAAGATAATTTGTGTACACCCTGTATAACCTTGGTTAATCTTGGTTTTGCTTCCGTCCGAATTGTTCATTCTAACGAAGGTCAAGATTGGTACTCCATCTTAGACCTACAGCTTAACGTGGAATCCGAACCACGACCCACCACGGGTCGTCAAAAAATTACAAAGACCTTGCCCGGAGTCAATCTCACGACCTCCCGATCGGCAGCAGTCCAGCGTCTTAAACACTAGGCTAGCCATGGTACCTATTTATCTACCAACCAAATTTTTATTGTGTAGAAGGATGAACAGCTGGGTTAGCTACGCGCCCGTCACCAGGAATCGAACCAGGGTTCGATGGATTCGTAGTCAGTATTGCTAACCACTACACCACCCCGAGGCGGATATACAAGGTGGCGCAAAAGTCGCGCAACATAGGAATTTTCAGTGTTGATTATAATATATTTTTTTCTTTTAGGTAGGGGATGACTACGAAATTAGCTTTGTGCTAGTCTATTCCAAAGAACATCCGCAGCTGTATTCAGTTTAGTGCAATTTTCGTTAGTTTGTATTACAGACACCCCCAGTAATTATATTTATCAGTTCCGGTGCAAGATTCTTCAGAAGCAAGATGCATCGCAAGCTTGTGTTTACTCCCTAAAGCAGCATATATATATATATATATATAATATATATATATATATAATATATATATATATATATATATATATATACAGAGCTGTGACTAGCGGCGCTAAAAAGCGCCGCTAGTTTTTTAATAGCGCCACCACTAGCGTCGCTATATTTTCAAACTACTAGCGCATTTACCAGCGCCGCTAGTTTTTTAAATAAAAATTAACGCTATGCGCTAGCGCTAATTTTTATTTCAAAAATGAATTTAAAGTCTTTCTATTCCATACAAGTTTGAACGTTTCAAACATGTATTTTTTCAACAGGAAAAGATATATTAAAGCCGAAAAGGTCCTCTTTGTCAGATTCAAATTTTGAAAAACTGTTGTTACTAAAATTGAATAAATAATTGTCCTAGGTCGTTGTAATAAAGCACTACTGAAACAAGTTGATACCTAAATTAGCTTGATTATATTGTATTGTTTTTTTTCTACTTGATTTGAATAATTACAAATATATTACTTGAAATACTTCTGTTGTATATATGATATATCAAATAATTAAATAAAAGAAATGTATTGTTTTCTATGGTATTAGGTATTAGGTAATATTGGAAACTAGCGCTAGCGCTAGCGTCGCTAAATTTTGAAATGACTAGCGTTAGCGCTAGCGCCGCTATTATTTTGCCTCACTAGCGCTAGCGCTAGCGGCGCTAGTTTTCATGAGTAGCGCGCACAGCTTTGTGTATATATATATATTTTTTTTTTTTTTTTAGTTCAGGAAGAACCTATTCGCCTCTATTTAAAGGGCATATCTCAGCGGAAATATATATATATATAGGCTTATGAGGCGGGGGGTCTGGGGGGCTGCCGCCCCCCCCTAGGACTAGGGAATTGAGCATTTCCAGGGCAAATATTGAGCATTTTCAGGGCAAATACTGAAATTTTCAGGGCAGATTTTTCCTGACATTCCTTTGACTTTTTTTTACTTCTTGAGGTGAATTAATTACTTGCTACTCTCCTTGTAGTTAATAATTAAAACGTAAGTTGAGGACTTACTGAATTCTATATCAACTGCAACGCCGTAGTTTTGCTTGTCATTTAGAAATGTTGTAGCAAAATTTTCTCTCATTTTTGTAAATTGTCATGTTTTTTGTATGAAAAAGGCTTTAATATATGTTACTCATACTCTAACCTTTGTGTTATTTTATGCTACACATAGTGCTTATGCGGAAATCAGGGCACCCTGAAAATTTTCAGGGCAGATTTTTTCCGCCCCCCAGTAAAGTGCCATCCCATACGCCTATGTATATATTTAAAAATTAACAATGAATAATTCCTATATTCTTATACTCATTCGTATAATTCTTATATAATTCGTAAATTTATATAACTCCTTATATTTATATAAGCCTTGTATTTATATAAGCCTTGTATTTATATAAGCCTTGTATTTATATAAGCCTTGTATTTATATAAGCCTTGTATTTATATAATCCTTATCTTTATATAATCCTTATCTTTATATAATCCTTATCTTTATATAATCCTTATCTTTATATAATCCTTATCTTTATATAATCCTTATATTCATATAATCCTTATATTCATATAATACTTATATTTGTATACATTTATATTCACATGCGCCTCGGTGGTGTAGTGGTTAGCGTCGCTGACTACGAATCCATCGGCCCCGGGTTCGAGAGACGGCAGCCGGAGCGCAGCAAAACCCAGCTGTTCATCCTTCCACACAATAAAGAAAGTGGTTGGTAGATAAATGGGTACCCTAGGTGGCCTAGCGGTTAAGACGCTGGGCTGCTGATGGGGGCGTGGTTCGGATTCCACGTTAAGCTGTAGGTCTAAGGTGGAGTGGAAAGCTTGACCTTCGTCAGAATGAACAATTCGGGCGGAAGCTAACCAAAGGTATATTCATTTTTACATAGAGACCAAAATCGCATAACGCTGACGCGAGTTTGGATAAATTTTTTAATTTGCTTTCTATTTAATTCCTGCCAAATAATTGAGGAATTGTTTCTTTTTAAAATTACTTAATCATTTTTTTAAGATTTAGCTTTAATAATAAAACCTGATTAAATTCTGCACTGTTCATTTTCTGTATACATTCTCTCTTCGTTATAAAAGATGAAGTCATGTTTTGCTTAACGTTTAATTTTAAATCTTAAGCCTTTAATTTTTGCTCATATGCATGTTTAAGTGTAATTCATAATAAAATGCATATTTCAATTTCCATTTTTAGTTAACTCGGCAAATCATGATAACATCAGATCTGTCAATTCTTCTTCTTCTGCAGCTTAAATCCCATCTCTATATGGGGTCATTGTTCTTGACGAGTCTCCTCCATTCTCTTCTGTCACGCACCATGTCGTCGTCCAAATTTTTCTCCCATCAGATCTGTCAATATGCGGTTTAAAATAAAAATATGGCTTCATCTCCAAATATCTTGCTTATCTGTTTAAACGTTGCCACAGATAAAATATTTACTTTATCTTCAAATATTTTACAAAATAATGCAGCATACTGACAATAAAAACAAAACAAGTCAACATTAAATAATAATGATGCCCACAAAATTTGGGTATATAAACTCATGTAATTTTTCAAATTATTATTCTGATTCACTGATCTAACTTCGAGGCTGAGCATTACTTGTAACATTTTAGCAGTAAAACTACAGTAAGAAAAAATCTGTCTTCTCCCTCCAGCCTTGCTCTCTTCAGAGAACTTAGACTTAAATAGAGAAAAATAATTTCCTGATACGTTGCAAGAAGAATCGGGGAACCTTAAGAGAATTTAGTAAGCTCCACAGAATCCTCCGATCCACTACAAGAAAAAATCGGGAAGTAGTATAGAAGAAACTACTGCGATTCCCTATACGGTACCAGCTACTCCAGAGTAACAAATCCGTTGCTGCCATCTAACCAGAACCCCCGTCAACTTCGAACCGACCAAGGCCATAGACGAAGGAGTTAACATATATATAATAGAGAGAGAGAGAGAGAGAGAGAGAATTGCAAGAACAAAAAGTACCTCAAAAGGCGTTGGGACACATACTGAAAACGTACCAATGGCAACGGGTCCCAGGGAAAAATTCCTACACCCTCAAATAGTGTGCAAGATTCCGTCTAACCTTTTCTTGAACTCATCCACAGAGGAAATGTTCACAACTTCTGAAGGAAGCCTGTTCCACGTGTCACAGATCTTATAGGTAAAGTAATTCCCACACACACTAGTGCTAAATCGTTTCAAATCCAACTTCCAACCAGTGTTGCTAGTTGAGTTATCATTTTAACTAAACATGCTTCTAAAATCGACATCGTCGAACCCGTGTAAGAGTTTGAAAACTTCGATGAGTTGACCGCGCAACCTCCGAGTTTCCAGCAAAAACAAATTCAGGGCGTGTAAACGTCGATTGTAGCCCATCTGTCTAACGGAAGGGATTAACTTTGTGGCCCTCGCCTGCACTTGCTCGAGCCTGTCAATATCTTTCCTGTGGGTGGGTGACTAGAACTGCACAGCATACGCCAGGTGAGGCCGAACTAGGGAATTGTAGAGAGAGAGCACAATCTCCTTGTTCCGAATCCAAATTGCCTCCTGATATAACCCAACAGCTTCTGGGCTTTCTTTTCCACCTCTACGCACTGTTTCGTAAACTTAAGGTCGCTGCTAATTAGCACATCCGATCCTTTTCCAAATCAGTGGCCTCGATATTACTACCCAAAACCACTCTTCTATCCTACATAGGTCCGCACGCAGTTGTTCAATCGCTTCGGGCGTCCCAACATTGGCCCCAAGCTTGGCGTCATCAGCGAATTTCTCGATCTTACTGACGATGCCAGCGTCGATATCATTTATGTAAATGATAAACAACAGTGGCCCCAAAACGGAACCCTGAGAGAGAGAGAGAGAGAGAGAGAGAGAGAGAGAGAGAGAGAGAAGCCTCAAAGACCTTTCGGTCCACCAGGGGAGGTTCCTGTTATTAAATTAATACATTTTATAATTATTATAGCAGTAGTAGAAAACTGAATAGAAACGCATAAGGCTCCCTGCCAGACGCGGGTAAAGTAAAAGGTTGAAGAGAATACCTTGACCCTGGAAAAGTAGCCAAGGGAATTTTACAGGAAAGAGAAGAATATATAAGCTAGCTCGACAATTACGTTATGCACACAGAGAAATCGTACGCTTTACAGCATCTGTGCAAATCGTATATCAACTACTTGGTTTGGTCGAACATATGTTTTGATTTTATACAAAATATTTACAGCTCCAGGTTAGTCCCAAAAGAATTCTACACCCATGTACGCAGAAAGCCATCACGCTGGCAAGGTGATGAAATGTTTCTACAGGAAAGGGGTTGGAACAGGAATTGAGAAAGGAAATCAGATTTTCCACACCATGCCCTCACCCTTCACACGCACCCAGCCACCTAAGAAAAAGAAGAGAAACAAAGAAATAGGAACAGCAGAAACGCAACTTTACCTTACCTAATCCATGACATGCAATTTTTTTTGTTTTTGTTCATTAGGAAATCATGTATTTCTACAAAATATTTTCTACACTATTAACCAGGCAGGCAAGTGTGTGAGCGTGTTTTCTGTAATTGGACGTCTGTGATGTGTACGTGTATGTGTGCCAACTCTTTGAATGTCGCCGAGTTTCAACTTGGGTCTCCCGCCATGAGAGGTGTCTATGCAGCAAGTGATATAGTGAGTCGTTCATACTTTGTGGTGTTGTGCCACCATAAGAGTGGAGAAACTCTCTTTCCAGCGAGGAATATCAGTGGGAGGTCCATATATCTACCCCCGTGTACTTGTCTCTTATGGAGTATGAAAGTGTTTCGTGGGTGATCACCCGTTGTTACTACGCCGAATTCAAGAGTCTCCCATTTAGAGTTGTTTATGAGGCAGGTGATCAAAAAATCAGTTGCTCGATGGCTTATCTTGCTTTGTGGGGCACAATGCAACCAGAGACGTCTCTCTAAAATGGGGGAAGTACGACTAAGTGTAGGAGTAAATGTTTAAACAAACTCCTGCTCGGTTACGTTATAATATTATTTTCAAAATATTTATTTAATCGATTCTTAAATTGCTGAGTATAGTGAGAACTTTGTCCAGCCTATTTTTAAACATATTTATACTTTGGCTTGAAACAACCTCCGAGGATCGTTGGTTCCACATATTAACTATCATATTTTAAAGAAGAAATTACCGCAGATAGAGGTACTAAATATTTTTTGTGCCAATTTAAAACCATTATTTCTTGTCGGATTGGTATTAAATGAGAATAATATACTGTAGTCTACCCTGTTTATTCCATTGAGCATATTAAAAACTTGGCTAAGCTGTCCGCGCAACCTCCTGGTCTCTAAAGTAAACAGATTGAAGCGTTCTAATCTACGTTCGTAGTTTTGAAGTCTCAATGAAGGGATAATTTTTGTGATCCTTGCTCGTACCCTTTCCAACTTTTCTATATCCTTCCTAAAGGACGGAGACGAAAGCTGCACACAATACTCGAAGTGAGGTCTAACTAGTGAATTACAAAGAGACATTACAATCTCTTAGTTTCTAAATTGTAACTGTCTTTTAATATAACCTTGTATTTTTAAGGCCATCTTTTCGACTTCTGCACAGTGTTTTGACGGCTTGAGATCATTATTGATATAAACTCTTAAGTCTTTCTCTAGATCAATCTCAGTCAAGTTCCTCCCCAAGAGAGAGTAATCAGTTTTCGGGTTCTCGTAACCTATACGCATTACCTTACATTTATTCAAGTTGAATGGCATCTGCCAAGTAGGAGACCATTCGCCTAACTTATCAAGATCATTTTGAAGCGTTCTTACGCCCTCCTCATTACCTACACTATTTCCTAATTTCGTATCATCGGCAAGTTTAGAAATTGTACTTAGGAGCCCAACGTCTATATCGTTAATATAGATAATAAAACGTAAAGGCCCCAGAAAGGAGCCCTGCGGAACCCTATTGGCGACGAGAGAGAGAGAGAGAGAGAGAGAGAGAGAGAGAGAGAGAGAGAGAGAGAGAGCTTTGCCGAGGACAAACCTTGTCCCAAATTATTAAAATTGACGAAAACAACTCTCTACGACTGTTCAACGAACCATTTTTAAAATACAGTACTTGTGGTTTACCTCTTCAACGAATATCTTACTTATGCCCTATTTACACTAATCTAACCTAATTTTACCTAAACTGGGCATCTCTACAGAGAACTCCGCCCACTTTTATACGATTCAGTGATCAAAAAACGTCTGAAATTCACGTCTTGTAAATATCAGAGATCAATTATGACGCTTTTTCAATTCAAGATTTGGTGTAGTTTTAATTTTTATGTGAATAAAACCAGGATAAAAATGAATTTAACGCAGATTCCAAATGATTTTTATCTGAGAATATTCATTAATTGAAATATTTCGAGTATAAAACAAAAAAAACGAAACGTCAAACAAACAACCGAAACCATCTCGCATATTTAAAGCTTTCGAGTAACACTAGAAAACATTTTCCTAAATTAGTGACTTCGGGACACTTTTGTCTCTGACCTACCCCTTCCCTTCCCCTCCCCCCTTTTCCGCGCGCGCGCACAATTCATTCATTTAAATAATAATCGCCATTCACCTTGGATTCATTCGGGGAAAGGGAGTAGGAAGGGGGAAGGGAAACGAAAGAAAAATATATATATATATATGTGAGAGAGAGAGAGAGAGAGAGAGAGAGAATTAGAAAAGAAGGCATTCTGATGAATTTGTAGTTGAGTGGAAGTGAGAAAATTTAGGCAAACATATTTTGGCCTAATTTTGCGAGTGTTGTTACGTGGTTTGCATCCAAATAAACAAACCAATGTTTGTGTGAAGGGGAAAAGCATTTTATCGTTGAACTTATTAAATGCTATAATTTAACTTCAATCCGCGAGAAAATCCACTCTTTTGACGTTTTAAACGAATCAAATCAACTTAATTGTCATTTTTTTGAAAAGTTATTTTATTTTTAGAAAGATATTTTAATTCTTTAGATTTAGGTTTGGGAAACTTTGTGGGAAATGGTTTAGTTTAAAACTGGTTTTCTTCTTCGTGAAGCCGGAGTATGCGGATCCCATTTATTTAAAATAAATGAAGTTCTTCCACCATTTTTAACCTATTCAGTTACGTACGAAAGCATGAAATTCTAAAATGTGCTCGTAATTCAATTTTAATATTAAACCGAATGCGTAATTCTCATTATGTTGCGGTTCATATTAAGGTACTTGTAGGTTATCTCCCCCCCCCCCCCACCAATTTTGACAGAATATTTTCGTTAAAACTAACGAAAATATCACGACTTAACCTAACCAATTATCAAGGGCGTACAGTTGATCTATTAGTAAATAGTAAATACTATTCCAGAAACAATGTTATAATTAATAATACATCAACTGTACGCCCTTGATAATTGGTTAGGTTAAGTAGTGATATTTTCGTTAGTTTTTAACGAAAATATTCTGTCAAAATTGGTAGGGGGGAGATAACCTACAAGTACCCATATTACTTCAGTGAAGTAAGAGAAATAGGATAGGGATGGATCTACATTCTGAATGCGCCTACTTTTTTAAACTACTCTCCTTCAATAAAATATTACAAAGTAACATTTTTAATGAGGAAACAAAACGTACGACCGCTGGCAGTCACCGAACCCATTATAAACGGACTAGAGTCTAGTCACTAGACTATAAAGAGTTAACGGTCTTTGTGATAATTTAAAAAATTATAGAGTTTTCACTGTTATAACATTTAAGCAAAATATTTGAGAGGTTTTTTAATAAAATGCGTTCAAAAATTATGTCAGATAAGTTTGATCAATAAGTGCGGACTAAACTAAGTTTATAACATTAGCAGAACATGTTAAAATGTGAAGGAAGACGTCCCTGTTACACCCCAAAACAAGGGATTGCAATTCCAGCACACGGATGAGAAAAGCAAAAAAATAGGCAACTTTTAATTTCAAAGTTAACAAACAAACGCGTAGTAAAGGCAACACTGCATCGATGGTACGGCTTATGATGTCACTATATATATATATATATATATATATATATATATATATATATATATATATTAAATTTTTCAGACAGCATTGCGAGAATGTCAGCCAAGCTTAAGAGGGTCACCTGAAGATCAAGGCCCCGATGTATTCTTGTTTTTTGCTTTACAGTACCAAATATAATAATAAATGAAATTGAATGCCCGGTTAGGTCAACTGTACGCCCGTGACGATTGGTTAGGTTAAGTCGTGATATTTTCGTTAGTTTTAACGAAGATATCATTTGGTAATTGAGGTTGGGGGCCCTGATCTTCAGGTGATCCGCTTAAGAAACCTTAGAAAAGTCGAAGAGGCAATAATGTTAGACTTCTAAGTCGTGTTATTTCAACGCATGAATAAAAATTAAATTAAATAAATAGTTACAACTAAAGAATTAAGAACTAAAAAAATTCAGAATTCATCAATGTAATGAAATGGTTGACCACCAATAAACTCTTCCTAAATACCAGTAAAACAAATTTCATGATTTTTATTAATAAAAGAAATGTATATCTTGATGAACTTAATGAAATCGCCATAAAGGAGTGTAGTGTAACAAAATTTCTTAGTGTAATGCTAGATAAGAATTTGAAATGGAGTGATCATGTAAATTATATAGCGAAAAAGATTTCAGGGAGAGTTGCTATAATGTTTAAACTTAGAAATGTAGTCCCTAAACAAGTTTTATTGACTCTATCATATTCTTGTTCTTCCTTATATAACGTACTGCACCCTTGTTTGGGGAAACTCCGCTAACAACGCATTAAATAGTATCTTTGTCATCCAAAAAAAAAACTATAAGGTTGGTATCTGATGCTGATTTCCTTGATCACTCTTGTGCATTATTTAAAGAGCTAAACCTACTAAAACTCAATGATGTAACCAAACTGGCACATTTTATATTTATTTATAAGTGTAAGAACAAAATCATTAATTTACAATGGGTAAATAGATATTTTGTAACTCATCAAGAAATCCACTCGTATCAGACCAGAAATGGATCAAAGCTTGTTACACCTCAATTTAGATTGTCTTCATCTCAAAAACTACCCATTTTCATTGGATTGAAACTATGGAATGACTTAAATGCCGATATAAAAAATACTGTGAATGTAAATTTGTTTAAAACCAAGCTGAAATCCCAATTAATAATGGCATACTAACAAAAATCTAGGATTAATGTCCATTACTATTGTTTATTAATTTCTCGTGTGTAATCTAGTATTAAAAACACATTTCTTGGAATTGTTCAGTTCTTATCTCTCGTGTATAATATTGGTTTCTTTATATGGTATTGGTATAATGCCTTCAATGGTGACCTTGCACTTGTCATGTCAGTAGTGATAATTTAGCATTAATACATACTTTAACTATTAATAATACTTATTACTTATTTATTATTAAATAATAACAACTCGCTGTTTATTTTTGGATCACCTGAAGATCCGTCACCCCAGCCTTTTTTAACTAGCTTTATAAGGCTAACTAACGAAAATATCACGACCTAACCTAACCAATCGTCAAGGTTGTACAGTTGACCTTACGATTGATTACGTTAAGCCGTGATATTTTCGTTAATTATAAAGCTAACTAAAAAAGGCTGGGGTGACGGATCTTCAGGTGATCCTTATGTTTAATAAGAGCCCAGTAAAGCCTAAAGCTTAAGGGCCAAATTAAATAAAATAAATAGTCCAGAAAATAAAAATAGTCCAGACGAAGCTAGAATTAGCTCGGAATTATTTTAAGAAATGCTCACACTTCAATGTTTAATGTTTTACCGTTTTAATATTTTACTGTTGTTATGATTATAATTGTGACTGCAGTGCAGTTTGCAAACGGTAAACTTCCAGCCATAAAAGTCTAAGTAAAATATATTTCAATAACTTTAACTGAAAATTATTATAAAGAGAAGATAAGAACATCCTTAAAATTATTTGCCCTTGACACCACCATTATTTTTAATTTTTAAAGAAATGAAAATAGCGATGACTGGCAACTTTTTACAAAGTTGCCTGAAGCACGTTTTTACCGTTATAACCAAGACCCAAAATTTGCCAACGGAAATAAATTTACGAGCAAATACATAGATTTCCTGTAGGGTAAAATATTTACAGACTTATTATTATGACCAGTATAATTGGGTGCCTGAAAACGAGATTAAATTTATAAATAACATCTTTAATTAAATCGCGTGCGACCTATGACCGCAGAAACATTTAACACAAAAATGTTTTTGTTGATGGTACAATGAAATAGTTTCACTTAATGAATAGGGAAATGTAGGGCAAATAGTTTTGTTGAATTCTTAATGCAGGACCACCCTATTCTTCTCGTCAAGATTGGCTTGTTTTCAACACGAAGGAATAGAATATTTTGCCGGATGTTATAAACGCATATTGAAAATTATTTATCAATTGCAAATGACTAAAAATAGCAAGGCTATTTCCGAGGTGAAAATTTCAATCAGCATTGTGAAATTATTACTTCTAAGAATGCTTATTCCTCAAATAGAAATTCTTTAAACTTACAGATTACAATATTTCTTAAACTTCGTTTTTCCGGAATTCAGTTTGAAACCCAGTTAAGAAGGTGAAGCCCAGTTAAGAAGGTAAATTTTGCAAACAATAACAAAAAATTACTGTCACAAAGTGACAGATTTAATGCCAACCACGTACTCGTGCATTATCCATAATTTATTACTTTTCCAAACAGTCCGCCTATAGGCCCTATACCCATTAAACAACGTTTCGTCTTTAATATGTAATACAAAGCATAATATGGCGTAACATTTTTTATATACATATATATAAGTTGCGGGACAGGTACTGAGAACCTTTAAAAGAAGGGACAAGAAAGTAATGATTCCCTTGCTGAAAACACTGATCATACCGAAACTTTACTGCTGAGTCTTGACGTCCTCATATAAAAAGGAAGAAATTAATAAACTAGAAGAAATTAAAAAAAAATTCACAGCCAAGATTGATAGCTGCAAAGAACTCAACTACTGGGAAAGACTACGTAAATTAAATTTATATTAGCTGGAAAGAAATATAATATATATATATATATATATATATATATATATATATATATATATATATATATAGAGTGGTGGACCGGATATCCGCATCCGCATCCTTTTTAACATCCGCATCCGCACTTCTGACTGCGGATGTTATGCGGATATTACCTCTAATAAATTATGCAATTTACAATTAAATTAGCTTATAAAGTAGCTTATAAGGCCCAGTCATGCACATTTCATGTAAAGTATTAATTATTAATGAACAAACAAATATATAAACTCGAAATATAAATAGCTGGTAACAGAGAAAATTGAATGAAACTTGTTTCATTGAATTTTCTGTGGCTGAAACTCTTGAGAAAGTTATTATTTTGATCATAATGAAAACATTAATATTAATTTCAATTCTTATGCATTGCCTGCCATAATAGTAATATCACGAAATTTGAAAAATTATGTCATATATTCATAATTCTATATTATATTGACATTAACTAAGGATGCGGATATTGAAATTAAAGATCCGCATCCGCATCCGCATCCTGAACCCAGTAACAATGCAAACAACACTGGTAAATAGGAAAGGTAGAATATGTAGGCCAGACAAGGAACACCTTCAACACTAAAGGAAATCAGCTTGCTTATTTATCAGGGGGCCAAGACTTTTTAACCAGCTTCCGAAACACCTCAGGAACGTTACAGTTGTCAAAGTTGAAATCTTTAAGAAAAGACGAGATGCCTGGCTCAGGACAATACCAGATGGGCTGGAAGGGCCTGGCTATTTTGCGATGGAGATCGCAACTTACTCCTCCTTCAGGCCAAGACCAGATAGGGTCACCAGCTTAACCTCCGTGTGAAGAGAGACTGACGCACAGAACTTCTACCAAGTTACCAGGTGTATATATATATATATACAAACTCAGAATGGTCCCCTGAGAAACTTATATGTTAAACACAGAACGTGCATGGAACAAGGAACTCTTCTGGGAAATTACATCCACTATAGTTCGAATAAGTAATGATAAATGACAAATACTAAGGGGTTCCAAAAACCTTAGCCCCCCCCCCCCATTTGCAGCTTACATGTTTACTTATATCGAAATAGTTTTTAGTGATTATAAAAATATATAAAATTCTTTATTTATTGCAGGTATTAAAATTACTCTAGCTGATAAAGTGATAATATAATGGCTTCTCAATTAATTGGTGATTCGGAGAGGCAACGAACGTGTGATAGATCGCATACGAGCAATAACATTTCGGGAAGCTCGTGATGCTGGACCCACCTTTATAACACGTTCATGGGTTGCCAAAAGGTTGCGAAGAAGTGAGGACTTCGTCAAAAGAAATTGGAATAAAACTTTGGATGAATGTGAAATGGATACAACCAAATCTGGGCGCCCAAATTTGTCACTCTCTCAGGAAACAAAGGACATCATTGAAAGCGGTACGCGTAAGCGGAAAAACAGCTGTGCTAAACTTTCTAGAGAGATCGAAGTGTTGAGAGGAAAGATCGTTAGTGGTGAGATCATTCGACTGTACCGTCATAGGCAAGGTTTAAAGCCTTGGCATGAACTTCCAAAGCCAAGAAAAACTCAACTTAACATCGATGACAGAATGTGGTTTGCCCATTATCTTGAAGATTGGGATGTGGATGATTTCATGCATTTAGCTGTCTCCGATGAATTTTTTGTTTACGTAACACGTCGGCCTAACTACCAAAATATTCGAGTGTGGGCCACAACACCAGATGAAATCGATGACAATCAACATTATCGCGAATTATTAAAAAGTCCAGACTGTGTTGGTGTGTTTGTTTTGTTCACTGCAAAGAAGCTCATGTGGGTGCTGAAGCCAAATGGTCAGAGTTGGGATGGACAGTATTTTCGTGATATTATTCTATCCCAGCATGTCATTCCTTTTCTAAGAAACCCAAACAATGTTATGGATGTTGATCAGGTCACACTTCTGCACGATAAGGCCCCCTGCTTTAAGGCATTAGCCACTCAACAGTTGTTGCGGAACCATGATTTCTTTGGAAATGAAGAATGGCCAGGAAATTCTCCTGACCTGAACGTCTGTGAACACATTGGATCAGTTATAAAGGACAAGGTTGAATGTCTCGTTTCAGGAACCTGCAACAAATCGATTTTCGAAGGATACAATGACGTAACACATTGAAACTGTTTTAACAAATTTGCGTAACGATCAAGATCTATTCACGTCACTTTTGGCAAGCTACCCAAAGCGAATTCAGGCTGTCTTGGAAGCCAATGGCGGGAACACCAAGTTTTAATTGTTTCTCATTAAATGCAGGATTAAATTCTCTTTTGTAAGGTATGTTTAGTTTTACTGTACCTCTAATAGTTTAGGCCATGGGCAGGGGGCTAAGGTTTATTGGAGCCCCGTATAGTTTTTTTTTTATGATGGAAAACCCAACGTGGGCACCGGGTTACTCGCAAAGAGGCCCCAAAATACAGCTTCCCTCACCAGCTATCTGCAAAGCAGATAGGATCCAGCTTTGGGACAGGATCTAGAGTTTACAACTTACACCTAGCCTACTACAATCAGAACCTCAATATACGCAAGAAATTCGTTGCATTCACGTCGGATTGAATACATCAAAGAAAAAGGGGTAACTATTGTATTTTTATCCAAAAAACAAAACTTAAACCTCAACCGGGACATCGAGCGTCCACTTTTCAAGGCACATAAACACGTCCGTTTAATATCGTATTTGTCATTTATCATTACTTATTCGAACTATAGTGGATGTAATTTTCCAGAAAGTTCCTTGTTCCATGCACGGTCTGTGTTTAACATATATATATATATATATATATATATATATATACAGGGTGTTTGAAAACTTTCTGTACAAATTGTAATGGGGGATAGGCAACACCAAGACAAACCCTTTTCGTCTATAAGTGTATGTCCGCTGACGTCACCATTCGGCGCGAGAGGGCGCCGCTGCAATTGGCTAAAAGGTGAAGTGGGTTAGACTCGCGCTTGCCGCGGGCATTCTTAAATCGGACGTAGTACGCGTAACATGTTTATTTAAAGAAGGCATGTTTATTTAAAGAAGGTGCTGAAAGTTGCGACCGGTAGCATCAATGCATGCCCGACAGCGTCGAAGCATTGACCGACGTACACGTCGAAAGATTCCCGGCATTTCGGGAACAGTCATTGTCTCACTAGTAATAATCTAAAGGATCGAATTGTTAGAATTCATATTCTGCATGATTTCCTTCTTTCTGATCATAGACCGTTAGAACTATTAATTAATTTTACCAACGTATGCGCAACACGACATAAAAACAACTCAATAGGTAAGAATAATCGCATCGATTGGTCTAATGTTAATATGCAACAGAGAATAGAATATAAAGACAGAACAAGTCACCTCTTTAATAAGTTAGAAATTTTGCATCTTGCCTGACGAGGGAATCGAAAGACGCCTACAATTTGTGGTGCTTTCATGGTAGACACAAGTAGTATGGGCTAAAAATGGGAGAGTGCAATGTAATTGCAAATGTTGCAAGCGTGCCAACTCCCACCCCGTTGTTGCAAGGTACCCATAGTGCCAACCCCCACCCCCTTTTGTTGCAATGCACCCATAGTGTCAACCCCCACCCCCTCGTTGCAAGGAACCCCCTAAATGGGGAATGTTGCAAGAGCAACAAGGGGTTATGCAACTTGGAGGCGGAGTTATCCCCCAATTTGCAATTAACCCCCGCTGGGGGAAACCTCTTTGGGGGATAAAATGGGGCGGCCTCACCCCCACAAAGGGTTATACCTAACCTAAGAGAGGAGAGAGAGGAGAGGTGTTCGCTTGACAGGAGCCAAGCGCATATTAAGACCAGCCGAGCGGCCGTTGTCTTATAGGGCCCCTAATCAGCCAGCGCCTCCAGGCATCATCAGCCAGTTGGCACAGTGTATGCTTCGTTTGGCACGTACACACCCGTCTATACGCCCATTACGTTTATATGCGTCGGGCGACCGCGTTAAACTGTAAGTCTAAGGTGGAATGGAGGCGGGCTCGAGACCCGGCGGCGGAGCATCTTTCCGCGGTTGCTAGCCAGGGTGACCTAATGATCCGTGTTAAACCGTAGGTCTAAAGTGGAGTGTAAACATCCCTCCACGGTTCGTAGGGGCAGGATCCCGTTATTGCAACACTCGATCATGTTTATGTTTGTTTATTTCCCTCTCTCTCTCATATATACATATATATATATATATATATATTGAGCTTCAAAATGAACAATTCGGACGGAAAGCAAAGGCGTGCCTATATATGTACAATTCTGGAAAAGAGTTAATCTAAAAATTCGTGTAAACATCTTTCCACGTTTCTCATATATATATATATACAGTATATATATATATATATATATACTTCCCCATTTAAAAGTAGGTCTAAGGTGGTGTAAAAAAAAATTGATCTTCACCAGAATAACAATTCGGACGGAAAGCAAAGGCGTGCTTATATATATATATATATATATATATATATATATATATATATATATATATATATATATATATATGTGTGTGTGTGTGTAGAATTCCGGAAAAAAGTTAATCTAAAAATTCGTGTAAGCATCTTTGTCAAACTGCATTAATTATCTCACTCTCCGTCTGTCTTAAGTCTAATATTACGGTCTTTTTCATCTGTAACAATTAAAACAGGACAAATGGTGCACTAGCATTAAAATGTGTAGCACAAATGGTTAATTAGAAAGGAATATGGTAAAGGAAGGAAAAAGGTGAAAGCGCTATAAACAAGAGCCTTCCGAAACATCTAATTAAACGATGTAATTAGATGGACGATAGAAGGATATAAATATTTATGGAAAATAATATATATATATATATATATATATATATATAATATATGTATAATTATATTAAGCATCGTTCTAAAAATTGCGGAGTTTGGCGGAAGCGATAGATAATTTCGGCTAAAATCCAATAAATAATCTTCTTTCCGCAGGAGTTTATTTCGAGATCATAAAGATTAAAACTTCACCAGCAATTGAATCGTTGTTTAGTGTATATATTTGCTAATCATGTTTTTTTCTTGTCTTTCTACAAAAAAAAAAAAATTAATTACGGGGCTTTAAAGCCCTTCCATTCTGAACTTTTCTCATATATATATATTAGTTCTATCTTTGATCACGTTTAAAAATAAAATTTGAAACATCTGTTTCTACAACAACAAAAATTTAATTACGGGCCATAAACACCCTCTCACTTCCAACTTCCATTCTGAACTTTTCTCATATATCCAGTGTATATATATATATATATATATATATATATATATATATATATATACAGGGCGTCCCAAAAAAATGTATACACACTTTAAATAATTATAAAGGCAGTTTATTAAAATACATTTCATTTTCAAAATGTAATAGAATCTACAGACATTATTTGTTTTGTCAACGCCTGTTTTCAAACTGACGTCCGTTCTGGTCCAGGCACTGCTGATAACGCGAAGCAATGGAATCGCAAACATCACGAAACATTTCGTTTGGTATTTGTGTGCATTCTCGTTCAATGGCTGCTCTCAATTCAGCGACTGTTGCAGGTTTTATAGCGTAGACTTTGTCTTTTAAGTATCCCCATAAAAAAAGTCTAGTGGTGTGAGGTCTGGTGAACGCGGAGGGTATTCTACGAAACCCCTTCGTCCAATCCACATCCACATCGTGCCAAGTACCACTCGCAATACTCCACTCTTCGGTCCGGATCATCTTCATTAATAGCATGGACTAATCTTGGAATGTAACTTTTCCATTGACAGCGCTTCAAAATGCGTTGGACAGACGATTCTGAAATTCCTACCTCACGACTCGCTTGCCGCACAGATTTTCTTGGACTTTGGTGATACGTTTCCAGTACTCTTTCTTGCTTTGTGGGGCTTGTCGATGTCCGTGGTCTTCCGGAACGCTTCTTGTGGACATTCTGAACAGTTCCATCGGCTTCAAACTTATCTCTAATTCGAGTGATGGTAAGTCGCGTTGGTGGATCTGTTTGAAACTCCCTCCTAAACTGTCTTTGCACTTCAACTGCGTTTTCACACTTCCAGTAGCATTTTAGAATGAATTTCCTTTGTTCAAAGCTTAGTCTGACTGCCATTATTAATTCTAATGGGTTTAACTTGGAAAGAAAGAAACATCAATTGAGCTATCAGCTGTTAAAGTGTGTATACATTTTTTGGGGACGCCCTGTATATATATATATATATATATATATATATACACACATGTTTATTTCTTTATTGGCGGTTCTCTGATTTCCAAGATTCGAGATAAGGTATGCATTTTTAAATTATACTAACAGCATCGGTCAATCTTATTTCAGTTCGCTCGAGAGCGTGTTTAATGATGCACTACATCACACGTCTTTGTTTTTTTAAATTTATCTATTCTATCGCTCAATTATCTTTCACTTTTATGTTTCAAGGTACCATAAACCATAGTTCATAAAACGTTTCACATTCCAACCTCAACTCTCTTTCTCTCTCTCTCTCTGTCTCGAATAGAAGATCAAAAAACAAAGCGTTTCTCGTCTCTCCACGAATGGGGATATCTGACACGGCCCAGATTTCACGGGGCAACCAACCACAGCCCTGTGGGCGGATCCCAGGACCTCTGTTTGGCCGTTATGCAGGCCTACGCGTCAAGTTCCGCCCAAAATTCACCGCTAGCCAATAGGAAGCTAACGATTGTGTTTTTGTGCGTTGATCACAGGCCCCCTTTATAAAAGGGAGAATTTCATCTCAGAGCCTCAGTTCGTATGTTTTTTCGCTTAGTGCTTTTCAAATATACACTATGAGCCAGTTGATTGAAGATAAAGACTTTTATGCTCACGCAACGCGTCTAATTTTCAGCGCTGCAGACCGGGATGAACTTTTATCTACCCAGAGTGTTACGGAAAATTGTGACGAAATGCAGGATCCGATCAATCAAGATGCTGATGAAATGTAAGTAACTTATAAGTGTCTAACCTAGCTTTATTCTGAGTTTTCCTACAAAGAAAAATTAACCCCAGGACTCTCTCGTTTATAACCATATAGCCTAGCGAAATAAACGCGTTTTCAAAAATATTTTTAATTCCCTGATTCCTTCGGGTTATTTCGGTATATATATATATATATATATATATATATATATATATATATATATATATGTTTTTATTTGTACATTTCTTGTACAGGTACGATTTTAGAAATATTAAAAACTATTAAGATTTGGCTGCGGGTTCGAGACCCGTTGCAGGCAGATGGAGCATAGCACACCCAGCTAATCTTACTTTTGAAAACTGTCAGGATATCTGCTTATGGTTACAATTTGTTTTGCTTTATTCTGAATTTTCTACAACGTAAAATTAATCCCATCATGTTTTTAATTGTTGTTTCCATCGTGATTATTTCGGCATATATATATATATATATATATATATATATATATATGGTGGAGCTTTAATAATATTTTTCTCGATAATTCAGCACCGCTGTAGGATTTTTAAATTACCGAAACTTTTAAGAATTATCTGCATTTCTCTTGTTGTAGCTCTTTATTTTTACTTAACCTTATAGGACCGATGCGGAACTCGTTCGTGTTATAGCTACTTTTGATGAAAGGGGAATAATTGATATGGATGCTTCTCCGCACAGCCAAACCAGTGACCTGAATACAGAAGTCGAAGTATTGGCTCACATCCGGTCAAGCGAGTGTCAGATTATCGAGGAACTAATGTAAGTATTTTTGAGGTTAAGAACAAAACATTGTATTTTCATTTATTAAATGGCAGGAAACATGTACAAAGCGGAACCAGTGTCCGTTAAATAAGTCTTAATGGCTACATTTTACAGTTACAAATGTATATACAACTTTACAAAATATAGTTGTACACCTTTACACATTACAGCGGGTGCTAACATATGGGAACCTTTTTTTATCTGTCTGCATACACTTTTATCGTTCATCTCTGTGTCGCACAAATCGAATAATGTTCAAAAATTTATAAATACCTTCCCACGTGACATGTGCATGAGAAATGAATTACAATACATCCCGCACGTTTCAGTATAATATCCTTGAAAACGATGAGTTCCAAACAATCTCAGGTACATGTAATTGCGCAATAAACTGTACAATTACCGAATCATTCCAGGGCTGAAATCCGAGTGAATCAAAATATACATTCTTTCCCAATTTTTAAAATAGTTTGCAAACCAATGAATCCCTCTCCCCCACAATGTCGGTGTTAACGATAATCCCGTACCAGTTTCCCGTACTTGGCAGCGTCAATATTTCATTCTTCGCAAACACACCGATAAATTTGGAGCGTGTGAAACGGTCGCTTTTCATTACTCTCTGGAGTGTATTCGCGTCCATTTTAAAAGTCTGTCACCACGTTCCTGAAACGATCAACTTCTATTAGTGCCTGTGATTCGAGGTACACGAGTACACTTATAGGCGCGTCTATAGGCTTGGCAAATTCCAACCTGACTGAGATATTCCCACTCTGCTGTGGACTTAAATGCGTATTTGCGCCAGCAGACAAGTCAGGCGTAATATCAAATGAATAAATGTTAAATTCTTCGACAAATTCTTTCTGCGTTACACCAAACCCAAGTTCGTCACAGGCGCCTGTATTATGAGCCAGACTACTATATGCTCTCGCGCAGAGCGGGAACACAGCGTCTGATGAGTAGTCCGTAATCATGGTCCCTCCCAAAGCGATGCCATTTACGTATAGAGTAATATTTTTAAGGCCGAAATTCTCGAATTTAAAGGCACTCTTTTTATATTTTCCATTCGTCGAGGCGTGGTCCTGCATTCCAATTAATATCCTTTTAGGTAGGACTCCAAGGGCCACGTTTTCTAGTTGCTTCGAGGCCAACCCGGCGGGACCGTGTATAGTTTGATCTGTACCCTGTTAATTGGGTATTTTACTGTGGCGTGTATAAGTCTTTCTCAATTTCTATTTGTTTCGGGAACTTAATTTCACTCGGCGTATACGCAAATACGTCTCCATGATGTGAATCACAACGGGTTTCGCGCCCTCTTCTTGATCAGACCCCAGATTTATGCAGATCTCAGGAATCGTGCGGGTAAGCTTCAACTTCATATCCACCCCGTTCATAAGCAGTTTCTCCTGGAATGTGAAATCTGTATGAAGACGTCCAAAACATTCATATCTTTTTTTTAGAATTTTTAAATTTATCCTTTATTCCATTTTCATCTTTAGTATGGTAATACCCTCGGCGGTTAAAAAGGTGTCCTTCGCTTCTTTTGAAAAGTTGAGGACATTTTCCAGATAGGCTCGTAGGTGGTAGTACCCCGTTCCTGCCGAGATGTTAACCTGGTTTAAATACACTTCACACTGGCTGAATATGGAGTGTAAAAAGTTGGTTTCAGGGTAGGCAGAGTAACTATCATCGCAGTCCGTTCCATCAGAATGGGCTATACGCAGTTTAGCGTACATGTGCATGCAGCTCGGGTCAAAAAAGTAAGGGCCTGAGCTGGGTATCACGAATTCTATAGGGGCACTGGCGAACTAATTGTGTTTAATGGGTTAATTGTAATAAAGTCGCTATGCTCAATAGAGACCTGAGTGGGGGCATATCAAAGAGGGACAGTTCCGATTTACAGCATTGTGAACTACACGGATGGATGAAACGCGCCATGACGAGTCAGAAATAGTGCCACCTCCCTCGACAAGTATTAGTCAGCCTATGATTCGTGAGAGTAGTGTCCTCAGCTTATATCAGTTAAAAAAATGATCAGCCATAGGTTTCATACGCTTAGAGCACTTCTTTTTTTATTTCCTTTTACGTTTAGCGCCACGTGATGGTAACCCCTTCTTCCTGGCAGATCTCTTCTTTCCGCCACCACGCATTTTTCTCTTTGCATCTTTGATGATTTCGTCCCGTGTACGTTTTAAATGTTTTTTTAGAGCTTCTTTAGGCTTAGTTCCACCCATTATGTCTTCTGCCGCGTTAAAACCTGTTTGTAACGCCTTCCGCCCTAGGTACCTGGCACCCCTCTTCAACAGTGGGACAGCGGTGCGTAGTATGGATGAAAAAATGGATCCAAGTCCACTCCCACGCTGGTATCTCACCCTCGGTAGACTGTGAATGGTCTTCGAGTCATTATAAACGGCGAAAGTGTAGTTTCACTGTTAAGCTCCCATCACCGAATGGGAAATTTTTTCCCTCAATCGTTCTTATATATATCGAGATGTTGGTTAATAGATTAGTCGCAACATTCACATAATGGGGCTTGTCATATGTAATGCTCAAACTTTTCCCTCTATGGTTGGGGATGTGTGCAATGCGCAGCAGGCGCGCCTGGGTGTCCCCAACAAATTGGTGCTCTACGATATTGCTGTAAATATAGCACATGTCTGGGGGGGAGCTTTCACCCAATTTCTCCATCTTCAATTGATACATTAAGCTGGACAAGTCATGCTGTGCCTCGTGAAAGGTATCTCTTTGGAGAGCTGCGCTATATCGGCCCTCAGCCACAATTGTGAACAGCTCTTTATCTTTAATATTTCTACTAAGCGTTGACTTTAACTTCAATGTGCATGCAGGCGTGTCTATGTTTACGACTTCAAAAAGTAAATCGTTTGTCAGGTACGACCTTTCAAGACTCTTGTTTAACCCCGTCACAATGTCCATGGCTGTATCATAATGCCCGATTCCTAGCGATACATTTGTGCTATAGTACCGTTCCTCACCGAACAGGACTGAACGCATAGTATTGTCTAAGGTTATGCCTAATTTTTCGCACTCATCGAATCTTCTAATGATCAGAAATATGATTTGCTCATTTTCAAGAGTTAAAAATTTGGTGGCTAACTGGAGTTCACATAACCCTACCTCATACGAATCACGCTCCAATTCAATGGGCCGTGGAGTTCTGTCACAAAGTTGGCGAGGGTGTTGTTAGGATGTACAGACAGAGAAGAGAGGACGGGAGTGTGACATAGAAGTGGCTAGGCGCCATGTTGCATACTAATTAAGCTTCATTATTGCAGCAGCTTTTATATAGGTGTTGAAGCTTTCTGGGTAACCCAGCCATTTCACCAGGTACATTTTTCTCTTTCCTGAACCTTTGCTGCCTAAAATTTTTTCAATTTTAAACACACTTTTTCCTAAATTAAATGTCACTTTCTGCAACTCCTCGCGGTAAAAGCCTCCAGCGATCTCTTCCCCATTCAAATCTTCAACGTAATACATCATTATCTCACCTTTAGGTCTCATAGCACGAACTTTAAAAATCTCACGTGTCCATCCTTGCTCAAATCCCTTCGCGAATTTATTTCCCGAACGTGATAGCCTTACATAATCATTGATTTTGAAATGTGTAGAGTATGGTGGTGGTGGTGTTCCATCTTTTCTCACCTCTGGCAGCGTACCTTTTTCTAAAACTTCGTTAGGCGTTGTGCCAATCGTACGATGGTGTGAACGGTTGTATGATGATGCCAATGAACCAAGAACGTTATATATCTGTATGTGTTTTTGTGTAAAATAGCGATGCATGCGCTCCTTTATGGTACGTTGAACTCTTTCAGCTAAAGAGGCCTTATGTATAGAACTGCTAGTGTAGTAACTGATATTAAACTCTGTCACTATGTTCTGAAAAGCGCGACCTATAAATTCTTTCCTCATACCCGTACAAAAATAGCCAGGAACCCTTTTTACTTTTAACATCAACGTTTTGGTCGCTTTAGCAACTGTTTCAGGCGATTTATTTTTCAGGGGAATTAGCCACAGATATCTAGAGAATACATCTATTACGAATTGGATGTAGCGGTAACCATCATTATACACTGAATATCTTTGCATGTCTGTTAAATCCGCCTGCCAAATAGAGTCAATCGAAGCAGCTGTTGTCTTGGCCGTTTTAAACCTTTTTCTCACCGGTTTATGAAGTGCAAAAGCATCCTGTTCCCGCAAAAATCTCTCAACATCTTTTCTCCTTACACTGTAAACACCTCTGTACAGTCTATTAACGCCACCATAGGAGGCGGGGTTAGAAATGTCATAATAGCGTTTACTTAATATGTTAGCCATTTGCGTATTTTAGAGACACGTGGATAAGGCTGGCCGTTTGTTCTCTTCTTTCTCCTCTTCAGAGACGCTGCTGCTGCTGGGGCGATGGCGTACTCAGTTGTGACACATGCGAGACTTGATCCAAGTCTTTTAACCTATTCAGATTACCTATCAATGTTTTGGGGACATTTATTTGTTGTAGTCTTGCTTTAATATGCTTCCATCCTGTTGGCGAGGGTCTGTCCCACTTTCTCACCAGATCATGAACAATATCAACGATATTGGATCCTTGTACCCTTGTTCCTTCAACAATGACCTCGCCTGTATCGGCCCACTGTATGATGGGGTCCTCACTCAATAGATTATAAAGACTTAAGCCTTTATTCCTCAATGTATGTGGGAGGCTGTTTTTTAGCACATGTTCGATGTGTTGTGTTCCGTTGCTCTTTGGTTGGTCATCTCTAACGTCGGGGCCCGGTCCTGTGTCGCCATGCTCAGCACTACTCGCGCTGTGTAATAACCACGGGAAGCTCTGTAGGATGCTTATAATCCTACAGAGCTCCCCGTGGTTATTAGGCACAGCGTGAGTAGTGCTAAGCATGGCGACACAGGACCTGGCCCCGACGTTAGAGATGACCAACCAAAGAACAACGGAACACAACACATCGAACATGTGCTAAAAAACAGTCTCCCACATACATTGAGGAATAAAGGCTTAAGTCTTTATCATCTATTGAGTGAGGACCCCATCATATCATACAGTGGGCCGATACAGGCGAGGTCATTGTTGAAGGAACAAGGGTACAAGGATCCAATATCGTTGATATTGTTCATGATCTGGTGAGAAAGTGGGACAGACCCTCGCCAACAGGATGGAAGCATATTAAAGGTGGGAGGTGAGAGCTATTGGTCGATAATTCTTAGGCATTGCTCTGTTATCTCCTTTAAATATCTATCTATTTGCGAATGCCCGCAAAATCGCCACCCCCCCCGCCATAGAGGAAGAAGGGAGCCAAAATCAAAGCCGAGGGTTTTCGAGATGCCTAGACACTCACAACAAAGCCTAATTAAAACACAGGCTTATATGTGCCTACAATATGGTTTATTTCATAATAATTAAATACAAATTATTAATTTATTGTATTAAATAACTACAAAATTGTCCAGGGGTTGGCGAAAAGGCCTATTGGGAATGGAAAATATTGCCATACATAGAACCCAATATGTAGGCATTGGGCCTACATAACAAGAAAAACGTATTTTTTTCGTATCAGAATTTTCCATCACTGATTCATAAAAACTACTTGAGAGAAGAAATACTGAAACTACGAAAATTAGACGTCTGGCGACTTTGTAAAGTAAACGAATTCAAGACAAGGATTTACATTAGTTCAGCCAGAGCTGTCTAGTGATGAGTATTGCTGTAGGCAAGGAAGACTTGTTTAATCTTCCTACAAGTTCTGAGTGAAAAACTAATAAAATAAAACTAATAACACAAAAGGATAGGCCTATTCCTTCAGGTATTTTTAGGCATAGTGAATTGCTTATATTAATTAGACAGAATAAACTCGTTGCGTAACCCTATCATCACCTACATCATGAGAGAGGCGTGACAAGCAACGGCACGCCCTACAACCAGAAGCGAGATCCAACGAAATAATAAGGTATGGTAGTTTCCTTTTTTACCATTAGGCAGCGCTAAATACCGAAGGCAAATAAATTCAACATTAACAAAAAAAACTACTTAACAATGTCTTTTGAAGACCTTCACAAACACAGTTTTTTAACGAAAAGACGTAGGGTCGAATATCTGGCGGAAATTTTCACCGGATTGCCAAGTTAATAGCAATCAACCCATAACCCTATATACTCTTTTCATAACACCTAACCTCTTAGAAGCTGTTTTAGAAAAAGAGTATATGACCACGAGAAAAGGAAATGCCAAGAATGTTAAGAGAAGAGGAAGGATTGAGTTGTGTATTGTTCAAGGGGACAGTCGTGTGGAAGATCGTGACGAGTGGACAGATAAAGGGAGCGAGTTTTTGAGGCATTGAAAGCCACAAGGTTTTCTCTGCCCCAATCAGAGATAGCAGAAAGATCAGAGGTCACGTGCTACATAGCCGTTCTATGCGAATCATGGAGTGACTATTGTGAGGGACGCTTTGGGAAGCAGGTGGAAAAATGAAGAGTGGAATCATTGGGATAGGAGTGAATAGGACAGGAAATGCGAATAAAAAGATCATTAATAAATAAAAGGAAAAAAGTGGGTGACAGGACAGAAGCCTGAGGAACATCACTGTTAATAGCCTTAGGAGAAGAACAGTGGTCATCTACAACCACAGCTATAGATCGGCCAGAAAGGAAATTAGGGATGAAGGCACGGATAGGACAGAAACCGAAGGAGTGCAGTTTCGAGATAAAGAGTTATGCCAGACTCTATTTAAAACTTTTGATATGTCAAGCGCACTAGCAAAAGTTTCACCAAAATCCCGAAATGAGGATGACCAAGAATCAAAAAGATAAGCAAGGAGATCGCCAGTAGAGCGTCTCTTGCGGAACCCATACTGACGATCTGAATGAAGATTGTGAGAAGAGAGATGTTTAAAATCTTCCTATTAAGGATAGAGTCAAAAACTTTAAAAAGGCAAGCAATCAAAGCAATTGGACGATAGTTGTAGGGTTGAGACCGGTCACCTTTCTTTGGGACAGGCTGAATGAAAGCGAACTTCCAGCAGTAAGGAAAAGTGCCAAATGAGAGACAAAGACGAAAGAGTTTGCCGAGGCAGGCTGTCAGCACAGTTCTTTAGAACAACAGGAGACATACCATCAGGACCGTACGCCTTCCTAGAGTTGAGCCGAGATACGGCAGGAAAAACATTCTTTGAAAAGATTCTAATTTCAGACATAATAAGGAGGAGATGGAGCAGCAGCACCGAAATCGTCCAGAGTTGAGTTGTAAGCGAAAGTTTGAGCGAAGAGTTCAGCTTTATCAGGAGAAGAGACAGCAACTGACCTGTCGGAATGGAAAAGAGGAGGGAAAGAAGAGCAAGTTTTTCTAGAGGTTCTTAGCTAGATGCCAGAAAGAGCGAGAAGAATTAGAATTGGATAGGTTTTCACTCTTTGTCGGATGAAGGAATTTTTGGCGAGTCGAAGAACAGATTTTGCATGATTCCAGGCAGAAATAAAAGCTGAGTGAGAGGCAGAAGTTCCATAGCGATGGTACCTTCTGAAAGACTCCTCTCTGTTGCGGACAGCAATAGAACAAGTAAAGTTAAACCAAGGAATTTTTGCATTAGTAGTAGGAATAGAATATGGAATGTACGCTTCCATGCCCAAGAAAATCACCTCCATAATGCGTTAAGCACACTCGGAAGGGCCTCGACCACGGAAGCAGTAGTCATTCCATGGGAAATAAGAGACGTACTACCTAAGGACGTCCCAATCAGCGGTGCCAAAGTGCCAAGACGCTTCCTCTTGTGAGGATCGAAAGGCCGAATTGGAGCGATAGGACAGGAAACACACAAGATTGTGGTCGGAGGAGCTCAATGGAGAAAAGATTTTCACGAAGTAAGGAGAGGGATGAGAGGTAAGAAATAAATCCAGAATGCTCGGCCTATCTCCAAGGCGATCGGGGATACGAGTAGGGTACTGTACAATCTACACTAGGTCATTTAAGATAGAAAAGCTGTAAGCTAGTTTACCAGGGATGTCAGTGAAATGGGACGAAAGCCAAAGGTGGTGATGAACATTGAAATATCTGAAAATGGAGATTTCAGCAAAATGAGCATGGGAGAGAATGTATTCCACTTTGGAAGTGAGGTAGTCAAAGAATTTTGGAAGCCAGTAGAATTAGGAGAAAGTTAAACAGCGCAGATGTATTTAGTTTCAGATTGGCATGTAAGCCGTAGACAGAGGGTATAGAATTCGGAAGATTCGACTTTGGGAATACGAGAACAAGTCATTCCGTACATATACACAACATCCACCTTTTGGAGTGAAATTGGATATAGAGAAATAAGAGGGTACAGAAAAGGGGTTGCTGTCAGTCGTCCCAGACACCTGAGTTTCAGTGAGGAAAAGAAGATGAGGTTTAGAGAAGGAGCGGTGGTGTTCAACAGATTGAAAATTTGAGAAAAGGCCACGAATGTTGCAGAAATTAATAAAAAGGGAATCAGGGGGAGGTCCAGAACATCTCGAATGGGCGGTAGCAGATCCAGCCCTGCTGCCCAGGTTCACGTTCCCGGTATCGGCAGCGGTGGAACCAGAAGTGGGGATATTTATGATCCCCTCCCGAGGACACTCCGAGGCTCTTGAAGGTGATGCCATTTTATTTTCAAATTTTGAAAAGATTATGTAGTGTGTAAGATGCATGCATATTTAGTGAGGAATAGGAAGAGAAGTGTGTGTTTGAGAGCATGCTGGGATGCTCACAGGGTAGATGAGACACGGAAAAAGATCAGCTAAGGAGGACAGTGACAGAAGAAACGGGAATTCCAGCACTCCCTTCCTTCTGTCTAACGTTCTCCCAGGTGTACTCCCCTGGTCGATTGGTGTCTACAGTCTCCTGCTACAATGTCTGGATGTTTTCGTGCAGAAAGCCACGTATTTTGTCTGAAGTTACCTGAGGCCTACTCGGAGTTTATATCTAACCTTACGTTTTTCGTTTATGTCAAAACTTCACTTTACTTTATATTATTAGCAAATCCCCAATTTTCCACACCCTATGCTATTGCTCTATATATATATATATATATATATATATATATATATATATATATATATATATATTATGCAGAAAGAAGGGGCCAAGGGCGAACGCCCGCAAAAGTGCCCAAACCCATAAAAGAAGAGAGCCATTATACTAACCTTTCAACCTTTGCTGTGAAGCTTCTCTGAATCCCTTCCAGCTGTCTAATTTCTTCCTTTTTACATGGGGATGTTAGGACCGAGCAGTATTCCAGTTTGGGTATGATCATTGTTTTCAGTAGAGGAATCAATATATTCCTATCCCATCGTTTAAAGGTTCTCAGTATCTGCCCAGTTATTCTCTTTGCTATGTTTACTGTTATCTTATTTTGTGTTTCACATTTCGCATCATCTGTCATTACAACCCCTAAATCTTTTGCTCTAGAATTTCTCTAAATTTCCTGTCCATTTGGGGTATAATATTCCATGGATTTTAGGTCTTCTCTTTTTCCGTACCGTAACAGCTGAAATTTCTCAGTGTTAAACTTCATATTGTTGGATTCCGTCCACTTGTAGATTCTGTTCAAGTCGGTTTGTAGAGATCCTATATCTTTTGGGTTTATTTCTACTGATCTTTGTGTCATCGGCAAAGGATGTTACTTTGCTGTCCCTGGTAACGTCCTCATCTATGTCAGTTAGCATCATTATGAAGAATAGTGGCGCTATTACTGTTCCTTGTGGTACTGAGCTGAGGACCTCTCATTCTGATGAAGATACTCCTTGTACTGTAACGACTTGCCGCCGCTCACTAAGGAAATTACATATCAATTTCCCTATTTTTCCTCTTATTCTCATATATTTGAGTTTACGTATTATGATTTCACGGTTACACTTGTCGAACGCTTTGGCAGTCTGTGTATATTACATCATAGTTTTCATTAATTTGAAGTGCATCAATAATGTTGTAGTGTTCCATTAGATGTGATAGGCATGATCTGCCTGACCGAAACCCATGTTGGTTATCATTGAATTTTTTCTGAGTTTCCAAAAAGTCATAGATTTTCTGTCTAACCTTTCTTTCAAATATTTTAGTGAGATGAGATGTAAGCGACACTGGCTGGTAGTTTTTGACCTCGGATCGATCTCCTTTATATATTGGGACTATGTTCGCGCTCTTCAGGGTGCATTCTTGCAGTTTTTGATCAGTATGGCATTCCATTTAGCCGATCCTGCCGCCGAGTGTTTTTAGTTTCCCTATAGCTTGTGTAATATCATCTGTCGTAAAGTCGAAGTCCGTTATACTTTCCTCTTGTAGTTCTTCAAAGAACGCGTTTCTGTCGCATATCAGTTTGTCAGTTTTTGGGATACTGAAAGATGATTCGTAATGAGCTCTTAATATTTCAGATACTTCTGTTAGATCATCAGATAAAGCACTGTTTCCGTTTTTCAAAGGTCCGATAGTCGCATAGTTTATCGAATTTCTTTTTGCAAAATTATAGAAGTACTTTGAGTTAACTTTTATCGCTTCTATAGCGTCGTTGTCTTCTTTTTCTGTATGCTTCTCAATTAGTTCCTGTCTGACGCAATCGATACTTTCAGTTTATCATTTAGTATTTTTCTGATGTTATGTTTACAGCTACTTAATTTTGCAGTCACTTTTTCTCTTTCGGAACAATGACCTCTTTTGTCTCTCGAACCTGCTTCTCTTTCTTCTTTGCTGTATTTTTGGGACATGTCTTTCTACAATTTCTAACGTCTTTTCTAAAGTCATTAGCATCTCTTCCGTTGTCTTGGCCTCGAAAATGGTTTTCCAATCTATTTTTTTCATCATGGATGCATCATCTTCCCAGTTTATAGCTTTGGAGTGAAAATTAAAAATTTTGAATTTGCTTCCTTCTGTTGTTCGTGTTCTTTCCTTTCCTGTTGCTTTTATATTGGTTTTTATTTCAATGACGTTGTGGTCCGATATTATAGTTGGGGATATTTCTACATTATCAATTAGGTTGCTGCTGTTTGTGAATACCAAATCTAGGCAGTTGTTTTTTCTTCTGCTTTCTGTTATTTCTTGTGTTAACATAAATTCATCAGCTAGAGCTAGTAGCATTTTTACCTGCTCCTGGTCTTCCCGTGTGCCCCCCTTGTCCTGGTGTATACATATATTTTTTCCTATCCTTTTATATTTCATGAGTGAGAAAATAAAATCACCACAGAGAAAAATATTTGGGGTTGGAGAGTGTAGATCATTTACCCAGTTTCTTATCTCTGTAATGGAATCTGGAAATTTTGAGGTTGGTGTGTTTGGGGGTCTGTACATTACAATTAGTACCATATTTAATTTTTCGACTTTTACTGCTACACATTCTACGGAGCTGTTTGAGGTACTTATAGTCATTTCTGCCATATGCCTTTCGCGTGTGTAAATAGCACATCCTCCTTTATTAGGCTGACCATACGTACCGTTTTGAACGGGACAGTACCGTTTGTTTTATATTTCCTGGCCGTCCCGTCGTTTTAATAAAAATGTCAATTTTGTTCCGGTTTATGTACTGACTTTTTCATGAATACAGAATATTACATAACCCCGTCCCTTTTTTGCCATCCCAATGTCCCGTTTTTGTCTCAAGGAAATATGGTCAGCCTATCCTTTACGTCTCACTGTTCTGTCGGCTCGAGGATGTTATAGTTGTCAATTTGTACTTTTTTGTCAACACAGGAATCACAGTTTTCACAGTTCGCCTGGCAGTCCTTTAGATGAGTTTTCGTAAGGCATGCAAAGTCTGCTCTGGTTTCTTGCACGAGTCTTTTATCTTTGTCGGTACCTGTTGTCCCGATAACGCATGAAGTATCTTTGTGCGTGCCTTCTGTCCGGCTCTCGAACTCCTATATTTGTCAGCTGACTTTGTATTTGCTGGATAGTATTTAGCAGCTGAATTGTGTTGGCTTCGTCTAAAAAATTGGTACCCTTCTTTGATGTTCGTTTTCCCTGTTCACCCGTTGCATTTCTTTGAGGGTGGTGGTAACGGCATTTTTGTCCGTATTTGCACCTCCCATATCTTGCATAGGTGTTGCAGACCGGAAGATGGTGGAACTTGTACTTCTTATCAAATTTGAAATATCCACTTGTGTAATGTGTGTTGCATAATGTGGGACTGGGATGGGCATAGATGCATTGCCCATTTTTGCGAAGTATTTACCTCGGTATTTTCTACGTTTCTCCTTCTTGTTTTCTTATTATTTTCTTAATTTTCATATTATCATTAATTTTCTTTGGCTGTTTTTTTCTACGTTTTTAGTTATTATCTTTTTATCATTTCGCTCGTTGAACAGTTTTACTACCAAACAAATTTTACTTATTTCTTTTCTTTCATCTTCATTCCGTATTATATTGTTTATATTGTATATTGTTATTCGTTATATATATATATATATATATATATATATATATATATATATATATATATATATATATATATATATATATATATGTGTGTGCGTGTGTGTGTGTATATATATATATATATATATATGTGAGTATATATATATATATATATATATATATATATATATATGTATATGTGTATATATATATACCGGGTGTCCGAGAATTATCTGTACAATTTTTGGCTGTTATTAAAAGTCAACCATGAAGTGTAGAAATTCCAGTGTTGTCCCATTTTACAGAGAATCTCATTAAGTTTTTTCTGATACCACGTTTTGACAAGTTTTTTAGAAATGTACGCGGGTGACAGACATTGATGATTTAAAAGCAAGAATCACAGCTGCTATTGAACGAATTGATGTGGATATGCTGCAGCGTACATGGCAACATTTGGAGTATCGATTGGATGTTTTGCGAATCACTAATGGTGCACATATCGAATGTTTGTAACAACGTTACTTTAATAAAAGAAACTTTTGAAAATACAGATTCTAAATAATCTTGTTTAAGAATTTTACGTGTGTTATCAAGAATTTTATTAAAAGATGAAATTGTAGAGATAATGTTCGGACACACTGGAATTTCTAAAAAACTTGTCAAAACTTGGTATCAGAAAAAACTTGATGAGATTCTCTGTAAAATGGGACAACACTGGAATTTCTACACTTCATGGTTGACTTTTAATAACAGCCAAAAATTGTACAGATAATTCTCGGACACCCTGTGTATATATATATATATATATATATATATATATATATATATAATATATATATATATATATATATATATAATAATTATAATGCCAAAACGAAGAACTTGGAAAATAAGAAAGCAGAAACGTTGAAAATATCGTATGCAAATACTACGCGAAAGGAAACTCCAGATATCGGGATGGGCAATGCATATATGTACATCCCACATTATGTAAAATGCATTACACAAGTGGATACTGCAAGTTTGATAAGAAATGCATGTTCCACCATCTTACGGTCTGCAACACTTATGAAAGATATGGGAGTTGCAAATATGAAAAACAATGCCGATACCACCACCCTCAAAGGAACGCAACGAGGGAACAGAAAAAACGAACATCAAAGAAGAGTGCCAATTTTTTAGACGCAGCCAACACATTTTAGCTGCTAAATACTCATCCCAGCAATTACAAAACCAGCTGACAAATATAAATATAGGAATCCGAAAGCCGGACAGAAGGTGCGAACAAAGGCGCTTCATGCGTTATCGGGACAACAAGTACCGACAAAGATAAAAAGAGAAATTCTCGGAGGACCACAAGGCAACGAAACCGGCACCCCCATGGGAAAACAAATCGGAACCACCTGTACCCGAAAAAGAAAGAACACGCACAACAGAAAGAAGCAAATACAAAATTTTTAATTTTCACTCCAAACCTATAAACTGGGAAGACGTGAGATCCAGCATGGAAGTAATAGATTGGAAAACCATTTTCGAGGCCAAGACAACGGAGGAGATGCTAATGACGTTAGAGGAGAAGACGTTAGAAATTGTGGAAAAACATGTCCCAAAGATACAACAAAGAGGAAAGAGAAGCAGGTTCGAAAGACAAAAAAGGGCATTGTTCCGAAAGAGAAAAAGAGTGACTGCAAAATTAAATAATTGTAAAGATAACATCAGAAAAATATTAAATGATAAACTGCAAAGTATCGATGTCGTCATACAGGAACTAATCGAGAAGCATACAGAAAAAGAAGATGACGCTATGGAAGCGATAAAGGCTAATTCAAAGTACTTCTGTAATTTTGCAAAAAGAAAGTCGAAAAACCATGCGACTATCGGACCTTTAAAAAATGAGAACAGTGCTTTATCTGATGATCTAACAGAAGTATCTGAAATATTAAGAGTTCAGTATGAATCATCTTTCAGTATCCCAAAAACTGACAAATTGATATGCGATAGTAACGCGTTCTTTGAAGAAGAACTACAAGGGGAAAGTATAACGGATTTCGACTTTACGACGGATGATATTACACAAGCCATAGGGAAACTAAAAACACACTCAGCGGAAGGACCGGATAAATGGAATGCCACACTGATCAAAAACTGCAACAATGCAATCGCTGAGCCCCTATACTGGATATGGAGACGATCATTAGACACGGGAGAAATACCGGGCATCCTGAAGACCGCGAACATCGTCCCAATATATAAAGGAGGAGATCAATCCGAGGCCAAAAACTATAGGCCAGTATCGCTTCCATCTCATCTCACTAAAATATTTGAAAGAATAGTTAGACAGAAAATGTATGACTTTTTGGAAACTCAGAAAAAATTCAATGATAACCAACACGGGTTTCGGTCAGGCAGATCATGCCTATCACAACTAATGGAACACTACAACAACATTATTGATTCACTTGAAAGTAATGAAAACTATAATGTACTATACACAGACTTTGCTAAAGCGTTCGACAAGTGTGACCACGGAATCATAATACATAAACTGAAATAGGGCCATTCAAAAAAGACGCAACAGTTTAAATTGCTTATATTTCGTAATATTGTTAACGTACAGGAATGATTTTTTCTATTAGTTTACAGCGTACACCTGGGAGTTTTGTTACCGCTTAGGCCTAGTAGCCTAAGGCGCTAGGCGAACGACTCTTGTAGCCTTAAATGAATATTTTGACGATCGCGTCATCTCGAATCGCTTCCCTGAACGTTTTGCCTGTGGATGGTCTTGGCCACCATATTCTCCGGATCTCAAATCATGTGATTATTTTTTATGGGGATATCTGAAAGATAATGTTTGCAGAAACAATCCTCTCACAATTAGTGAGCTGCAAGAGGAAATTTCATCTGTTGTCAGCACAATCACTCATGACGTTCTACGAACAGTACTTGCCAACTTTCAACGTCGACTGCAAATGGTTTTGGAAGCCGGTGGTTCACACATTGAACATGTTTTTTCATTAAATAAAAACTCCCAATTGTACGCTGTAAACTAATACAAAAATCACTCCTGTATGTTAACAATATTACGAAATATAAGCAATTTGAACTGTTGCGTCTTTTTTGAATGGCCCTGTATATGGGAATAACAGGAAAAGTAGGGAAATGGATATATAATTCCTTAGTGAGCGGCGGCAAGTCGTTACAGTACAAGGAGTATCTTCATCAGAATCAGAGGTCCTCAACTCGGTACCACAAGGAACAGTATTAGCTCCACTACTCTACATAATCATGCTAACTGACATAGATGAGGACGTTACCAGAGACAGCACAGTAACATCCTTTGCGGATGACACAAAGATCAGTAGAAAAATAAGAAACCCAGAAGACATAGGATCTCTACAAACCGACATAAACAGAATTTACAAGTGGATGGAAGACAACAATATGAAGTTTAACACCGAGAAATTTCAGCTATTACGGTACGGAAAAAGAGAAGACCTAAAATCCATGGAATATTATACCCCAAATGGACAGGAAATTCAAAGAAATTCCAGAGCAAAAGATTTAGGGGTTGTAATGACAGATGATGCGAAATTTAAAACACAAAATAAGATAGCAGTAAACAGAGCAAAGAGAACCTTTAATTAAACGAAGGTATAGGAATGTAATGATTCCTCTACTGAAAACCCTGATAATACCCAAATTGGAATACTGCTCAGTCCTAACATCCCCATATAAAAAAGAAGACATTAGACAGTTGGAGGGGATCCAAAGAAGCTTCACAGCCAAGATCAATGGGTGCAAAGAACTAAATTACTGGGAAAGGTTACGAGAACTAGACCTATATTCACTGGAAAGGAGAAGAGAGAAGCACCATTATTTACACTTGGAAAATAATGAAGAAACTAGTCCCTAATCTTACTCTGAATCCCATAACTCCTCAAACAACGGTGGAAAGTAGAAGCGGTAGACTGTGTCGTATTCCCAAATTGAAGGCGAGACAGGGAACATCTTTAACCCTGAAAGAAAATAGTTTTGCAGTGAGAGGACGGAAACTGTTTGATCAGTTGCCCAAAGACCTAAGAAACATGAAGGGAGTTGCAGTGCAAATCTTCAAAAGAAGACTAGACGCCTGGCTCAAAAAAATCACTGGGCCGGATTCCATATATCCCGTACAACTAAAAGAATTAAAAGATAGCATTGTTGTACCGCTAACAAAGATTTTTAATGCGTCTATTTCTGAGGGGTGCGTACCAGATAATTTCAAGTTAGCAAACGTAACACCTATCTTTAAGAAGGCGATAAAGGTGCGGCGGGAAATTATAGGCCAATCAGTTTAACGTCTGTTGTAGGTAAGCTACTGGAATCAATAATTAGGGATCGTATAGTCGAACACTTAGAATTGCATAACTTCGTCAGAAATACGCAGCACGGTTTTAGGCGAAACAAATCTTGCTTAACTAATCTTTTAGAATTTTTTCAAAGCGTGGTTGACGTTTACGATAGTCATCGGGCGGTTGATGTAGTGTATTTAGATTTTCAAAAAGCGTTTGACACCGTGCCGCACAAAAGACTCATTGAGAAAACTAAAGCTCATGGAATCAGGGGTGTAGTAATAAATTGGATAGAAGAGTGGTTGCGAGGTAGGAAACAGAGGGTGGTCGTTGATGGAGCGGAGTCGTGTTGGGCTAATGTAGCGAGTGGCGTTCCTCAGGGTTCTGTATTGGGCCCCTTTCTTTTTCTTATATATATTAACGATTTAGATGTCGGCCTAGTCCGTACAGTTTCAAAGTTTGCGGATGACACGAAGCTGAGTGGTAGGGCGATTAATGACGAAGATAGAGGTAAAATCCACAATGATCTGAATAAAATCGTTGATTGGTCAGTCACATGGCAAATGAAATTTAACGTCGATAAGTGCAAAATTTTACATATAGGTTCGCGTAACGGTAATTTTGCGTATAGTATGTCAGGGAAAGAGTTGATAAGCGTAGAGCAGGAAAAAGATTTAGGAGTTATAGTCACTGGTGATTTAAAAGTAGCGAAACAAAGTACAGCAGCGGTCAATAAAGCGAACAAAGTGTTAGGTTTTATAGCTCGGAATTTTGAGTACAAATCGCGCGATATTATAGTTCCTCTTTATACTGTAAATCATTAGTTAGACCCCATTTGGAGTACGCGATCCAATTTGGGAATCCGCATATGCGCAAAGATATAGACAAAATCGAAAGAGTTCAAAGACGAGCAACTAAGATGATTCCGTCGCTTAGGTCAAAGTCGTACAAGTATAGGCTTAAAGAGTTAAAATTGACTACACTCGAGACTAGGAGGCTAAGGGGTGATCTAATCCAGGTTTTCAAAATTATGAATGGGTTCGATAATGTAGACAGAGATAGCTTTTTCGAAATATCTCAATATAATAGGACTAGAAATAACGGGTGTAAGTTGACAAGTAGAAGGTTCGAGACAGCAGTTGCCAAAAACTTTTTTACGCATAGAATAGTAAATAGCTGGAATAGTTTGCCGGTAGAAGTAATTAGTAGCACGTCTATAAACATGTTTAAAAATCGATTAGACGCATATGTTGATAGATTGGGTATAGTTTAAGGTAGTAAAATTAAGGGTTGGGTAAGATAGATTTTGATTCTCTTTTCATTAAAGATCACAATAACCAGACTAGAGGTCATAGTATGAAATTATTTAAGCCAAGATGTAGAACAAATTTAAGAAAACATAGTTTTACAAGTGTTGTGGGAAATAGGGAGGCAGCATCTTGGGTTAGGGGATACTCTCTGTCCTTACAAACCCCATTTAAAGAGATTCCTCTGCCAAGCGGTGGCCCCCATAGTACTGTGAGGTATTGAAAAACTCATGATCTTCACTTGCCCCACAAACACCTTTAAATGGGAAACCCAAAATGGGTGCACACACATTTCTACATTAGTGTACAGTCCTTACAGTCACACCTACACTTTTCCTCCTAAGTATATTTATTGTAATATATATATATGGTTGTAAATTGTGACTTGGTCCGCAATTGATATGGACCGTGACTTATTTTTGGTTGGCAAGGTACTGGTATTGATGGATACCGTAATGAAATTGACTGGATTCTTTGGATCTGATATATTTGCCTGTCGGTTATAAATAGATATAGAGTGTAACATATTTGTGGATAGTAGTCTATTATGACTTGATCCTCTGGATTCAGAGATTCTATCTCTAGTTTTAAATTGATAATTAATTAATTAGTTTTAAATTGATAATTATTTAGTTTTGTAAAAATTGGTTGTTGCCAATGTACAGGCAGTTTTTACATAGTGGAGCCGCCTCGATGGGCCGACGTAGCCCCTAGTGTGCCCACTATAAAAATTCTTATGTTCTTTTGTTCCTTATGGTTCGGAACCCACGTAAAATTGTAGGTCCCCTCCGCCACCAGAAGGATATGCACAATACACAATTACGAACACAGTTAGGTAGACCAGTCATGAGTGGATCCTAGGGTCTTTGTTGGTCTAAAACATAATAACATTATAACATATACGTTATATATATATTATTATATATATATATATATATATATATTGGCGCTTAGGTACCTTAAGACGCGGAACCCCTCAATTATATATATATATATATATATATATATATATATATATATATATATTATATATATATATATATATATATATATATATATATATTATATATATATATATATATATATATATTCGTTTTATATATATTCATTATATTCAATTCAATATATATATATATATATATATATATATATATAGTAAATAGAATATGATTATATATACTCGTATATACATATATAAAATAACAATTAGCCAATTATTGCTGAGTGTACAGTACAATGGCTCGCATGAATTGGTCGTATTATACGTAATGTATTATTATGCAATGATTAAAAATTAATAAGTTCTATTAAATGATATATATACATACAGTGTGTGTGTGTGTGTGTGTGTGTGTGTGTGTGTGTGTGTGTTGTCACTGAAATTGTGAAGGATGTAACATATACATTGGTATCATTGACAGTTATTTAAGTTTCCGTTGGAAGAATTTTTTTCGTTTTCACTAAATATTGAAGTTATTAAAGAATAAAATGAATGAAGGAATGGTAGATATTTTATCTGTTCTTGCGAACAAAAGTAAAATATCATGACGACACGAATGTAAGTTATTTTCAAAATGAAAGGTGAACCAATAGAGCAAGTACGTGGATTTAAGTATGTGGGTCAAATTATATTTATTATTAATTATCATTACCTCCTTCACTGACGATTCAGACAAAACAATATTGAAGTTTCTGTGCTGAAAACATTATTGTAAGGAACTTCAAATTCTGTACGAGTGAAGCTAAAGACACTCTTCTTTTTTTTTTTCATACTTTCTGCAGTAATATTTATGGGCAGCAATGCGCGCGAATTATGAAAATGTTCCTGGCACAACCCTAAATTTGCTTTATGAAAGATCTTTTAGGCTGCTGCTGCTGCTGCTGCTGCATACGTCACGCTCAAGATGCTCAGCTTCGCAAATGTTCGGTAGCCACAATGTCTCGAACTTCCCAGAGTTTGTTTGGTTGATCGCATTGTTTAACCTCCTTCGCAACATCTAAGGTCATATGATGGAGGGTAACTACAGCTTTACGTGGGACCTGAACCACGGGTCGCTACATAATCTGGATGCGGAGGACGGTTTCCCATACTACTACTACTACTACTACTACTACCCAGACCCAATGTCGCTAAACTTCGGTGATCGACGGGAAGTGGTTACGACATCGGCCACAATGTATCCCCCTTTCGTGCTAAATACAGTGTAGTGCAAAGAATTAAAAAAAAAAAAAATTCAACCAACCAAATTGTGGAAGTTGTTCATCAGTCCGGTTTTATATCATTTAGACCAGGGGTCTCCAACCTTTTTTTGTTCACCGCCCACTTTTACGATTTTTTGAAAATTAAAAAAGCTTATCGCCCACCTTAGATCAAAAAGAATAAATCAACATAATCGATAAAATAAATAATGAAATAAATGTTTAATTACCTTTAATGTGAGCCCACTAGTGGGCGCTACCGCCCAGGTTGGAGACTCCTGATTTAGACGTTGCACTTAACAACACCCACATTGGTATTTTAATTACTTGCATTTCTTTTAATCTTATTTTTGTTTTGAATTTTTATTATTAATGATGACATTACTTTTATTTTTACATTGTCCTATTTTTGCTTTTATTATTAGCAACCAATTATTATGAAAATTATTTTGAATTCTTCTTCTTCTTCTTCTTCTTCTTCTTCCGGGCTACGTCGTGGCCAATGTCGTAACTCCGCTTCCTGTCAATCAGCGAATTTAAACGACACTGGGTCGGACCCACATAAAGCTGTAGGTTCCCCTCCGTCATATGAGGGGTCCCGCGTCTTAAGGTACCTAAGCGCCAAAATTAAAATTCGCCAGAAATCGCCTCCAAAGTTCAGCAATATTCAGGCAATAGTATAAAGTAGTTCGCTTCATAAGGTTTTCAACCATACTTCTACTGTCGTAAGGTCATTATAACCCAAACCACGCGATAGAGTAAAGGTGAAAATAGTGATATCCATCAAAAACACGTTTTCGCCCGTGGTGGCACTTAGGTATCTTAAGACGCGCGACCCCTCATATAACCTTAGATATTGGGAAGGGGGTTAAACTACTCCATCAACCACCAACCTTTTCTTCCGCTCATAAACTTTTCAATTCATTCATTTTTCCTAAAATAACATTTGTGAATATTTTATACTATGAATTTTTTTCAAAACGGAAGAAAACTACATTTAATTAAACATGAATTTATTTTTCTATTAAAAGATTTACCACCGATTTTTTAAATTTAAATATGAATCTTAATATCTTAATAAATTTTATTTTTAATATCGAACATACTGTATTAAAGACGCAAAAGAAACAGTTTCTTTACTTTTTATTCTTAGTTTCGAATTAAATGCTAATATACTCGTACTAGTAATATAAGCATAAGTATAGGCATAGAACTGTATAAGTACAAAAATACATTCTGGTACCTATCCCCTTCTTTATATATTATATATATATATAGTCTACCCTATGAACTATAGGTCAATCCCAGAGTCGATAAAGAGCATCGATCATCCAAATAAGAAGTCCAAATTTAGTGTACAGCAGGCAACAGAAATGTTATTTCCAAGACCATTTAAAAAACAAATTCAAATGAATACAAACTATTTCTTGCTTTTTAGCACATCACATGATAGTCGATTACGCATTTGGAAAAAAAAACGTAAAATAAATTAGTAACTAACAACTATCAAAATATCGATTGGAAACAAGAGAATGAATGAGTCATCCCAATACGAGGTGTATAGAAGCACCTACAAGGGGGAGTATAATTTATATGTAATACAATTACGTTCATCATGCTACGACTCTGGTGAAATTTTATATATATATATATAGGGTGTTTCATAACATGTGGGACGCATTTTCAGGATGGATTCAGGACCTAAAAACAATAAAAAAAGTTTATATAAACATATGCCCGAAATCACTTTGTTACCGAATTACAGCCCGTTTTGTGTTCCAGCAATTCTTTCCGCAAACTGTTAACAAACACTGCTTGCCGACAATGTTTGTGAGTGTGTACGAGACTTATTTCATGTATGGCCTTGCCGATTGTAAGGTTTCGTACACTCTATGACGTTTCAATATCGTTGAGTGTAGAGCCATCAGTCAGTCAAAGGTGCATGGCGGTGTTTCACTGTTCGTATTCGTAAATTCTAACCGTGAATAAATACAGTCCAGTTAAAAAAAAATTAAAAGTTTTTGTGCTAGTCAGTGATAGTGTGCATTTGAAGTGAGAATGAAGGCTTATTCAAACAGAGAAATGGCAGACATGCATCTCATGTATGGACTTGCCGAGTGTAATGCGGCCGCAGCAAGACGTCTGTATGCGGAAAGGTTTCCGAATCGCAGTCTGTCAGCAAGAAGACCTTTCAGAGAATAGACGAGCGTCTTGGTGACACAGGATCATTCATCAAGCGAGTTTCAGTTGGTGGTAGACCAATCAGCGCCAGAACTGTTAAGTTGGAGGAGCGGGTCCTGAATCGCGTGGAGGAACATCCTGGTGTTAGCACCCGAAGGGTAGCAGTAGCAGAGGGTGTAAGATACACAACTGTGTGGAGGATTTTACGGGAACAAACGCTTTATCCATATCACATTCAGAGAGTATAAGACCTTACTGAAGCTGATTTCCCACCACGAGAGGCTTTTCGTACTTGGTTTCTTCAACAGTGTGCTCGCGATCCTCTTTTTCTACCGTCCGTGTTATTTTCTGATGAGGCTGCCTTCACAAGAAATGGCGTGATCAATTTTCACAACACTTATCACTAGGCCGAAGAGAATCCGCATGCCATCATCCACTCAAGGCACCAACAACAATTTAGTATCAATGTATGGGCAGGACTTATTGCTGACAACTTAATCGGTCCTTTTGTTTTGCCTGGAAGATTAGCAGGAGAATCCTATTCCAAATTTTTAAGGAATGATTTAAGCGATTTACTAGATGAAGTTCCTCTTGGTGTCCGACGTCGCATGTGGTTTATGCATGACGCCGCTCCGCCTCATTTTAGTCGAGTAGCCAGAGACTATTTGGATGACCATTTCCTTGATAAATGGATAGGCCGTGGAGGACCCATTGCGTGGTCTGCTCACTCCCCGGACCTGAATCCACTCGATTTTTACCTGTGGGGTCATCTGAAATCCATCGTTTACGTGACATCCATTAACAACGTTGAATTGCTTCGCCAACGTGTAGGACAAGGATGCCAGAAAATCCGAGCAATACCTGGGTCATTTTGAGCACTTCCTTTAAAGGTAAGGCGGATACTTGCTGGAACACATAACTCGGAAACAAAGCGATTTCGGGCGTATGTTTATATAAAAAATTTTCATTGTTTACAAGTCCTGAATCAATCCTGAAAGTGCGTCCCACATGTTATGAAACATCCTGTGGACAAAAGTACATAGACCCCACGATGATTGTCCTGGAGAATAAATGGCAAAGCTCATCAACAGAGTACCAGAACGTGTGTCAGTTTTACACAATGCAAAGGGGAAATCAACACGATTCTAAATACAGGGTGGGCCAAAAGAGCCTATCTATTTTGCTGAAATAATAGTATTTTAGGATAAAAATGTAGTAACATAATTAGATGTATATTTATTTATCAAGCTTAGGTCTAAGATTCGACGTGAGCACCATCAGCGTCTCTACAAATCTCAAATCTGTTGAGTGCATTGCGGAACACATTCTCAAGCATCTCTGGAGTTATTTTAGCGACTGCTGCAACAATGCGGGTTCGCAGATCCTGCGGGTTTGTAACTCTTGTTTTGTAAACCTCATGCTGCCCAGGGCCTGTTTCCACCACGTTCAATCCAGCGATATGGGAAGAGCTAGCTCATCAAGGTATGTCCGAACGATGGAGCTCCATCTTGTTGAAAGACACCAGTGTCGAGAATGCCATCTGAACGAAGCTGTGGTTCAAGAAACTACTGAAGCATGTCGACATAAATTGGCCTTGTACCGTAGCTTCTGCAAAGAAAAAAGATCCGTAAATCTTCGATCTTGTCATACCCAACTAGACACTAACTTTAGAAGAAGCTATCTCCCATTTGTAGAACTCGGTTGATTTTCCGCTAGCCCAGATTCGGCAATTATGTCGATTAAGCTCTCCGTATGTGTGGAATGTCGCCTCATCGCTGAAGAGGATGTGGTTTAATAAGTTTTCGGTATGAATTTTTTCAATCAATTCTGCGCACATGGCGGCTCGTCTTGGATAATCCTCTTCGTGTAACTCGTGTAACACTTGAATATAGTAACTTTTCTTTTTTAATGTTGATTTTAATATCCTAAGAACAGTCGGTTTCTGTATGCTCAGTCTACGTGATGCTGTGCGAGTTGACATTCTAGGATTTGTCTCACCCTGTATGTTTCACCCTGTATATTCATTCATTAAATCCGTTATTATTTATTGACTTTTATTATCAAATCAAAAACTATGAAAAAAAGCGAATGTGTCCATTTACATTTGTCAACCCTCTGCATTTGTAAGAATATTGAATTTCATTATACCATTTAGATGGTGCGCTTCGAGTGGGTCCTAATTAAAACTAATTGGCGATTCTCCCATACCTTATAATTTACGTACTCTAACCAAACATTAGTGGAACTAAAAAATAAAAATAGAGGAAAGTGAGTTTTTTTCCCAGAAGACATACCTCCATAGATAGTGATCTTTTAATGTTCAGGGCCTACGAGTCCTCTACAGGTATGAAAGCATTTCCAGTTCTCTATATAATTCCTGTCTTATACAGAACGGAATGGAAAGGTGGTTAGACACAACCGACTAAACATACGGGATAAGCGGAATTGGAACGTCATAATGCGTAACCGAGATTGTTTACCAGCAAAACTGGACGAGAGCGCAGTCTTTTATAATGTTTTGATATCAGCCCCACTGACACTGACGTCCGCGGACTCCCGATGATGGTAATAATAATCGGGGAGTTAACGCAATAGGCCTCATTAACTGACCTGAGCGCGAGCCAGTTTCTGGTCCTCATTAGTAATTATTATTATTATAAACCCGATGAAAACAAAATAAATTTGAAGATATTGATCCTATAGCAGACTCCACTGCGTGAGTACAGTTGTACGAACTGAACGCTGGAACTACCTCCTTAAGAGGGAAGACGCGTGGTTCCGATTGTTTTCTTCGTTACTTTTAGATGATGCGCTTTCCCGCGTACAGACAAGGACACGATACAATCTAGGGTAGTGGCTAGTTAAAACGACTCCGTTGCACGGTCTTCTTCCAGTCACGCTCTTTATAGAGATCGAATTACGCGCAATGTAATTCAATTTCTACAGTAAAGCCAAAGATAACCCGCACCATCGATCGCAAATTCCGACTCTTTTTAAGGTAAAGCAATATTTTCTTTTAAGATCTTTTAATATTAAGAAATGAAGCTTTAAAGTTTCCATAAAATTTACCACTAAACTACAAACTTGTAGTTCACAGACAGGCCTACAATGCTTTCAAATCTCGTGTTAAAGGTTATAAATGCTGTAAAATGTAGTTTCGTTTTTAGGATCAATCTCTGGATTTGTCGATTTTTTTTACATAAATCTTTATTAAGAACTGCCCATTTATGACCTCTCCTCCTCCTCCTCCTCCTCCTCGCAACCTTTTCTTTACTAATCTTCACTAAAATTTCTTTCTTTTGTACAAATCAATCTTAGAATGAATATTTACATAAATATGTCTTTAAAAAAAATGTTCTGAACAAAAATGGCTGAAAATGCACTAAATTCAAATTCATTTACTCATCTAAATAATAATAATAATAATAATAATAAATAATAATAATAATAATAACTAAAGAGAAGAACTTAGTTAAATATTATAATTTAGAATGTAGACCTAAAAATTCTTTTTGGAATTTATATCAGATGGCAAATAAAGTGTGTACTGGTAGGTATGATTCAAACCAGATTTACTTTTAAATAAAAACTTCAAGTTTATTCCAAAACAGGATGCCCAAACATGGTACTATTAGAAGGAATATCTGCCCACTTAAAAAACGTAGTCGCCAAAATGTGTGGGTAGTTTTTATTTTTTCCCTCTTCAGTTATATAATATAACGAACATGCATGAGAAACAGTGTGTGTGTATATATTTGTGTATATATACAGTATATATATGGGATGAATTTCACAATTAAACACGTGAAATGAATGAATGATGTAAACCCACAAGGAAAGAGAAAAATGATTCCAAGGCCTTTCGTGTATTCAGAAGTACACCTCGTCAGGGAATTCCCTGACGAGGTGTACTTCTGAATACACGAAAGGCCTTGGAAGCATTTTTCTTTTGTCTTGTGGGTTTACATCATATATATATATATATATATATATATATATATATATATATATATATGAAAAGGAGAATCAACACGATGTCAAATATTCTTATTTATTTCCAAACGTTTGGACAAATACACCTGTCATTATCAGTGGTCGTGAACGCCAAGTTCAAAATAACGTCAACCTCCACATTCATCAAAGGATAATCACCTTAAAAGGAAAGTCAATGGCATGGCTGTGATATTATATATATATATATATATATATATATATATATATATATATATATATATATATATGTTAAACACAGACCGTGCATGGAACAAGGAACTCTTCTGGGAAAATTAAATCCACTATAGTCCGAATAAGTAATGGTAAATGACAAATACCATAGTTTTTCTTTTTCATGATGCTAGCCCGACGTGGGCAACGGGTCTCTCGCAAAGAGGTCTGTGTTTAACATATAAGTTTCTCAGGGGACCATTCTGAGTTTGTGTGTATATATATATATATATATATATATATATACCTTTAGAAGTTTTCGAACGACGGTTCAGGATCGACTTGCGGTCAATCCCTCTGCAGCATCCCGCCTCATTCGCAGGATTTAGTGGAGGAGGGAATTGGTTTCCGATCTCCCCGCGCCTTCGTGACCAGGCACGCATGGCTGGTTAGAGACTTTGCAAAAAAACCTGTCCAGCTGGTCCTTCAAATTATTCAGGTTGGTGTGCTGGAGGTTCTTCGGTATTTTGGGCAGAACATTAAAGAGTTTTGGGCCTCGTATTCTCAGGGTATTTTCGATCCTCGTTTTCATGGTCCCCTCTCCCACCGCAGCTGGGACAGAGCAGAAGCTACCTCTTCTCTCATTCCAGTGTGTTTCTATTTCATTTCTAAGGTTAATGGGACAACCCTCAAGTATTTTCCATAAGTATATTATTGTGTACTGCTTGCGTCTTATTTTCAGTTTCAAGGGTTGTTTTCGAAAACAGTAGTCTTTCATCTTTCGTTTCCTCTATCTTAGACGTAAAAGTCTTTTGTATAGCTTTTGTTTTTCCAATGTCTCGTTTCTTCTATGGGATTGTTAGTAATGACTGTAGGCTTCCGATTTTTGCATATTGCATATTTGCATGCATAAGTGCATAATTTACGGTTTTTTAAGATAAATGCATATTTCCACGATTTTTGTGTTAAAGTGCATATTTAGGACTATTTGGTAAAAGTTTACAATGATTAATAAATAATAATAATAAAATTTACTGCATATTGTAGTTATAAAGTGTAATTCAATTTATTTGTAGTCAAGAACCTAATTGCAGTTCTAAAATGTGTTCTATTTTTGTTGTAAATTAAGCAATGGATTTGTTATTTTAGTTTTATTATGCATGTTTGTTTGTTTGGTAAATACAATTTTGTTTCATATATTCAATAAACTGTAAATCTGGTGCTTCATTATTTGAAAATCCTAATTTAGACTAGGAACGTTCAAATTTATAGTGCAAAATAAGTGCATATTTTCAACATTTTCAGGGCATATTTGCATACATATTTGGCAGATTTTTAGTGCATAGAAATCCGAAGCCTAGTAATGAGTAATACTCAATTATTGTAGGCGAGCGGCCAGACCCAGATTTAAACAATTTTAATTTTGCTCTTATACGGAAAGTTGTAATATGTTTTTTATTAGTCCTTAGTGTTCAGGGAACGCATTTTTAAGTGTTGTCCTCAGTTTTTGGAAACGCCAATATAAACGAACACCTAGAAAATACCTGAAACTTTATCCAGATGATAATTTGTTTAGTTTCGAACTGAAATACTGTTAACTAATCAATCTACACTGTTTATTATAAGTGTTTACTATCTAGATACGCAACTGAATTCTTACATTATAGTAAAACGTAATACAATCATGTACTGTTATAAGTTAGGCCCAATTTTAAATTTACTGCCTCCTTTTATTATCACAATATTAGAATAAGACAAATGTGTGCTGTGGCAAATATTGTGCAAATGTGTGGTATTGTTGAAAACCACAGTTTAATTAAATTGTTAGATTTATTTCAGACGATCATCTATATCAAGTATGGCAGAACCTAACTCAAGTCCATTAAAATTTGTACAGGCGAAGAAACAGAGGCTGTCAACAAATTGGGAGAAATGCGTTACATGTCAGCAGAGTCGCGAAGAAAAACTGGTTGTACCCACAAAAGTGGGTATTGAAACAGTATTGTCAACATCATTGTTAAGGCAGGATGACCTTTTACAAAGACTTGAATATGAGTTTGGTGACCTTACAAAATTACACAGTATGTCTATTACATATCATCGTAGCTGTTATCAATCATTTACAAGTAAGAAAAACATTTCTCATGTTAGTACAAAATGTCGCACGCATAATTCTGCATCACATGGCACTGAAGAACAAAGTATTCGCACATGAGCTCAAACATCCAAGCTTACAGATTTTTTAATGTGTTTAACATGCAATGCGTGAAAGAGGGACAGCATACGTAAGGTACAAACAACTACGTGTCAGAGTAATCTCTATCAAGCAGCACAAGCTCGGAAGGACATTTCTATACTTACCAAAATTGAAGAAGACCTCATTGCAGCTGATGCTGTTTACCACAAATCCTGCATGGTAAGCTATACAAGCAAGCATAACATCACTGCTTCAAGGAAAATGGAAGGAGAGAACATATACGAGAAGGCATTTATGGCACCAGTAAGAGAAACAGATGTCAATCTACAACAAGGAAGAGCTTACAAGTTGAAAACCCTGCTAGACAAATTCCAACAGCTGTTACCTGACCACAGTGATACTCAAGCATACCCTGCAGAAAAACTTCAGCGCTGTCTCATGAAGCATTATGGTGATAAGTTGATAACATTGTTATTCATGCCCAGCGAGGGCAGTCCAAGTCAAGCATTGTTGTCAGTAGCACTGTCAGCTTAGGAGATTCTGTCAGAGCCTTTGCTCAACTGAAGGAAGATTTCAACTCTGAGATAACACTTGGTTCTGCTGAAGAACAATCAAATGTTCCAGTGAATTCAGAAAGCTTACTTCATTCTATCATTGGTATGCTTAGACAAGAAATAGCACAAATTGAAAAGCCAACTAAGTACCGTACTACACAGCTGCTGCAATCGGCCTGAAAACATGTGAAGAATTTGTTCCAGCACTTTTATAGAAGGCGTTTCTCTGGCTGCTGAGCAAAGAGGCATTTGAATTGTGTGATTCAAATTACCAGCCAGCAGAAAAATTACAACGTAAAGTCTTAGCTCTTGCAGAGTGTTATTCATGGCAGTAACAGCAATATTATAACCAGAGCTGGGCACTTGCGGCATATTTTGCGGTACTGCGGTACTGCGGTACTACCAAACTACCAAACCGGTACCAAACCGGTACGCGGAAATTTGAATGCGGTAGCGGTACTGCGGTACTTTCAGCGATCCTTTGCGGTACTGCGTTATGCGGTCCCGGTTTGGTAGTTTGGTAGTACCGCAGTACCGCAGTACCGCAAAATATGCCGCAAGTGCCCAGCTCTGATTATAACCCCCCTTCATCTAGGACTTGCAGCGCAATTCCATCATGATCATGGAAAACGAGATATAATAGACACTCTCCATGTCCATGGTTTCACCTTAACCCTTTACCGCACTGTGCGTCGAATACGTAACATTTCAAATACACGCATTTAAACTCAACCCTACGCAAAAAGTTCGGCCATAAAGGGATAAGCTATGATTATGTTCGACGTTTTTTAACTGCCCTAGGAAAAGATGAGCTTAAAAGAATGCAAGATCGCATATATATACCACATGGCTTAGTCTCACGACAACATGGAGGAAAGCTGATTCAAGAAGGTGACGACAATATTGATATCAACTGTGCAACCATTGATGGAAAGGGAACATTTCATTTCATGGCCCGTGTTGTATTTCAGGAACAGGTTATTGATACAGTTTGGACTGGCCTGGTCGACAGAGTGAAGATTGGCCAAGAAAAGTCATTGTCTCTCGACTGTAATGATGCCAAAGCATTGAAGAATGTATTGCTTTACGAAAACTCCAGGAAACGACCAAAGCCACCTCGCCGTGTGATGCGAAGATCAAGGTGAAATCACTACATATTGCTGGATCAGACATGCAGGTAACGGATCTTGCTTGGATATTTCTGAGAGCGATTCCGCGTGGTAACCTTTCTGTTCCTCCACGTATTGACTGCAGTACAACTGAGAAAGTTCCCTTCTGGACTGGATACAATGTATCGATGACAAAAATGCAACTCACTCGCACAGTTGCCACTTATGCTCCAGTTATAGATGCAAAGCCTGCCGATCCATCAACTGTCTACACAGCAATGATCAGAAGTCAAGAAATGACAAAAGCAATGGGACAACTCAGTACAGTCCAAACTATGGACCAACAGCTCTATGCAGTGGCCCAACAGGTGAAATGAAGGAAACCAGACGACTTTCCCAATCATGTAATTCGCCTTAGTGGATTCCATAGTGCATGCTGCTTCATTGCTGCTATTGGAAAACTATGGGGAAGTGGTGGACTGAAGGATCTGCTAGTGGATAGTGGGACTTATGCCCCAAACACAGCTGACATGATGCTTGCTGGGAAGCAGTTTCACAGATCTGTCCGTGGTCTAACCCTTTCATACGAGGCACTGATGCAGCTGTTCTTGATAGAATTTGTGAAGTGGTGTGATGCCGACCAACAAAGTCATATCCCAGATGAGGTGTGGCAACAGATTGAGGATACCTATGAAGCGATTCAGAATGGCGGTGATCAAGAATCTGCAGATGTAGCAAGTGAACTGAAGGATCGACTTACTCATGATGTTCTTCCACTACTAAGTGAATTCAAACAAGAACATAGTGCAGACTCACCCACATTTAAATATTGGTCAATGTTGCTGGATGTAGTTCAAATACTATTGAACTACATATGCAGTGAACGTGAAGGTAACTGGTCATTACATCTGTCCTCACAATTTGCAATGATGCCATACTTCTTCGCTGCAAACCGTACTAATTATGCACGATGGGTACCCATTTATCTCCTTGATATGATGGAACTTCGTGAAGATGTCTCTCAAGCATTCAATGATGGTGAGTTTGCAGTTCGTCTGAGACCAGGTCGTTTCAATGGTATTTGGAGTGACATGGGTACTGAATCAACTGTGATACGAGATGCCAAGAATAATGGGGGTGTTATTGGGCTCACCCGAAAGGAACCAGCCCTTCTCCGCTGGATGCTCACTAGAACGTCACTGGGAGAATATGCCCAGAGTATGAAAGAACGTACTGGAATAGCTGCTGAAGAATGTTCTAAACATGAGCAAGCAAAAGTCTCTGCTCTCAAGCGAGATGATGATGTAAAAAATATGATCAACCATCTTGAAAACAATACGACCAATCCATTTCAGCCAGATGTCCACCCAGATGGGAAACTGTTGAACATTTCCAGGGAGTCATTGCTGACCAAGATGTACAGAAGTCGCTATTATCTGCCATCGATGCTGGTGAGAAAGAAATGTACGAATTTATTGGGAGCACCTTGTCCACTGGAGGTAATCGTAGCTTCTACAGTCCTCTGACTAGATCCAAAAATAAGACCTTCAGTGACATGACTAAAACTACACATGTATTGATCCAAGGCAAGAAAAAGCTGGTTAACATCAGTGCTGAAATGGTGTTTCGTAGAGCACTTAAAATCTCACAGGCACGGCCAGACATAACAATGAGCCATGTATTGAGGCAGCCAGTTATATCCATTCCAACATGCTTGTTTCATGAAGCTGGTGCAATGAGAAAAACACATAAGGCTGAGTTGACACGTATATTGGAGAACAAGGTTGAGGTTGGTCCTATTCCAACAGCTACTGATAGTGCAACCTGTGTCTACATCAGAGATGCCATGGCTGAACTACAATCAATGACAGGCAGCAGCAACACATCTACATTTGGCGAGCTTGCCAACAGATACATGACTCGGCTGTTGACTTGTACGCATAAAGCCAACACTATAATGGATGTGTTCGACCAGTATGACTATAAAGACTCAATCAAAGTTGAAGAACGGAGCAGAAATCTAGCAACTGCAGGTGGAGCCAAGCAATATCAGGTGATGTCCGGACGCCCACTTTCGCCATGACAGAAGTTCATGGCTCTCTCATCGAAACCAGCAGCATTGACTGACTTCTTGTGCAACTACATAACTAAACACGCACCAAGAACACCGGAACTTGCTGCACACCACGAACATATGATCTACCTTGTAGGTGGATTGAGTGATGGAGAAAAAGCGGTATGTATGTCTAGCCAAGGCGTGACACCAGGGGAAGGTCTGTTTTGCTCACATGAAGAGGCAGATACAAGGATGCTTTTCTATGCTATGAAGGCAGATGAGGAATTTTCTGCTGCCAATATCCAAGGAAGCATAGTTGTCAAGTCACTTGAAACAGGAAAGGTGACCGCTACTGCTGATCTCCATTGTCATATTCCTGTTCACAGAATATGCAATGAATTAAGTCCTGTAGTTCCTAGTCTACTTCCCGCCATGCATGCTTTCACAGGATGTGATAGCGTTTCATCATTCTGTGGCATAGGAAAAAAGAAAATGTGGAAAACCATGGAGTCATTGGAGAAGAAAGGTTCGATTCCACTCCTTGGTAGTTGGAAAAAAGAAAATGTGGAAAACCATGGAGTCATTGGAGAAGAAAGACTTGATTCCACTCCTTGGTAGTTTGGGTACTGACAACACAGTTGAGGCCGAACATGCAGCCCGACAGTTTGTTACTGCTTTATACGATCCAAAGGATGTATATAAAGAAGAACATAATGACTTGAATCTTCTGAGAGTCCGCCTTGCTGACAAGAATGTACCATTACACAAACTGCCCCCATCAGAACCTAGCTTTCTTCAACACTTTAAGAGAACATCATTTCAGACCCGCATTTGGATGTTGGCTCACGTTGCTAAACCAGATATGTCTTCACCAGATGGAAATGGGTGGCAAAGAGAGGGGTGATGAATTAAAGTTGAAGTTATTTGATGGACCAACAACTGCAGAAGTATTAGATGAGCTTCTGTGCTCATGCCGTGGACGCAGACAATGTAGTAAGAACTGCAGTTGTGCAACGAATGATATGGCATGCACAGAGGAATGCGTCTGCAAGGCTATTGAGGAGTGCATGAATGAACAAACCCATCACAAACCACCGCTGGATGAGCTAGATGAATAACCATATTATAGCATTGTGCATTAATAATTTATTAGTGTTTCATATATGCTGTTACAACGTGAGTTATTCCCCAGTATGGGGTAGACTGCTAATAACGCATTGAATTGATATTTCGGGAGTCACCGAATACAGTATGCACTGACTTACATGCAGTTTTGTAATTGAAAAACAAGTTGAGACTTTTAATGGAAAGATTCCAATTTTAAGTAATGATTTCTGCTTTAAAGTTATTTAGTAGTTTGCTTCATAAAGAATTGTTAAAATTTAGTTGGTTTAATTGATTTTAGTTGATTTAGTGTTATTTACATCGATATAGGTATAGTAACTTAACTTTTGTTTTACAAAATTGACGTTCTTCAAATCTCAATATTGGTCCTTGGTTAATATTCGTCTCTTAACCCGCTCACGCGCGGTTAAAACAGTACAATATATTGAATTGCCATTCAAAACTGACAGAAAATAAATATCTTGTGCAGATTTGTATAAAATGTGTTTTTTTATTAAAATATATTTCCTATTTTTCGTGTTTTTTCAATATATATATATATCGACTATTTTGTGAATATTTCCTATTTTTGGCGATTCTGGCTACTTCTGCGTAATTCAATTTGTCCTGTTTTACAATGAAATCATTATTAGCAATTGTTGGTATGTTCAGTTCGGTGTTTCTGTGACCACAAGTATGACGTGTCAGTTTTGCATATTTGACTTTGAAGACGTAATCCGCCATATTGCCCTCGATGAAGACAAGAGTTTAGACCTTTTTTTCAATCACGGAATAATTAAGACATCCGTGACCTGCCCTAAATGCAATAGTGCTTGTATTTTAAGAAAAGACCAGAAGGTCTTTAGGTGTCGTAAAAAACATCCTAAAAATAAACGTGTGTTTGAACGCCTGTGGAAGGACGTGAAATCGTGGGTTTTACGTGTTGGGAACAAACGCCTTTATTACCGGAAATATTTTGCGCGGTACTTGTTCCTAGCAGAACATACCGACGAGTCCACAAAATTGCATAACTTCCTGACTGCAATTGCAGAACTCTACCCTCCGCAATAAGCTAAGGTATTGTGGTTAGGTCGGTTAGGTAAATTGAAATGCCCGGTTAGGTAAATTGAATGCCCGGTTAGGTCAATTGAATGCCCGGTTAGGTCAACTGTACGTCCTTGATGATTGGTTAAGTTATGATATTTTCTTTAGTTTAAACGAAAATGACGAATGCAAACTTTTCTGGTTAATTTTGGTGTTTTTTTGTACGAAACTGCCATCCGTTTCCTGTGCAAAACACCTCAAAACTGACCAGAAAAGTTTGTTCTCATCATAAAAACAGACTGGCTGTAAAAACGAATAATTACCTGGTCCTTTCACACAGTTAACAATTCAAACTTTATTTTTAAGTGCAACATTATTATATATGTATTGTAATCATGCCAACACTTGCCTGTTTTTCATAACTGAACGATAAACCTTTCTGCTGGCATGCGAACAGAGGTCTCCATTATTAACTCATGTAGGCACAGTACTTTGTATGGTAATTCAACATCTTAATATGGCATTCATTTTGTTCAACATCGTGTATTAATGCTTGGAGTATCAAAATACCTGAATTATTATACTCGAAATTAGTTTTGTGTAACTCATATTAATCAGTTTTGTGAAACACCTGTATTTTAGGTGATATTTTTGGGGTCTAACAATAACGTTTTTAGGCAAAAAATAAAATATATCATGTAAAAGAATGTTTTTATAGATAAACTAATATAGTGTAGCACCAGAGCTTTCAGAAAATGTATAACTTCATGGAAATAAACCTTGTCTTCATTGTTCATTGTGTCTTCAAAGATTTCAGTTGTAATGCATGAATTGAAAACATGAATACACGAGTACCTGTACGTAGCTGAAGTTAATGGTTGATTTTACTATCTTAGCACACTCAGAATGGAGGACAACATGCCAAACGTATATGTCCAGATGGTGCAGATCATTTTAGGACATGTTGTACATTTCTGTACGAGGGGGGCGGGGTATTAAACTAAAAAAATATGGCCTGTTATCAGGGTTGGCCGCTCGCCTATATGTAGCGACCCGTGGTTCAGATCCCGAGTAAAACTGTATGTCCCCTCCGTCATATGACCTTAGATGTTGCGAAGGAGGTTAACCAACCTCATCGTTACAGTTAGGTAGATAGATATGTCTACTGATAAAAATATGACAATATTACAATTATTATTTTAAGGTAGTACATACAAATGTTAATTGGATTGTTGATATTTATTTTTATTTAATTTACCCTTAAGTTTTTTAGTCTAAAGACTAAAAAGCTTAAGGGTATCGAAAAAAGCTATTCTGAGTAGCCAAATGTACGATGATTTTACATCCTTCCACCTGTCAGATCAAGAACGATTATATTATTTGCGATATGTTTCCATGGTAACAAATTGTATACATCATTTTCAGATTTGGGGGGGGGGGGGGGCAAACTATATTACTTATGTTTTTCTATTTTTTTCTACAGTGAAAGATATACCCTCGAAAACCGCAGAGAGACTGCAGAAATTGAAAATTGTTGGTAAGAATTTTTAAGAAAGAATAATTTTTGATTTCCCTTCTTTCTTCTTCGCATTGTCGCCACCCGGCACCAGGCTGCGTTCCGTTAGTTGAGAACCGTTGCTGAAGTGAAGTAAATACACTATAGAATTACCGTCGTGCACACGGGCACCAATTAATGTAAGTGGACACGCATTAACGTACGGATAAATTCGTAAGGAATTACTATAAAATGTTTTATGTATGATTACACTGGTATGCATATGAAATTTTTTTGTCTGCTGTGAGGGTTTTTTCAACTCATATTATATAATTCGACCATGCTAAATTCGAAAATGACATTGGTTTTCCTCAATCAGGTCAGGTTTTTTCTCTATTGGCCATTTATTATAAGTCCAATTTTATCCCCAAATTTATTGATTTTTTTTAGCTTAAACACTGTAGATACGAGTAATATTATAAGAACACTCGTGAAAAATGAAAACATTGTGTGAATAAATACTTTTATTCATACAATGAATATGGAAAAAAGTTTATTGAGGAAGGAATGAAGTTTTTTTGGTTTTCCGTCTGTGTTTTTCTTCGGGCACGTCTCGCTTCAAACACCAGCAATAGTCCGCCAGCATATTGATATCCCAGTTTCCCTGGTACCTCTCTTCCATTATTTTGATATCTTGGTGAAATCGTTCACCCTGTTCCTCACTATAATCCCCGCAATTTTCAGGAAAATAGTCCAAGTGGGACCACAAAAATGCATTTTTATGGACATGCGCGACCCATGAGCTTTGAAAGCTTCCATCAAGTTTTCGACAACGGACTCGTATTCTGGACTTCTACGCTTGCCAAGAAAATCAGTGACAACTGATTTGAATGCCTGCCAGGCATTCTTCTCAGTTGGAGTCATTGCGTTTTCGAACTGAGTATCCTTGATCAAAGTTCGAATTTGAAGACCATCAAAGACCCCAGCATTTAGTTTAGCATCAGATATGAGGAATTTTACTCTCGAGATATCGGAATGCTGAACCCTCCTTATTCATTGATTTGATGAAATTTTTCATCAAGCCCAGCTTAATATGAAGTGGTGGGAGCAAAATTTTTGTTGGTGGTACAAGGGGCACTGAAACGACATTATGCGACCCAGGTTCAAAATTCTCTCTGGATGCCCATTCACGCTGTGCATAGTGCTTCTCATCCGCTCGGCTATCCCATTTGCAGAAGAAACATGGGTATTTCGTGTATCCCCCTTGCATTCCCAATACAAATGCCACAATCTGAAAAAAAATGAAAATATTTAAAGAATTTAGGGAATTTGTTCTATCAGATAAAAAAATCTATGCATTGGACTGTATCACTTCTGTGGAGAAGTTAAGTGTTCTTATACGCTCTCAAATAACCTTTGGAAAAACAACATAGTCAATAGCAATAGTTTACTTATGATATTAGTATTACCTTCAAATCTCCACAGATCCTCCAATTATGTTGGTCGTATACGAGAGCATCCAGTAAAATTTTCATGTTATCGTGGCTCTCAGTAAGTTGTACGGAATGTGCTACAGGGACTGATGCAACCCTATTCCCAATGTTGAGAAGTACTGCTTTCAAACTTCGTTTAGACGAGTCTATAAATAGCCTCCATTCTGATGCGTTATATGGCAGGCCCAAGGATTCGATTAGCCCCTCAACATTGCAGCAGTACACTAAGGAAGAGGTATTTTCGTGCACTGCAAAAAACTTGCGGAATTCTTCCTCTCGTTTCCTATACCAGGAGAATGTTGTTTCCGGAGCCAGCAAGTTGTCCTCTCGAAGTCGTGAGCCCAAGATCTCGGCAGCTAATTTGGAAAGTCCTAAATCCCTGGTAAGATCATTAAGTTTGGCCTGGTTGAGAGGCCTCGGCTCATTTGAAGCGGTATTTTGAGGTATATACGACTGGGACTGGTCATTGGCATTGGTCATTGATTCATCATCAGAATCATCGAAGTCCAGGGTTTGAGGTGGGTCGGGTATTGGAATTCCAGGACCATGGGGTACAGGTCTCATAGCAGAAGGAATGTCAGGGTATACAACAATGTGTTTATTCTTCTTGTTAACTCCTGAAAATAGAAACACAGAAACATGGATATAAAACTTGCATATGAAATAGAAGAAGCATTCAGACAGTGGCGGTCGTGAGGGAAGGCTGCGGTCTGTAAGATATGAAATAGGTCGATGGAGTCTGTATATTTTCTTTCTTTTTCATTCATATTGTCCCTTCGGGGACAATATGAATGAAAAAGAAAGAAAATATACAATCATTGTATATGTAAATGTAACTTGTATAACTATGTATGTGTAAATGTATTTTCTATAACAATATGTATATGTAAATGTATGATTAACATTATGGTGAATATTATGCTATATATGGTGAATATTACATTATGGTGAATATTATGTCAAATTTCATACGAGGATTTCAAAATATTTAAGAAAAATAAATTTATAAGCCCACTTTGGAGGTTTGTCATGCAGAAATAGCAATCTGTCACGTGATCCTTTCCTTCTCTCCAAATCATGGGAATTCCAAAAGGCAAAGATTTCGCTCTGCCTTTGCTCCATCTTCTCACATTTTCAATGCACGTTTTGCAGCACATATGAGGGGCGAAATTTTTGTCCTGGTCCCCTAGCTTAATTCCAAAGTATGCTCTATACATTGTCTTCACAAATTTAGTGATTTGGGACTGGTTATTTGGCATGGTAACCGTCCCACATATGTAGCAAAATCTATTGGGATCATTTTTACACGCTCTATTCATTATGAAATATTTTATCTATATGCCTGAAAAGTAAAAAAAGATATTATACAAGTGAAACAAGTGATGATAGATGTTACTGTTCCAATTCCGCGTTGACAAAATCACGAAAAATTCTATTTTACTTATGAGGCCATAGCCGGATAACCTGAGCTGATTGAGAAAAACGGATTGCAGATTCGAAATCAGCAGGACAAACTCTATAAGAATCACTTACAAAACCCTTGACAGCAAAATTGATGCATACCAGTGTTATTCATCACACCTACATCACTTCCTTAATAATCCCCATATATATATATATATATATACAGTATATATATATATATATATATATATATATGTGTGTGTGTGTGTGTGTGTGTGTGTGTGCACCTCGGTGGTGTAGTGTTTGGCATCGCTGGCTACAAATCCATCGGCTCTGAGTTCGATGCCCGTCGCGGGCAGGCAGCGCACAGCTCCTCCTGTTTATTTTTCATTTTGTTGGTAGATAAACGGGAATCATAAAAATCCCTGAAATCAGGCTGGATGCTGCAAAGGGGTCGAACACAGGTCGATCCTGAAAATTAGTTTCACACCCACAGTATTATATATATATATATATATATATATGCCTGAAAAGTAAAAAAAGATATTATACAAGTGAAACAAGTGATGATAGATGTTACTGTTCCAATTCCGCGTTGACAAAATCACGAAAAATTCTATTTTACTTATGAGGCCATAGCCGGATAACCTGAGCTGATTGAGAAAAACGGATTGCAGATTCGAAATCAGCAGGACAAACTCTATAAGAATCACTTACAAAACCCTTGACAGCAAAATTGATGCATACCAGTGTTATTCATCACACCTACATCACTTCCTTAATAATCCCCATATATATATATATATATACAGTATATATATATATATATATATATAATATATGTGTGTGTGTGTGTGTGTGTGTGTGTGTGTGTGCACCTCGGTGGTGTAGTGTTTGGCATCGCTGGCTACAAATCCATCCATGGTGATTCTATTACTACATCAGTTTATAGGAAACCCACTTTCACTGGTTTGGGCATGAATTTTTTTTAGTTTTACTGATTTCAACTATAAGATGTCTTGTATTAAAAACTCTCCTGTTCAGAGGATATAATTTGACCTCTAATTTTACCTTACTTAATGATGATTTAATAATTAAGATCATACTTTACTAATAATAGTTTTCCTGTTCAATATGTAGACAAACTAATTAGATCCTTCTTAAATAAGGGTTTATAGCCCTCAACTTCCATGTATTACTGTGCCGAAGGATATAAAATATTTCTTGGTACCTGAAATGGGTCCCTTGAATAAGGAATTTAAGCTTAAATTTACAAAATTGTTAAGGAAATTTTTTTATCATACTGATTTCCGCATCATATTTATTAATAAAACGTCTTTAGGTAGCTTTTTCTCAGCGAAGGATCGAACCCCTGACTCGTTGCGTAGCGGTGTTGTATATTTATTTACCTGCCCAGGTGTCTCCTTGGGAATTACATCGGCAGCACTGTTCGCTCTCTCAGGGCTAGATTTTATTCGCATATGGGGAATAAGTGGCCGAACAGGTAAAATTTTAAAAACTAAGGAAGCCTCCAGTATTCGTGAACTAGCATTAAATGCAAAATTGATGTCACTTTAGACAATTTTAAAATTCTTGGTTGTAATACTTGTCCCAACTCACTAAGAATTTTAGAATCCCTTTCATTAAAGCATTGTCCCCTAGTCTGAATGTTGACTCATCGTCCGTCCCTCTCAATTTGCTATGATCCCTCCTCCTTCCCATTCCTTTTATAATCCCTCCTTCCCCTATCTCCCTCGCCATCTTTCGTGTTTCCCGTTCCTTGCCTTTGCCTCTGCCTCTGCTCAAATTAGTCGGCCTCGGATACTGCTGTGTAAGGTAGATAGCTCCATTGTTCCAGTGTACTCATTGGTATTTTTCCAGTGTATTAATTTCACATTTACTACATGTATTTAAAAAATAACTTCTTAATTTTTATATGTAAATCTGTATAACTTAGAATTTAACCCTCTTTCTCAGTCTTTTAAAATTTGTCTTTACGAATAGGTTATAGAAATTTTCTGTTTGTTTTTCATTCAATATTGATTTTTAATTTCACATTGTTATTAACAGCCTGAGATGAGCGTATTGCTCGAAACGTTGCGCAATAAAGAAGACTTTTTATGGCATTTACATTTCTCCTTGTCATTGGATTTCTCCTAAATATTAAATTGAAGCTCTGTAGAAGCAACCCGCATAATTATATATATATATATATATATATATATATATATATAATTTAGTGGTGGACCGGATGTCAGTTTTTCAACATCCGCGGATGCGATCTTTAATTTCAATATCCGCGGATGCGGATGCGGATATTTAGTTAATCTAACAATATAATATAGAATTATGAATATATGACATAATTTTTCAAATTACGTGATATTACTGTTATGGCAGGCAATGCATAAGAATTAAAATTAATATTTTGATTATGATAAAAATAATAACTTTCTCAAGAGTTTCAGCCACAGAAAATTCAATGAAACAAGTTTCATTCAATTTTCTGTGTTACCAGCTATTTATATTTTGAGGTTTATATATTTGTTTGTTTATTAATAATTAATACTTTACATGAAATGTGCTTGACTGGGCCTTATAAGCTACTTTATAAGCTAATTTAATTGTAAATTGCATAATTTATTAGAGGTAATATCCGCATAACATCCGCAGTCAGAAGTGCGGATGCGGATATCCGGTCCACATGGAACAAAGAACTCTTCTGGGAAATTACATCCACTATAGTTCGAATAAGTAATGATAAATGACAAATACTACAGTTTTTCTTTTTCATGATGGAAACCCCAACGTGGGCACCGGGTTACTCGTCTTTGCGAGTAACCCGGTGCCCACGTTGGGCTTTCCATCATGAAAAAGAAAAACTATAGTATTTATCATTACCTATTCAAACTATAGTGGATGTAATTTCCCAGAAGAGTTCCTTATTCCATGCACGGTCTGTGTTTAACATACATAAGTCCTTGTGCAACGTTAAACTTCAATAAATTTTAATGTATATAAGATAGATATAAGATAGAAACAAACTGTAAACGGTATGAAAGCATAATTATTGAAGTTTTCAATATATTATATTACAAATTTGTAGACCTCAATTTAACCGCCATCTTTTTCGATACATCGTTCAATCCGAGTTTCCAAATACCTGAAAACATTCTTTAATTGCTGCCGAGTGATATCATGCATTGCATTTATGATCCTGGCCATAAATTCATTCGAAGAATGTGGTTTTGATGAGTAAACAATACTTTTAACATGGCAGGTCAGGTGAACAAGGTGGCCAAACAGTCGAGCCACTTCTACCAATCCACTTGGCTGGAAGGCTTCATTCAAGAACTGTTGTACATTCAAAGCATAGTGACAGGGAGCCACCGTTTTGCTGAAAGAAGTTGCTATCTCAAAGATTTAATCATCTTAGTTCAGGGATAAAGAAATTCTGCATCACTGCACAATAATGTTCACCACCTCCTCTTGATTATAAAAGAAAGGACCAGTGATGAATGACTTTCCGAGAGTGTACCAGACATTAATTTTTGGTGTCTTTCATGTTGCCAGACTTCGTGAGGTTTCTGTCCCCGAAATGCGGCGAGTGTGGTGGTTGACTTTGCCACTAATGTGGGGTGTTGCCTTAACTCGGGAAAATTCTTGATTTTTTAATGAAACTATTCACAGAACTCTGACCTTGCACGGTAGTCATCTTCCAGTAGAATTTCAACCACCTGGATCTTGTACGTATGTTCATGCAATTTCACTTTGAGAATTTTGCGCACTGTTGATTGCGGAATGTTTAGTTCATTGGATGCACGTCACAACGATTTCCGTGGACTTCTTTCAAATGTTTCCTTCCTAGAAGACGGACACAGTTTCCTCACTAATTTGAGGCCTCCCGGATCGAGGTCTGTCATTCACTGACCCAGTTTCTTTAAATTTTATTATTTAATTGTTAACTGAGTACCTATGTGGTGCATCTTTCTGGTAATGAACAGCGAACTTTCTTCTCACAGCTGTTATGTACTTCAGTTCTGCTAACCATAAAACACAGTTAACACTTTCTTCTACTGTCGCCATTTTCAATCAGTTTCAGCATCTACGCCTCATATGATACCACCCCGAAATAAAATAACTAAACACTTTAATAATTATGCTTTCATATACCGTTTACAGTTTGTTTTTATCATGTGTACATCAAAAGTTATTAAAGTTTGAAGTTATATATATATATATATATATATATATATATACCGGTACATGAAAATGAAAATTCGAAAGAACAGAAAATTATAGGACTCGCTAGAATAACACAGGACAGCTGTACTAAACATGTCCTGAGGAACAACAGCGATTTCACGTTTAATGGAGTCTTTTAACTTTGCCACTGGGTGAGGGGGGGTTGTTCGTAAGAAATGTTCCGTACAGCTGTCCTCAATACTATTCTTCGTATGCAGGCTATCGAAGAGGCTCATGGCGGCCACACTGTAATGCAATTCGACTAATCTCTGCAGTTGTAGACAATATAACCATTAAAATTGTTTTTTCTTTTTTTATTGGCGGGGAGGGGGGTTTATTTGGTTTCCCATGTTTTACCTGAAATGTATACCAATTTACCATATCTACGATGTATATTTTGCAACTTAACCACTTTTATAATCACCCTGTATAAACAGACCTAAATAAATAAAAACGCTTTTCCGTTACAGGCCTTCCGTAATGTTGGGTTGGCAGAAGCTTAATTTAATTAACAACCTGCATAACTACTCAAGTCTTTCCACTACAAGAACAATGTGTGTGTGTGTGTGTATATATATATATATATGTGTGTGTGTGTGTGTGTTGCAGTATTTCATTGTATAAAAGATTCTCCTGTTTTGCTTGTGAATAATTTAACTCGATAAAAATTGGAATCACTGTACCCTTATGGTATCTGGTATCTGGTACCTGCCCCCCCCCCCCCCCCCTATCTGACCATAGTTTTCTTTTCACAACTATTTACCATAAAGTTTTAATGACTTAAAAATTGGTAATGGAGCATTATTGTTTTTGAACAAACCAGGTGAACCGAAATATTTTTTAAATATTTTCAATAAAAATATTAATACTGAATGTTGAACATGGGCATAATAAAAGGATAGACTTTGCAAGCATGCATTTTCACAAGTTTACCGAGTGCCGAAGCGATACAGGAGCGAGTACAGTGCAGTATTATTTCAAGGTTTATGTTTAAACTTTCAAGGTTTACGTTTAAACATTCCATTTTCACATTCACACCAATGACATCAGTTTTCTTATTTTCTATTCCGCTGTCTACACCTTCCATCACACCTCAATGTCTTCAGGTGTAGTACACATGCATACGCGTTTCCATTATTTTAAATTTAATATTCAAGTAGTTCGGCTCAGTCTGTATAAAAATATTACTTGCATTAAAATTGTCACTTTTAAAAAGAATCTTCTCTTTATAATACATCCACACATTTATATATATATATATATACACACACACACATCGTATTAACACTAACACACGGCTATTGTAGTTATATATATAATATATATATTAATTATTCATACGTATAAAATTTATTGTGTAGGCTGTACACAATCAAGGATTCAACCAGATGTAGGCTAGGACTAAGGGGGCCTAGTTTGTGGGATCAGAATGCGTAGGCTAGGTATTTCTCCACAGCAGATTCTGGATAGTTACTGTTAAATGATATGTGCTTACAGCTTACCTACCTAATTAACCTAATGCCATCTATCAGGTGTAGGTGCCCTACCCTACTACCCCAGGTACTAGGGCATAAGGGTCCTTATTTAGCACAGAAATATATAATCCTTCACAACTCTATCACCAGCTACGTGATACTGACACAACCTGTTGACTTCCATCATGATTCCAGCCGCAGCTGGCATTAAAGTTACTGGTTAGAATTATTTTTTTATTTATTTCCTTTTTATTCATTAGTTTTATGTAAAATTTATATGCCTGTAGAGAGTTACTTTTCAAATTTCATTTGCTAATTATCAAATGTTGCGATTTAACGATCTACTTTGTGTGTTTTTAGCCCTTTTTTTCATTCCATAAGTGGAAGATCATTGCGCATGCGCCGAGTAAGACTGGACTCTATCTGGATTTAAAACACCTGTTTTTGCCTTATTGTTATATGTTTTGTCGTCGAATAAAAGCATGTAAACAATAAATGTTCAAGCAGAAATTTCTCATTTATAAATGTGAAGCCTTTTTCGTTTTTGTGCGCATTTTACGGTCATCTTATTTTAGTGCAAAGCAAAATGTAATAAGTTACAAAAAAATGTGTCGCCCACTTTCTTACGATTGTGATAGCTCCTAGCACAATACACACTAACCCACACACGTATATAATCATAAATAATTACTTACATGTACGATCACCAAATACATAACTTAGAGTGTGATAGCATTACTGAAAGCCTAGATTTTATGTTATACCTGAAATTAATCTCATAAAAAAATATTTGTATCCTACTCTTATATAATCTACTGAATTTTTTAATTATTATATACAAACGTTATTTTTAATATGTTAACTGTTAAAGTTTTCCGAATACATTAAAACAATCATTTTATAATCTCTCTCTCTCTCTCTCTCTCTCTCTCTCTCCAGACAATAAAAACTTTAATTTTCATAATTTTTCATTCTGAGATCCACTTTATAGTTATTAAAGAAGAAAGTCAGAAGTTTAAATACTTTGATTTACTGATTAAGACAAAAGAAGAATGGGTGAAATAATGAAGATGTTGTTGTACAAAAATCTCTCATTGCATGGTCAGGTTCGTGTATAAAGTTGGTTTGATGCAGGAGAGAGTTGCTTTCTTAAGCTCTCCATCTTACAAACGTAGGCACACCCGCCTCATCTGGGGTTGTACGGAACTGTGTCTCGTCTTTTTCAAAAGTATCCACATAGATCCCAGTAATGTTCCTTATTTCTTTTCGTAACTGCTTAAATAGTTTAGCTCTCTAACGACAAAGTTATTGTTTCAGAGTTCAGAATGTTCCTTTTTTTTAGCGTTTAGTTTAGGAATTGTGCACATTCTGCCTTTCCTGTTTCCCATTTTTATTCGATGTTTATAGAGTTCAGTTTGAAACTTGAAATCAGTTTTTTTGATTATTCTCTCCACGTGCAAATTAAATTGTATCTCTCTTTTTTTCAAGGAAGTACACATTCAATCTGCACGATTTTTCTCTGTAAACTACTTTGAGTTTAGTGATTTGGACCGTAATGTTTCTTTGTACGAGTACCTCTTCTAATTGGCAAGTTCCATCCTTTTCCTACAGAGCTGCGGCGGATCCAGGATTTGCTGGAAGGGGGTTCGGTACGAGCGCTGAAAGCTTCTACGAGGGTCCAGGGGAATGCTCTCCCGGAAAATTTTGAAAAGTAAGGCTCTCAGAAACGCGTTTTTAAGCAAATTGGGGAGTGTTTGTTCAAGTTTATTAACTTTAACAACATTTAAATTATGTACTGATTTGCAAGAAAATTATACAAGGAAAGACAAAATTCGTGATAAGTCTTAAAGAAACACTGTTTACGAAAACTTCACAATATCAAAACCTAAATTTCCTTTGAAAATCATACTATATCATTCTAGATTTGTTCATTAATATAATTGAAGTTATTATATTTCTTGACAAAGTTTTGTGTTGACTGAGATATCAGTTAATCTCCCGACTCTCAAAGACTGGATCGACGAGCGCCATTCGTCGGGGTTGCTGTTCAGCGAACCGTTGAACTACAGCTTCGTAATTTACGGGTTTGTCGTAATGAATGCTCATCAACGCCAAGCCCGACAATCTCTCCGTGGCCATTGTAGATATAAGGTACCCCTTCACAAGTTTTAAGGTACTGTTGGCACGTTCATTGTCAGCAGAAGTGACGGGTATGGTGCAAGCAATTGGCAACAAGCAGTTGATGTTTGGCGATATATCGGCATCGCAAGCCTGGAAAGAAAAAGTGATAAAGTTACAATTAAGCTACAAAATTTTACACTAAATATTAAATATTAAATAATCGGAGCATACGAAGAATTGTCACCCCAAGATGGGCATACGAAGAATTATAATCTACCTTTAATGCAGGTTGAAGCGAATATGGTATCACTGGCACTACTGCGAATCCTCTTTGCAGTCGGAGTAGATTGTCCTTCTTCATCACTGTCAAAACGAGAGACAATGAATTTAATGTGAGCAATCGATCAGTAACTGTAAGTAGTTTTTAAAGTCATTGTTTTAGTTTACAATACAGTTACTAACCTTGCCAATGACGTGGGATGGACCAAAAAATCGATCAATTCTTGGTTGCTGTTTAACTCTTCTTGACATTGTAAACCGAAAATTCTATTGAATAAATACTTTCAATGAATATTGCTTTTTAGACTTTTGAGTACTGAAGTAAGACACAGGGTCGACTATCGATCTGAAACAAATGAAACAAAAGGGTATATTACATGCTTTTAGTGTTGTTTGTAAAATAACTTGTATGTTCAATCAGTTAGCTTTGGGAGCGGGGCTTTCTGGTTTAGAGTGGTTATAATGCTTTTTGACCTTTTTTTAAAAAAGATTCTCGCTCGCATTTTTATCATTGTTTTGACTTTACTTATCATTTCTTATACAGTATGTCTCAGCTTCGCATTGCCGGTCATTATATTGTTTCTGAGTGTCACGGAATTTTCTGGCCATTTGTGGCGAGTACTTCATATCTTTAGTTCCTCCGATTTCCAATACCAAGTTGAAAAATTTCAGTGTTCAGTTTCATACAGGGCCTCGGCCTCCATATTTCAGTTGTTTCCGTTTGTAAAGATTGACTACCTCAGAATTTCTAATTTGTCTGCTCCAGTGGCGATTCCAAGAGTCTGAAATTGGGAAGGCGGAAGGGTGGCAGAGAGATAGGCTTGGGAAGCGAATATTGATTTGATACTCTGATTCATTTATTTTGCAAAAATATATATATATATATGATTTCATACTTGAACCAGTACATTTCATACATTGCTTCTCACAAAAGTAAAGATGAGTCTCAAAATTTTCCCATAACTAAAATGAAATGACAAAATTAAATGTAACAATGTCAAACAATGGCATAGTTTAAGCTTGTTGAATTTTGTATTTCAAATACCCTTCATAAATTAATATAGTGAACATATGACATACAACTGTCAAGAAAACCTAAGCATGACAAACATGTGAAAGAAAGACAAAAAACTAACAAGGCTTAATTCCTTACAAAACGTACCTAAATTGCTTATGAATTGGTTTCCTTAATGGAAGAGGACTACATCTCTTGGTAAGTGACTCCATAACCTAATACTCTGGTTCAGAAGACGACGTTTGAGGGCGGGAAAGGAAGCTTCGGCCTACCTGTTTAGTTGCCTTGATCACGAGAGATACTGACTTGAAGGGCACAGTGAGGGAGGGGGAGATAAGTGACGGATCTTTCCCTTTAAAGCATCCCCATTGAAAATTGGTTAGGATAAGTCGTGATATTTTCGTTAAAACTAACAAAAATATTACGACTTAACCTAACTAATCGTCAAGGGCGAAAGAACACAGGTTAGGTTCAGGGGCGTATATTCAGGGTGTGCTAGGTGTGTGACGCACACCCACAAAAACTGTAAACTAATTATTTTAAAAAATTAATAAATAAATGATTAAATCTTTTACACTAAATAATATTTAATAAAAATAAAAGGTCATGATAATTTTGCATGCATTAATACACAGTATTAACCTTCGTTGTTGTTTCTAGTACTTTCTGTTCGCTACACATATCTGCGGTCGAGCTAAACCTTTCTCACACACTTTAGGGAGGAGGGATAGAGGTGAGGTGAGGACAGGCAGGAGATGAAAGGGAGTGTTAGGGAATAGTGGGGGTCATTACTGACTGAAGTCGAGCGGAGCGGCAGCAGCACACAGCTTGCTGTTTGGTGTGGGTGTGTTTCACAGTGTCGTTCGATAATATAGCCCACTTTTGTTACTTATACACCGCAGAAAGAGAACCGGATTTGCATGATTCGTTCATTTTTAACTTTTTAACGAATCACTATTGTTTATATGTTTAACTTTCCAATTCTTTGTGCATTTCTACACTAGTTTTTTCTATCGCATATATATATATATATATATATATATATATATATATATATATATATATATATATATATACTACTACTAGCTCTAGCTGATGAATTTATGTTAACGCAAGAAATAACAAAAAACACAAGAAAAAACAACTGCCTAGATTTGGTATTCACAAACAACAGCAGTCTAACTGATAATGTAGAAATATCCCCAACTATGATATCGGAACACAACATCATTGAAATAACAACTAATATGAAGGCAACAGGAAAGGAAAGAACACGCACAACAGAAAGAGGTAAATTCGAAATTTTTAATTTTCACTCCAAAGCTATAAATTGAGAAGATGCTACATCCAGCATGGAAGTAATAGATTGGAAAACCATTTTCGAGGCCAAGACAACGGAGGAGATGCTAATGACTTTAGAGGAGAAAACGTTAGAAATTACAAAAGAGGGCATTGTTTCGAAAGAGAAAAAGAGTGACTGCAAAATTAAGTAACTGTAAAGATAACAAAGTCAGAAAAATATTAAATGATAAACTGCAGAGTATAGATTGCGTTATACAAGAACTAATTGAGAAGCATACAGAAAAAGAAGACGACGACGCTATAGAAGCGATAAAGACTAACTCAAAGTACTTCTATAATTTTGCAAAAAGAAAGTTGAAAAACCATGCGACTATCGGACCTTTAAAAAAGAAGAACAGTGCTTTATCTGATGATCTAACAGAAATATCTGAAATATTAAGAGCTCAGTACGAATCATCTTTCAGTATCCCAAAAACTGACAAATTGATATGCGAGAGAAACGCGTTCTTTGAAGAAGAACTACAAGGGAAAAGTATAACGGACTTTGACTTTACGACAGATGATATTACACAAGCCATAGGGAAACTAAAAACACACTCAGCGGCAGGACCGGATAAATGGAATGCCACACTGATCAAAAACTGTAAGAATGCAATCGCTGAGCCCCGATCACTAGACGCGGGAGAAATACCGGGCATCCTGAAGAGCGCGAACATACGTAGTCCCAATATATAAAGGAGGAGAATGATCCGAGGTCAAAAACTACCAGCCAGTGTCGCTTACATCTCATCTCACTAAAATATTTGAAAGAATAGTTAGAGAGAAAATCTATGACTTTTTGGAAACTCAAAAACAATTAAATGATAACCAACATGGGTTTCGGTCAGACAGATCATGCCTATCACAACTAATGGAACACTACAACAACATTATTGATGCACTTGAAAGGAATGAAAACTATGATGTACTATACACAGACTTTGTTAAAGCGTTCGACAAGTGTGACCATGAAATCATAATGCTCAGAACAATCCCCGATGAGCCGGGTGTACCTGGCTATGTAAGGTGGAGAGCACAAGAGACCAACTCACTGCTTCACGAGGCCAACTCAAGAGAAGGGGTGACAAGCTTACCTTCGCGAAATGAGAAATCATCGCGCGGAACCTTTGTAAGGTTGTAAGGTAAAGTTATATATATATATATATATATATATATATGCTGAATAAAACCACGAAGGAAAGGAAACACAGAATGGTGCTCAAGCGCTTTCGTCTAATGACATCCTCAGGGACATTGAAGTACATAAAGAGTTACAGCCTATATATAAAATAGACGGAGAGATAAAAATAAAAATTAAACATTAAAGGATTGTGGGAGGAGCATACAAATTTGTAAGGAAAAACTATCGATTTTTAGCACAAGATCAAATGAATTGTTTCTAACCAATGTTATAGATAAAAAAAAAAAAATAGTGGCTTGAAACGCATTTTCAAAGATCATAAGGACTTAATTCCACTTTTCATGTCCACTTCACGTTTTCTGCCCTACCTTTACGGTCTTATTAAAACCCACAAACCTGGCAACCCTATGCGCCCTATTATGTATTAGTTCGGTGGGCTCTATTACTTATAAACTCTCCAAATGGCTTGTCAAAGTCTTGTCCCCCATTCTCGGAACTATCTCTGATTCACATATAAAAAATTCTATGGATCTTACTGAAAAATTGAATAATGTACGTACTGAAACCAACGATAGATTGATCAGTTTTGACGTTTGTTCATTGTTTACAAAAGTGCCGATTGACGATATGCTTGACTTTCTCTCCCGAGAATTACATAAGTATGACCTGCCACTACCTTCACACATTGTTTTGGAATTTATTAAGCTTTGTATCAAAGACTGTAAATTCACTTTCAATAACGAGTATTATCAACAAGTTTTTGGGATGGCCATGGGCAACCCCTTGTCGCCCCTCCTCTCCAATATTTATATGGAGTTTTTCGAAATTAATTACATTCCGAGAATCCTGGGGGTTGGCATCCCTTGGTTGCAGTACGTCGACGATATTTTGTGTACCTGGCCCATGAATCGTGACCTGGATAACTTCCTCCTTCAGTTAAATGATCAAGTCCCCTCCATTAAGTTTACTTTAGAAGTGGAACAAGACAACTCAATCCCGTTTTTGGATGTGCGTGTACATAGGGAAAGCCCAGGTTTTAAGTTTAGTATCTTTCGGAAAAAACAAACAATTTGTCCTACGTACACTTTTACTCGGGACATGACAACTAAGAAGGCCATTTTTTCTTCAATGTTTCTCCGCGCCCTTAGGATCGCCAGTCCGGAATACATCGATGCCGAATTGGAAAAAATCAATGGTATTTGAAGTGATCTGTGTTATCCATCTGCGTTTATGGAATCTTGTCTCAACAAGGCAAAACGAACTTTCTATCGTGTGAATAATAATACTCGTACTTTGTCAAAGAATATTTTAGTACTTCCATTTTTCCCGGGCTTTTTAGGCATTGCTAATGTACTTAAACTTTTGGATATTAATGTAGTATTTTCATACAACAATATTGTGAAAAATATCAGTAAAAAATAGCCCTACCAATAATTCAGGCATTATCTATAAAATTGGTTGTAAACAATGTGATTCCTTTTACATAGGTCAGACGGGAAAGGATTTGCACACACGTATAAAACAGCATCAATATTCCGTTAGAACAGGACATTCGTCCAGTGCCCTTTTTGTCCATTTGTCAGATTTATCCCACTGTATTGATTGGAATAATGCTTCAGTTTTATTTCATTCTAGCAACATTGTTAATAGAAATATTCTTGAGTCTGCCATTATCCAATTTACAAATAACTTCAACATAAGCAAAGGTCTTTTTCAACTCGATCCTGTTGTTTTGAATTCCCTCAGAACAGATTTAGATAAGAAGGGCAGAACGCTAAATCTTTGGTAAACTTGTATGCTATTCTAATAACTTTTATTTTTCAATTTATTTTTATATATATCGAACTTAAACAAGAAGGGCAGAGTGCTAAAACCCGGGCAGATTTCCAGTCTAAATTTTTTTTTTTTTATCTATAACATTGGTTGGAAACAATTCATTTGATCTTGTGCTAAAAATCGGTAGTTTTTCCTTAAAATTTGTATGCTCCTCCCACAATCCTTTCATGTTTAATTTTTATTTTTACCTATATTTAGGCTGTAACTCTTTATGTACTTCAGTGTTCCTGAGGATATCATTAGACGAAAGCGCTTGAGCACCATTCTGTGTTTCCTTTCCTTTGTGGTTTTATTCATCATAAATATTTTTCACGTGTTACTTTCGTGAAATAATTTTCATATATATATATATATATATATATATATATATATATATATATATATATATATATATATATATATATATATATAACTGCAATGACCGCGCAGTATATAAATGAATAGAAACGACATAAGTGTTAAGGAACGTTTCTATTCATATATATATATATATATATATATATATATACAGTCGACTCCACTTAAAAAGGTCACCTAATTAGCAGGTCATATGGTTTAAGCAGGTCATCTTTCTAAATCCCAAATATTTTTATATGTCTGCCATTATAATTATATATTGATAAGAAGGTCACGTCTAGGATAGGTAAGCCGCTTAATGAGGTTAAAAATACAAGTATCAGTCAGAACTATTTGTCAGAACTATAAGATAACAGAACTATCAGTCAGAACTATCAGTCAGAACTATAAGACAACAGTTTTAGATGCAATTTGCATGCTCGCATTAGCGTGGGAAAATGTGAAACAACAAACAATTTTGAACTGTTATGTGAGATGTGGCTTACGAAGAAGCGATGAAAATACAAATCTTGCAATTGACACCATTGAAGATATTGAGCTTCCGGAAGGAATTGGAAGAGAAGATTTTGATAGAATGGCAGAAATATCAGAAAATGAAGGCATTTTTGAAGGAGCAACAGACGAAGAAATCATTGCAGGAATTAAACAAAAAGAAGACAGCGAAGATCAAGATAGCGACGATGATGAAAATGAAACATATACACCCCTTTCCCGTAAAGAAATTTCGACTCTTTCGAATATATTAGATAGATATGGAAATATGCAAGGCAACCTTTCAACTTTAAAACATATTTCCACTATACAAACAGAACTAAGTAAATTGTGCGCAAATAATTTAAAACAAGCTACCATCAATGATTATTTTCGTGAATAAATACTGTATGACGTATTTTAACCCTATTGATCCAAAGTTGTATATATAAAATTAATGTTTTTTAATAAATTAAATAAAGTACTGTATGACTGTATTTTAATAAAAAAAACTATTGAATGAGTTAGTGTTTAATATACTGTACCTCTTTACTGTTATAACAAGGTAGAACAACAATAGAGCGTATAAAGAGTTAATGGAATGGTAATAATATATGTATCCTGCCGATAACACTAAGAAATGGATAAGCAGGTCGGCCGCATAAGAAGGTCAGAAACGTTTAGTCCCAAAGTGACCTTTTTATCCGGATTTGACTGTATATATATATACACACCTTACCTTACAACCATACAAAGGCTCCGCGCGACTATTCCTCACCTCGCGAAGGTGCATCAATAATGTTGAAGTGTTCCATTAGTTGTGATAGGCATGATCTGTCTGACCGAAACCCATGTTGGTTATCATTTAATTGTTTTTGAGTCTCCAAAAAGTCATAGATTTTCTCTCTAACTATTCTTTCAAATATTTTAGTGAGATGAGATGTAAGCGACACTGGCTGGTAGTTTTTGACCTCGGATCGATCTCCTCCTTTATATATTGGGACTACGTATGTTCGCGCTCTTCAGGATGCCCGGTATTTCTCTTGCGTCTAGTGATCGGGGCTCAGCTATTGCATTCTTACAGTTTTTGATCAGTGTGGCATTCCATTTATCCGGTCCTGCCGCTGAGTGTGTTTTTAATTTCCCTATGGCTTGTGTAATATCATCTGTCGTAAAGTCGAAGTCCGTTATACTTTCCCCTTGTAGTTCTTCTTCAAAGAACGCGTTTCTATTGCATATCAATATGTCAGTTTTTGGGATACTGAAAGATGATTCGTACTGAGCTCTTAATATATCAAATACTTCTGTTAGATCATCAGATGAAGCACTGTTCTCGTTTTTTAAAGTTCCGATAGTCGCATGGTTTTTCGACTTTCTTTTTGCAAAATTATAGAAGTACTTTGAGTTAGCCTTTATCGTTTCTATAGCGTCGTCGTCTTCTTTTTCTGTATGCTTCTCAATTAGTTCCTGTATGACGTCATCGATACTTTACAGTTTATCATTTAATATTTTTCTGATGTTGTTATCTTTACAGTTACTTAATTTTGCAGTAACTCTTTTTCTCTTTCGAAACAATGCCCTCTTTCGTCTCTCGAACCTGCTTCTCTTTCCTCTTTGTTGTATTTTTGGGACATGTTTTTCCACAATTTCTAACGTCTTCTCCTCTAAAGTCATTAGCATATCCTCCGTTGTCTTGGCTTCGAAAATGGTTTTCCAATCTATTACTTCTATGCTGGGTGTAATATCATCCCAGTTTATAGCTTTGGAGTGAAAATTAAAAATTTAGAATTTACTTCTTTCTGTTGTGCGTGTTCTTTCCTTTCCTGTTGCCTTTATATTAGTTGTTATTTCAATGATGTTGTGTTCCGATATCATAGTTGGGGATATTTCTACATTATCAGTTTGATTGCTGTTGTTTGTGAATACCAAATCTAGGCAGTTGGTTTTTCTTGTGTTTTCTGTTATTTCTTGCTTTAACATAAATTCATCAGCTAGAGCTAGTAGCATTTTTACCTGCTCCTGGTCTTCTCGTGTGCCCCCCTTGTCCTGGTGTATACATATATTTTTTCTTATCTTTTTATATTTCATGAATGGGAAATTAAAATCACCACAGAGAAAAATATTTGGGGTTGGAGAGTGTAGATCTTTTACCCAGTTTCTTATCTCTGTAATGGAATCTGAAAATTTTGAGGTTGGCGTGTTTGGGGGTCTCTGCATTACAATTAGTACCATATTTAATTTTTCAACGTTTGCTGCTACACATTCTACGTAGCTGTTTGAGGTACTTATAGTCATTTCTGCCATATGCCTTTCGCGTGTGTAAATAGCACATCCTCCTTTACGTGTCACTGTTCTGTCGGCTCAATTTGTATTTCTTTTTTGTCAATACAAGACTCAATTTTCACAGTTCGCCTGACACTCCTTTAGGTGAGTTTCCGTGAGGCATGCAAAGTCTGCTCCGGCTTCTTGCATGAGTCCTTTCAGGTATAAAACTTTGTCCGGCGAATGGTTTGATTTAAGGCCCTGAATGTTGGCTATGATAATTTTTATTTTTTCTCTATCGTTTTCGCATACAGGTGGTTCCGATTCGTTTTCCAATGGTGGTGCCGGTTTCGTTGCCTTGTGGCCCTCCGAGAATTCACCTCTTTTTATCTTTGTCGGTACCTGTTGTCCCGATAACGCATGAAGTGTCTTTGTGCGTGCCTTCTGTCCGGCTTTCGGATTCCTATATTTGTCAGCTGATTTTGTAATTGCTGGATAGTATTTAGCAGCTGAATTGTGTTGGCTGCGTCTAAAAAATTGGCACTCTTCTTTGATGTTCGTTTTTCCTGTTCACTCGTTCCGTTCCTTTGAGGGTGGTGGTAACGGCATTTTTTTTTGTATTTGCAACTCTCATATCTTGCATAGGTGTTGCAGACCGTAAGATGGTGGAACTTGCATTTCTTATTAAATTTGCAATATCCACTTGTGTAATGCGTGTTGCATAATGTGGGATGTGCATAGATACATTGCCCATCCCGATATCTGCAGTTCCCTTTCGCGTAGTATTTACATACGGTATTTTCTACGCTTCTACTTCTTGTTTTCTTATTATTTTCAAAGTTCTTAATTTTGGTATTATCATTATTTTCCTTTGGCTGTTTATTTTCTACGTTTTTAGTTATTATCTTTTTATCATTTCGCTCGTTGGACAGTTTGACTACTTCGCAACTTTTACGTATTTCTTTCCTTTCATCTCTGTCTTCCTTCCGTATTATATTGTTTATATTGTTATTCGTTATTAAATTGTTGTTCGTTATTATGCTGTTATTCGTTATTTCGTCCTCTCTCACATCCACCCGGTTTTTCGTTGGGACATTTCCGTACCCTTGTGTCCCCATTATTTCATTCTTTCTTGTAACATTCGAGTCTGCTATCTCCATTTCTTTAAATACCGCGAATGAATTTCCCCTCTGTGTACATGCCCCACATAGAAATTTGATCCCCACGACGTGTTTCCGTTCGAGACAAGAGTTATTTCCCTATCATTCCAATTCATGCAGATAAAGTCTTGCAGTCGTTGACAGAAATCATACCGAATCGTCGTGTTTTCCGTTGTTTCCAGATTACACAAATTGCAGATTAAGTGAGAATTTGGACCCATAGCCATGTTATTTCTTAATTAGCGTAAAAAGAATTACCCATACAAATTCTTTCTTTATTTATTTTTATTTCTATTTCTTTCCTTTCGATGGTCGAGGGTTTTTCGAGGGTTTTCTGACCTTTGCGTTTTATAACCTTTTTCCTGCCTTGTTTCAAACTTTCTTGAATGCCAACCGTATTTTGTTTTAAATATATACGTTAAAATTGGTGATAAATTATGTAAACTATATTGCACTTTTTTAGTTTTAATGAACTTCACTTTATATATTATATGCACGGATTCACTGATACTTTATACACTTTCGGGTGTAAACAGAATAAACCGCCGAGTAGTTTATTCCCTTCTTATATGGGTGTTAATACAAAGAGAGACACAGCACGTCCATTCACCACAAGTACAAGCAAACAAGCCTTGATATATATACTGCCATTTAAAAGCATGCCATTTGTTATATATAACTTAAATTTTAGGCTTTAGGTACCTTATTATTGTATTCAGCACATCCTGTTTTGTTAACACTGTACGCCACTGGTTAGGCTAGGTTAAATCGTGATATTTTCGTTAAAACTAACAAAAATATCATGACTTAACCTAACCAATCGTTAAGGGCGAAAAAAAAAACAGTAAAACAATGGGGGTGCTATAAAGGAAAAGCTCCTAATTGACTTACTGTATGGCAACACTTAGTAATTTGCCAAGCGCGTATATTTATCATAATATTGGAATTTTAAAAATCAACAGAGATTAATCTAACTAAATGAAATACTTTTAATATGTGAGATGTATATTCTTAGATTCTTTAGGGAAGACAGACATGTTTTAGGAGAGGCACCCGCTTCCCTTTGGCGTCGCCACTGGTCTGCTCTCTTCTTTTAACCTTTAGCAAAATGTGCTAAAGATTCTGCACTGCACGTTGAAGTGATTTAATGACTTACACTAATAAATATATATTTATTGTATATACAGTACCTACATAACAAAGTAAAGTATAGAACGGGAAAGGTTCTCCCTCCTCCGCCAGCCACTGCTGACAGAAGTTGTTGAGAAAGAAGAAAGTACAAAAAAGTATAATGAAAAAGATAACTTCAGATTTCGTTTACACCATCCGTACACTTAACTCGTGTACCCAATGGAAGTCAGTGGAAAATAAAGGATAATATGAAACCCTAAACTCTACGCATTTTTTATGGAATTTTGAAGTAAGTGTAGTTTACGTTCCCCAACTTTGACCTAGTGTAGTTTGGGGAGCACTGATCCAGAGGCACCTCCAGCTGGTCATCACACCCCAATTTAAGAACCCCCACGAAAGTATAATATATGATTTCTCCCCTTTTCAATAAAGGTTTATCATATCGTAATTTATATTGCGTCCTTCGCATAGAAATTACTTAGATAAGGAAGCACTGAGCCAGAGACATCTTCAGCTGGCCAGCACCCCATAATTTAAGAATCCCCCTATCAGTGTACATATCCATATTTTTTTTTTTTAACGAAGTTCTGTTACACACTATTTAAAACTAAAGTTCTCCTCTAGCTAAGTAGCTTTCCTAAAGTTGAATTTGTCTATTCGGAGGTTTTGACTCCCAAAAATTTTCATCAAGTTTATCGTATGAGAATTCCCATTGTTCTAAAAGAGACCCAACCAGCTCCTCCTGCTACATTTATTGCAAAAGGGAACATCACTACTTCTATATATAGTTAAAAAAATTCTTTGGCTAACTAAATTAAATATACCGCTATTTTCCTAAAATGTACTAACAGTCCTACACTGTATACCCAAGTAACATATCTGAAATTTAAAACATCTATTCGCAGGTTTTGGCTCCAGAGAAATCCCATCAAACTTTCCTTCTCTCCCACGGGGTATCATCTGAGAATTCCCACTGTACTGAAACCAGACGCGATCCCATCAAACTTTCCTTCTCTCCCACAGGGTATCATCTGAGAATGCCCATTGTACTGAAACCAGACGCGACCAGCGCCTCTTACTACGTTTATAGGCAAAGGGAACATTACTACTTGTACTTACTATTTCTACTTCTAGCCCTTCCTTTATAATTACAAAAACAAAAAGGAACGAAAGGAAGAAAGGGGAAGAGCTTCCTAAAATAATTTAATATACAGTAGCTATTCGAAGGTTTTGACTCTCGAGAATTTCCATCTATTAAAAATATGTAAATACAAATTAAAAAAAGAAAAAAAAGGCTATCGTTTCAGAACCCCAACTGCTCTGATACTCGACCCCAACCAGCGCCTCCTATTACATTTCTGATCAAAAAGGAGCATCACCATCCTCAAGTATTAGATTTATTTTCCTCCTTACTTAATTATTTATTATTTTCATCATTATATTCAATCATTTCATTAATTATTTAACAAACGGTTGGTTCAAGTTTTGTACGGATATATTTTCCGTATTTTGAAACCACTACAACCATAAACTGTACCGGCTGCCTCATGAAATAAATCTGCTGGTTTTTGGTGAGAGAAAGAGACTCGAGAGTGAAGTTATTGGACTGCTTTTTTGGTTTAAAAGCTCTGAATAGTGAGGCTATAGGATTATGATTGTGTTTCAAATCTGTTTAGCTAGCTATGTTGCTGATTTCTCCTCAGGTTTGATCAGTGTTTCATAGTAAAGTGCATTAAATTGCATTCCTTTTTCAAGTTCAATCATCTATTTCAAATTAGGCTGTTATAGGGCTGTTAGGTATAACATTTCCTTTTCAGAAAACAGGTAATCAATCTTCTATATATTCAAGTATTATGAAGGTAAAGTGTTTACAATTAAAACTACTAAGGTAATGGTCTATTTTATTTTCTTAGAATAGGACAATTACTACCAACTAAAGAGGGTGTTTAACTATAATCAAGTTTAACCCTCTGATAGCATAAAATTTCTATCAGCGGGAATCAATAATATTAGTCAGGATTTAATTTATTATTCGGGAAATAATTCATAGTCGTAGTTTAGTGTTAATAAATTAATAGTTTAGTATTCAAATACTGTGTTGGGTTAAAACAAATTTTTAATTCTAACACAAGTCCACCCCAACCAAATCCCCCTGTAACCCTCCTTTGTAGGTTTATTCGGAGGTTTTGACTTTCGAGCATTCTCACAATGACATCACATATTGCTCTGTAACCAAATGAGACCACTGCCTCCTACTACATTTACATTTAAAGGGATATTACTGCTTCTATTTGTATACATAAACATTGCCCCGTACCTAAAGAGAACCCATCCTTTAAACTTAATTACAGTAGCTAATTGGAGGGTTTTGACTCCCGAGAATTCCCATCAAGCTTCCCGTCTTTACGAATGGGCTATCATCTGTAAACTCATAAGTGCTCTGAAACCAGACTCGATCAGCACCACCTCCTACATTTACTACAAAGGAAAAACCGGGATACTGTACTGTAAAAAACCTTTCCAACTATTAAATATATTAAATATATTTACCGAAGTAGAACCCCTGCGGAAAGGTTGTTCCACCTCTCGACTATTGGAGAGTTGAAAAACCCGTCACAGCGTTTGTCTCAAAAATTTTGCCTCTTATTTTTAAACCGATGTTTCAAATAATATTCCTATCGTTTAGGTAAAAAAAAAAAAATAGCATTCTCATAATTCACATTGTCAAATCGATTTAAAATTTTAAACACCTGAATTAATTTGCCTCCGAAACGCCAAATTTCCTGTCTTCATATAGTTTACCACATAAAGTTGGAATAAGCTTTGTTACGCTGCGCTGAGTCCTTTCTACCATTTCTGTATCCTTACTCATAGAGCTACCAAAACGGTACAGCATATTCTAAATAAGGTCTAAGGGTAAAAACACAAAGAAAGCAGGCTACCCGCTTGCGAGTTACCAGCGCCGACCGGCGCTGACAAGCATCATGAATATGACCATGCTATCGAGCGCAGCCGCACACAGTAGAAGCATGTTCAAACTTGTCGGCGCTGGTTGCCCGCGCTGATAAGTTTATTGGAATGAACAAAACATTCTTTTCTCGCTTGCCCGCGCGTGTAGACGTATTTTTGAGGCGGTGCTTGTTGTACAAAGTGTTTTCATTAATAGTTCGTCATGGTGGAAGTAGAGGGTTTGATCGCCTGTGTGTTTGAGAGACCTGCAGTGTGGGACAAGAGAGAGAAGATGCACGCGAACAGAAATGTTGTAGATAAATGCTGGCCTGAAATTAGCGAAAAGATGAAATGTGATGGTAAGTAAACACCTTTTTTGGGCAAGTGAAGGCGTGATTTCAAACACATACTTTGTCGACATTAATGAAATAAAATGTACACAAATTAAAAAAATTTAAATGTAGGCAAACAAATAAATTACAATTTTAAAGATAAAATCAACTATAAATTTTAAAAAATTAAATATTTTAATATTGATGTAAAGCATAACGATCACGCCTATCGATTTAAATAATTTTTAGACTAGTAATTAAATTATTTCAATGGTAAATATTAATTTTTATTATTGTAATGTATTATTTTAATTCAATTTATCAAATCAAACATTTAACCCCAGTTCACTCGCTAGAATTTTATTTATCATAGCCAGTGCCGTATTTAGGGGGGCCGACTGGGCCATGGCCCCAGGCCCCGCACCAAAGGGGGCCCCGCGCCAGGGTGGAAATATACATATGAATTACATTACCATGGTCCACAAATGTGTATAGGGCACCGCAATTTTATTCGGCCCTAGGCCCCGCACGGCCTAAATACGGCCCTGATCATAGCCTTATAATTTTAAACTTTTTTTTAATTACTTTTCAATAATTAAATTTATTTTGACCTATTTTATTACGTACAATGCTAAAAAGGAAATATTAGGTAAATGAGACAAACACAGATTTCTGCTAATTTTTATCTATTTTCTTCTACAAACTACCACCATCAAAAGTATTTTCAGCGTTGCTACCCGTTGTAAACCAAAGAGTTATTTGAGAAGTATGCTGTAAAGATTTCTCTGACATTTTTAGCTTCATTGGATGGTCTTCCTGAACATTGCTACTGATTGTTTCTTTGAGGAACGGAGACATCAGTCAGATGTTGCTCAATTCCCTCTTTATCTAAAATAGTGTTATGCAAAACACAAATACACTTTACAATATGATCGATCAAATCAACGTTGGTTTCGATACACTTTGACAGTAAACGCCATTTGCAATACAGAATGGCGAAAGCACATTCAACAGTTTTTCTACATCTAGACAACCGTTTGTTGAAGCATTCTTGTTCAAAGGTCAGGTTCTTTCCACCGTACGGTTTTAGGAGGAAAGGTAGAAGTGGAAAGGCCTCATCCCCCGCAAATACATACGGAGTCTTCACATTTGTTTGTGGTATAAAAGAAGGTTCTGGAATTTTCATTTTCTTTTCTTTCAATAATTTGTACAGTTCCGAGGCTTGAAACGTACCACCATTGCTCTGTTTCCCATATCCCCCTACATCAATGGTTATGAACTTATAACGTGCATCTACAACAGCTTGAAGGACAATAGAAAAGAACTTCTTAGAATTAAAATACATAGATCCTGAATTTTCTGGGCATAGAATACAAATGTGCTTCCCATCAATTGAGCCTAAATTGTTAGGAAAGTTCCAAATATTGTAGAAATCTTCTGCAATCGAATCAAAATTCTTCTCTGATGGTACTGGCATGTGTTCTGGTTGCAACTCTTCCCACAAAGCAACAACAGTCTCAGCGACAAGTTTTCCCACTGTAGATGCACCCACCCTAAAAGTGAATGCAATAGTCTTCAGAGCTGGGCAATAAATACATTGAATGTATTTAAATACTAAATACTAAATACATGGGAGAAATGTATTTAAATACTAAATACTAAATACATTTTACGAATGTATTTAGATACTAAATACAAAATACATCAATTGTATTTAAATACATTTGTAAATACATTTTAAATACATACAAATTTGCTTGTTGAAGCCATGACACGCACACGATAAAGAAATCAACCGCTTTCGACTAAGAGTGGCACACAACTGATTGAACTGACACGTTGAAACATGAACCATGCTGTACTACACTGTCGACGCGTCGTACTGTGCTAGTACAGAACGTGTATTAAACCAGTAAAAGTATTTACATTTTTATATTTTGAGTATTTAAATACATTGTATTTAAATACTATATTTAAATACATGAAAAACAATGTATTTATAAATACAGTTCTAAATACACAAATGTATTTAAATACAAATGTATTTAAATACTGCCCAGCTCTGATAGTCTTGAAGGATGATCCTGTTGCAAGATACCTGAAAAGAATAGGCTAAATTAATAAAATAATAAATAAAATTAAGTTCTAAAAAGACTCAGTTTTTCTTAATTAAAATGTAAAAGAAAATAAAAAAGTTATTTATTTTTAACTAAATTTTAATTAAATAATATTTACTATTTAATTAAAAATTTATTTAATTTATTCTTTTACATTTAATTTATACTTTATTAATTTATTCTTTAACCTTTAATTAAATTTAGTTTCATTTCTCTTTTATTTTCAGAAACATTGTTGAGAAAAAAATGGAAATATCTTGGAGACAAGTTCGCTGTAGAACGAGGAAAAATTCCACCTTGCCGATCAGGAGACACTAGTAGTATGGGCGCAAAATGGGAGAGTGCAATGCATTTGCAAATGTTGATCAATGTTGCGTAAGGTATGCAACAAGGGGAGTTGAAATGTTGCAAGATGTTGTGCAACAAGGGGAGGTGGAATGTTGCAATATGTTATGCAACAAAGGGGGGAATGTTGTAAGAGCAACAAGGGGTTATGCAACTTCGAGGCGGAGTTATCCCCCAAGAGAAAGCGAGAGGAGAAGTAGAGAAAGGAAGAGAGGTGTTCGCCTGGCAGGAGCCAAGCGCATATTAAGACTTCAGCCGAGCGGGCGTTGTCTTAATATGTTTCTAATCAGCCAGCTGACTTAATCAGCCAGTTGGCTTAGAAGGCTGAGTTGCCAGTTTGCGCTATTTATTTAATTAAAGCATATATCCTGGCTTAATCCACCAGTTGGCTTAGAAGGCTGAGTTGCCAGTTTGCACTATTTATTTAATTAAAGCACATATTCTGGCTTAATCCGCCAGTTGGCTTATCTGGCTGAGTTGCCAGTTTGCGCTATTTATTTAATTGAAGCATATATTCTGACTTAATCCGCCAGTTGGCTTAGAAGGCTGCGTTGCCAGTTTGTACTATTTATTTAATTAGTACCTATATTCTGGCTTAATCCGCCAGTTGGCGTATCTGGCTGAGTTGCCAGTTTGCGCTATTTATTTAATTGAAGCATATATTCTGACTTAATCCGCCAGTTGACTTAGAAGGCGTAAATGGCTTGTTCAGGTGTAGAGGTTGACTTGCCAGATAGCGCTATTTATTTAATTAATGCATATATTCTGGTTTAGAAATCCGCTTTAGAAGCCAGTCAATTGATATAATTAAATATCACGTACAACCAAAAGAATTAAATAAAACACCATTACATCATTGTTTATTTAGGCGAATTAATGGAAATATATAGAAAATAAATATACAATGGAATATACAAGATCAAAAATAATAATAGCATACGGACGATGAATATATAATAAATATACAGTGGAATATATATATATATATATATTATATATATATATATATGATCAAAAAATAATAATAGTATAAGAAACACGAACGGGAAATATACAATAAAAAATATACAAAACGTTGAATTATCAATATATTAGTAGAGAAAATATATATACACAGTTATATTAAATAATTAAATATATTGAAAATAATAATATAGGAAACGTATAATCAAATGCATATTAGTACAGGAAATATATATATATATAGATATATATAATAATAAACAGGAACACCAGAGAAAAAATAAACATCCTTCAAGGTTTAATAGTACCAACGTTTCGGAATGCACTAATTCCATTTTCAGGGCTAAAACAATAAAATGCCAAATCACATACAAAATACAAATTGCTTAATAACAATTTAAAATAAAGTTAAAAAATTATAAAAAGTAGCTAAGAAAATGTAAAACATTAAAACTAAAAGGTAAATAAATGTGAAGTTAAAAAGTTACAATTATAAAAAGTAGCTGGGAAAAATATAAAAGTATTAAAACTGAAAGGTAAATAAAATAAAATAAACTAGTACCTTAACCAAAACATAGCAGATCTATCGATGATTCGTCAGAATTTAGGTCTGGTTTTAGTTTATAAATAAACAAAGATTCCATAATTTTAAGCTTAAGTTCAGAGTTTCCGGCAACAAGAACGGCGAAATTAGACTGTGAAATTGGGTGGATATTTTTGTGCGAATGATTACGTATGAGAGAATTAGGTGGTTTGTCAAGGGGTAAATTTGTACGGACCGATTTACCGAGATGTTCGTAAATACAGGATTTTAAATGTCTTTTAGTTTTACCTATATATGACCCCATACAGTGGTCACACTTGTATTGATAAACTATGGATGACTTAAGAAGTGTAGGAATAACACATATACACACACACACACATATATATATATATATATATACACTTAAATAAATAAATATACATCGTTTATGTTCTACGGCGCAAAACGCTAAACTCACAAGTAATCGTGTCTACATTCACATAGTTATTACTTCCGACTACGCGGTAAAACCGTTCAAGCAACACTTCATCGTTTAACTTATACGGATGCCTATACTCGAAATAAATGGCTTTCATATCGTTCAATACTATTTTTGTGCCCACTTTACATTCGGTTGGCAAGTTATCTTTAAACAAGGCTAGAATACAATCAAAAGCACGCACAAAGAGGTCATCGTTAACCACAACATCATTATTAAAAACAAGTTTATAAACACGCCTTTCCAATCGAGGGTTTTTTCTTAACATCCCGAGCTTTTCAATCGTGAACTCTTCTTCACTCTGCATAGCGGCAATTCAAATAATCTTCCAAAACGTAACGACAGCTATTCATTATATAGAGGTACAGCTCTTCAGGGTGAACAGTGTAGGCAAGCTCTGCCCTGTACCGCTCAAGTGCTTTGTACCAAAGTTCAGGATATTTCGAAGAATCTAAACCTTTTAAATATGCATCCAGCTCTAGACCATTCTCGCCTTGTTCATTCCTACATTCGATAAATCCGTCGAGCAGAGCGGTGTATGCGTATTCAAGAACCGTGTCAAAGTAAATCATATCCGTAACACGAGCGTCTAATATAGGCTTCAGCTTGCGGAATCCGACGATTTCAAACATTCTGTCGAAGATGAAACGGTTTCGCGTAGGGAGAAGAACGTTATTATCAGATGCATTCTTCCACATTAGTCGTATATCAATGCATGACTGTTCGTTATTTATACACAACGTGCAAACAACGGCATATGAGGGGGCATCACTAATCTACTCTCTTCTTGTACCTACATCTGCAAGTACTTTATAACGGTCCTCTCCCCACTTTTCAACTATCACGAAGACTCTATTCATCTCCTCAACACTTAAATAAATAACATTACGTTTACAGAGTTTGCTTGCCTGCAAATCGTTTCAAGTACCTAGTTAATGGTGCCGGTTTCACGCCTGAACACGCGCAATGACTTAGTCACGGAGACATCGTACGAGGCGTTGAGAATGCTCTCTCAAAGGAAGTTCCATCGTATTCGCACGTCTAGTCGGTTCAAGCTCTGAGATGACTATGAGCCACAGGTGGACGAATCGGCGCGACGGGTGGAGTGAGTCACGCTGATGAAACGTGTACGGGTTTGTTCGAACTCGTGTGTTTCGGAGGGGTGAGGTACACGGGTGGGCGGCTCGCTGGGGGGAGCGAGTCATACTGCTGAAGCGTGTACAGGCTTGTTCAAACACTTGTGCCCTTGGACAAACAGAATTTTCCGCTACATGAAACAATACCGGCTTTAATATTTTATCACTCACCAGACGTTCATTTTCACAAACTAAACATCTTCGCAATCCGGTGCACTATTTGAGAGAAACATATGCCCATATTTATCTTTTTTGTTTAACAAGCGATACTCGTCTCTAAAGTCTGTTAAAAACTAACACAGCCCATTAGCCACAACCTCACTACAAACCTCGTCATGATATATATTCATATAGTGGTAAAAATACTAAAGATTCTCCATGATGACAAGATTTACATTCTCAACCATAGGGTACGAGTAGTCGGTATGGTGTAACATGACATAATATCGCTTGTCACACCATTCATCAACAAGACTCACTATCCATAACCGTTGCTTATCTTCTGAACGTGATGCTTCTTTTACTTCGCGGTGTATGTGAGCCTTTATAAAGGTTAGGTCTCCAACATACTTCAATACATCGTTTGTACTACTAAATCCTACAATGCCCTCGCCAGAATACCCGTAGAGTATTTGAACATCTTGGTCCTTCGCCCGGTTCAATGTAGCCTTAAAAATATCAAAGGAGGGGGGAATAGAGAGTATTTCAGTATCCACCACATCTTGGCACTTTGCCGAATACCACTTCATAAATGTTGAACACGCAATATTAAAGGTAGCCATTACTATTTTTATTCTACGCGGGAGAATACACGTCTGAGCTCAAAGGTATGCAGAGGTCAACTGAGCACGCAGGGATAGAGATATGGTAGTGGTATGGTAGATATGGTAGATATTGTATGGTAGTGTTTAACTCATTTATTAATTATACTTCATTATTTACTCTACTTTCTGCTCTCTATTGCATTTATCGCTTGCTTTCTCTGTACTACACTCGTTTTCACTGTACCGTATAAATTCATGGTAGCCACGCCGAGACTATGAAAGCCGTTACAACACAAAGGGGGAAGGGGGTTCATTAACACTCTTTTTCAACACTTGTTAACACTTTATTTAATTCCGAAAATGGAACCTGGTTTAATTAATTTGGGGGGATGCGAGTAGGAAATTTTACTATAATATTTTACGTCGGAGAGGGGCACAAAACAATTAATTTAATTTTAAGCTTACATGGCCCCAACTTAACGCTTATGCGCTGCTGAATGACTGACTTTTTGGGGGTAGTCCGCTCTCTGGGCCTCTGTTCAGGATTGCCAACTCTTCCAATTTTAAACAATTTCAATCTAACAAACATACTTTTTCACAATTTCACAATTATTAGTAAATGATTTATATTAAACATTATAATCTTAATTAAACAAAATTAATATTCTTAACTAGGCATTACTACACTCGCATCACCCCCTTGAAAATAAGTTTTTCACTAGGAAACTTATTAATATCGTTTAACAAATTTAATAATTTATTCAAGAAAGTTATATATTTTCCAATTTTTTTTTTCTTTAACAAATTCAAAGTTGAGATAGACAAGAAATAATTAGAATGACAAATTCCACACATATATTTTGCATCATATTATAAAAATCGAAAACTTTATAATTTTCAGGGAGTGGTAGGATTCACGTTGCCGATCTTACAGTGGGCGGTGCTTAGCTTTTTACTGTACACATGCACGCACGCACGAAAAGGAGGAAATGAAACCTTAATTGAAACAAATATACATGATAAATAAACATATCAATACATATATATATAAATATAATCAAGGATTAAGGTAACCAAAGGGCACGGTATCATAGATACTCATAGGTACCAGGCACCTGGTAACGCTTCCTATAGGTGTTACGGCATACCTTCGTGCCCCTAAGTTCCTTCACACACCCCAGTTTCTGCGCCCGAAAATTGTGCGTCCCCACAGTCAGTTGGGGTGGCTGGTCACCCTCATCTTCCAAGCACACTAGATCCTTCAACGATCAAAGTTAACGACTCAACAGTTCGCATGGTTAAGCGTGATACCCTTTGCCTTCACGATATACTTCATATCATCCCCTACTCTCACCCGTACCCATAGGTTTTTGGCCCTGTTGACACAAACGAGTCTGCGTATGCACCATCACCATACTTGTCCTTGATCTCATCAATTAGCTCTCCGAGGAATTCCCCAATAGCAGGCATGTATTCACCTTCCCTCGCTGTGAATATCATGCTATCTGTGTCAGCTTACAGCACCCTCCGTCCAAGAGAGTGCAATAGATCCCAGAGTTTGATGCGGACGTTTCCTTTGCCGGTATTCTGTGCAAATTTCCCCCAAAGACTGTTTAGGCACAACTTTGCACTAAAGCGCTTGCCAGGATTCTTAACAATTTGGGATCAGTCAAGCTGTATACCTTCATGGGCACGGTAACGCTGAATATAAGCCGTTTTTTCATCTTCGGTATCAACCCCTCGCGGATATCCTGATGCTTCTACTTTATCCTTCAAAAAAGCATTTATATATGGTGTGAAAAGGTTGGGTAGCTTCTGAAACCTCCACACCTCATATATCTTCAGTATTCTATACCCATGGCGAACGGCTAGGGCCAGCTCAGGGCTTGTATATACGCCTCTGATCTTACGCTGGTTGGTTGTATGGTTACAATCACCGTTGTTCTCTTCTGCGCACTTCACGCACAGGGGAAACATGAGCTTGTGATCTATAACGACGGGTAAGATCGGCATCCATAAATCGCGAGGGGGAGCACGTCTACGAAAGAGAGTCCAAAGTAGCGCTCATTCAAGTTAGCTGAAAACTCCTCGATGGTTGGTATGGTGGGACCCACCATTTTTTCAGGCGCACCTACGGGGTACGGATTGTTCTTCATCACGTAGGGGTATAAAGAGCAGAAGTCGTAGTAGTGGAGTTTCACCCCGTAGGCGGAAAGTATAGCTTGAATGGGTTTGTGCGCCCTCCAAACAAGCTGTCACCGCATTTGAGGGGGTCCAACACCATTGAACGTTTGATGGCCCTTATTTCTTCACGGTACTGGGCATCTGTTTCCATCCGTGCATCATACTCATGCTCCCACACGATTTTGTGAGTGAACTGGGAGCCTATAAGTTGATCACGGTTACGGGTCCATGCGAGGCTGTCGGCGGGGGATCTTCCATAAAGGTCCCCTGTGACGGCACATTCAGCGCGGGCATCCATGCCACCAGCAGCCGTTAAAGGAATACACAGTCTTCTCACCAGTGGCTGGATCCTCACTTAGGCCGTCAACCCAAAAAACACGACCATTGACCTTAACGGGTACTTCACCCGTGTTGCGGGCATGTTTTATGTATACCCCGGTCTGTTGCTGTAGGTGTATGAGCCAGTAAATAGCCTTGTGCCCATAACTGCGGGGTTGTTTCTGTGAATGATTGCTAAGGTGTCTTTAGGCATGAAGTTATTCTTGAACACTGTAAAACATAATGAGGCGATCGTGGTCGCGACTTGCAGCGGATCGCATTTGAAACGGGTTATGTACATCCTTCTAAAGGCTTGAAAGCATACTCTAAGTACACGTACGTCATTCACGCAATAACGTTCACATTCATCGGCTATATTGTATGGATTAGCTTCATTAAAACTGTTGTAGTCGGTCAAAATCTTCACGCTCACTATCACTCATGTTGGTGTAGTTAAAGTAATGTTTGGGTGGAGGTAGTCCTACGTAATTCAAAGTTTCGTTAGTGAGGAATGTGTAAGGGAAATACCCTTTTGAAACTTCAGCGGCTACGCCCATGACCTTGGGCAGCTTTGCTAATTTACAAGGTGTGAACAGCAGGGTGTCTTTAAACTGTACATTACCTCTTATCTGCATCTGTATTAGTTTGTTGCCTCTTTTCAAGGGATCACCTGTAAATATCGCAGACGACTCGTGTTCAAGCAGCTCCTTATAAAGGAACTGTGTGTCAAATTTCGCCCCGTTATGGGCAAGAATATACACAGTCATTTTTTGAACTTGTCCGCTAATTTGACAATATAGGACACAAAGAGTTTCACAGGGCTGTCGTGTGCATTCGTTTTAAAAACGTTTGTCCGTTTTCCACATTTTGGCACTCATCACACTCGATCTCCATGCACTCATCACAGATAGTCTGACTTACGAGTAAATGTGGAATAACCTCTTTGGTTTCAGCGTTCGTGTAAGTTTCTATATCGTAGTACACGGTTATACAAGGGCTATTTTTAGGTTTAGCATCTTTCATATAACATACATGCTTCACTCCATCCGCCTTATATTTTTCATGACATGTAGAACAGTGAATTTCATCGCATTTATGTTTGAAATTCCCCCAATTATCCATCATGTGAAACATACCGCACTTACAAATCCTCATTTTCCTGCAAGTGCCATTTGATTTATGGAGTTCAAAGCATTTATTATTGAAAAATGTACGTACACACATTACATTCCCTCTTCTCGGTTTCAACTACACGACTTTCACATTTGGGGCTTTTACACTGCTCACATACCATGTAGCAATCCTTACAATGTTTCACCATATCATCAGCAAACTCGAGACAACCCTTACACAAATCATGATGCCTTCCATATTTTCGACTTTTATCATAACTGGCGTAGAGCCCTTATGTTACGGATGGGGAGATACGATGTTCCTGACAATCCTAAAATAAGTAGAGGTCTTGTACGATCTCTCACGCTGCTTTTAAAAACATACACAGTCCTACGACGATCATCCATTCCAAATACGACTATACGTGCATTCATTTCCTGCTCGGCCCTTCTCAGTTCTTCAGGACCCATATTACACTCAAACTCAAGCTTACAATCTGAAGCCAGTTTACGGGCACGCTGCACAACCGTGGGCACCAAATTTTTTGCGTCCAAGTATTTAGCACAGTGAACATATGAGCTAAAATTATTGCTATAAAACCACAACCACGATCGACGTTTAAATGCTTTCTGTAAATAACCGGAGAATTGAAATTAAGAGTATAAGGTGTGGCACTATGACCCGCAACCCGGAATACTCTGTCAATATCTACCATGAAGTTGTCCATATTGAAGGATGTACCACTTTGAGAGGCTTGCATTATACGCCCAAGATATATTCTATATCTACAGCCGCCAAACGTCTGAACGGTATTACCACCCAAAAATCGTCCCCCTCATCTGACCCGAACCTGAAGGATAACCTCGTCCGGACTTCACGTTCGTCGCTTCTGAAGGGCAAACTCCACAATACGTTCAACTACGCGCCGCAGTCCGTTGGTATACAGGGATCCAGGGTCAACCCTGACCACGTACCGATTTCTAGTCAGGGCAGGGTGGGGTAGCGGTGCGCACCAACTCGAATGTTATACCATCCTCCACAGTATGAGAAGCTGTTGTGGAGGAAGTACCCGGAACTGAACAATGGGGCATATTTGAGGAAGGTACTATTGTGGGGGTTGTGTCGTAAGACGTGAGGGTTGGGGCTCTATTACTGGGGTCTAACAACCGGAGCAATCCTGGCACGCTTTATACCTGACGTGGAGGGTTCTTCATCATGCTTCCGCTTTGAACTGTCGCATGCTACAGGTGTCGCTGGTGAGGGTTCGTCAGCGGGGAAGGGTTCTGTAGCTGCACGGTCATCGGGTTCGTCTGTGATATCGATGATGGGGTGCTGTACATCGTCGTCATTCACGGTTCTGTGGAAGAAGAAAACAAAATATAAGGAACAGCACTCAAAATTTGTAATATTTTGTAAATGACCCACTTAGGGGTGTGACGTGTTAGAGATGGAATCTGTAGAAAAATTCAGGTTCACAAGCCCCTCCACATGTATTATATCTGGCCCTACAGGATGTGGAAAAACTGTATTTATGCTTAAAATCATTAAAGATAAGGGGGAGATGTTCTCAAAATTTGTGCATAAAGTAATATGGTGCTATTCGACGTATCAGTCAGTGTTCAACGAGTACCAAGATGAAATTTTGTTCCACAAGGGGTCTATGACGTTAATTCGTTAAAAGGTAATGAGCATACAGTTATTGTAATTGACGATCTCATGTTGGAAATGGATAAAACGTTTGCCGAGACATTTACAGTGTTCTCCCACCATCTTAACATAAGCGTATTCTTCATCAACCAGAATCTATTTTTCAAAAATAGATACATGCGCGATGTGTCGCTAAATACACAATATCTAGTCTTATTCGCACAACGTAGAGATGTGTCACAAATTGGGGTATTAGCCAATCAAATGTTCCCGAATCACGTAAGGAGTTTTTGGAGGTTTATAAAGAAGCCACAACCAGCGTTATGGATATTTGCTTTGTGACCTTCACCCGCGAAACACGTTTAGGGTGCTTCTAAGAACGAATATATTCCCAAGCGAACCTGAAACGGTGTATATTCCAGAATGACAAATAGGCTGAAGAAATATCGTGAATTAATAAAAATCTATCAACGATTGCCCCGGGCACTGCAACAGATGTTTGTTAAAAATATCGACTCGACTTTTTAAAATGCATCTGTGAAATCTGTCTTAATGTTATAAAATGTAATGTGCCAATGAAACCCCTCAGAAGGCTCGCTTACGTCGTTACAAGAACATAATACGAGCGCTCGCTCATAAAAGTCAAACTGTGGGTAAGAAAAAGCGAATTATTGTACAAAGAGGAGGATCATTCCTACCCATCTTATTTTCAGTTTTGGGTCCTTTACTGACTAGATTAATATAATGAAGAAGGTGGTTGTGATTCCGCACGAGGTGTATGCTTCATTGCAAAGTTCAAAGATTCCAGACACGGCTCTAGAACCCGTAAAAGTAGGCTTAAAAGAATGGAAAGCGAGTTGCTAGCCCTATTAAACAGTGAAAAGTCACCTGATGAGAAAAGGATCTTGTACCAAGAGGCTTTGCAGAAATTTCTTCATGAGTACGAAGATTATAAGAATCCGACAGAGCTCCCCGTGGTTATTCACAGCGCGAGAGTGCTGAGCATGGCGACACAGGACCTGGCCCGACGTTAGAGATGACCAACCAAAGAACAACGGAACACAACACATCGAACATGTTAAAAAACAGTCTCCCACATACATTGAGGAATAAAGGCTTAAGTCTTTATAATCTATTGAGTGAGGACCCCATCATACAGTGGGCCGATACAGGCGAGGTCATTGTTGCATTGTTGAAGGAACAAGGGTACAAGGATCCAATATCGTTGATATTGTTCATGATCTGGTGAGAAAGTGGGACAGACCCTCACCAACAGGATGGAAGCATATTAAAGCAAGACTACAACAAATAAATGTCCCCAAAACATTGATAGGTAATCTGAATAGGTTAAAAGACCTGGCTCAAGTCTCGCATGTGTCACAACTGAGTACGCCATCGCCCCCAGCAGCAGCGTCTCTGAAGAGAGAAAGAAGAGAACAAACGGCCAACCTTATCCACGTGTCTCTAAAATACGCAAATGGCTAACATATTAAGTAAACGCTATTATGACATTTCTAACCCCGCCTCCTATGGTGGCGTTAATAGACTGTACAGAGGTGTTTACGGAGAAAAAAGATGTTGAGCGGTTTTGCGGGAACAGGATGCTTATACACTTCATAAACCGGTGAGAAAAAGGTTTAAAACGGCCAAGACAACCGCGGATTCGATTGACTCTATTTGGCAAGCGGATTTAACAGACATGCAAAGATATTCAGTGTATAATGACGGATACCGCTACATCCTATTCATAATAGATGTATTCTCTAGATATCTGTGGCTAATTCCCTGAAAAATAAATCGCCTGAAACAGTTGCTAAAGCGACCAAAACGTTGATGTTAAAAGAAGAAAGGGTTCCTGGCTATTTTTGTACGGATATGGGGAAATAATTTATAGGTCGCGCTTTTCAGAACATGCTGACAGAGTTTAATATCAGTTACTACACTAGCAGTTCTATACATAAGGCCTCTTTAGCTGAAAGAGTTCAACGTACCATAAAGGAACGCATGCATCGCTATTTTACACATAAAAACACATACAGATATATAAACGTTCTCGGGTCATTGGCATCATCATATAACCGTTCACACCACCGTACGATTGGCACAACACCTAACGAAGTTTTAGAAAGAGGTGCGCTGCCAGAGGTGAGAAGAGATGGAGCACCGCCACCACACTCTACACATTTCAAAATCAATGATTATGTAAGGCTATCACGTTCTGGAAATAAATTCGCGAAGGGATTTGAGCAAGGATGGACACGTGAGATTTTTAAAGTTCGTGCTATTAGACCCAAAGGTGAGATAATGATGTATCACGTTGAAGATCTGAATGGGGAAGAGATCACTGGAGGCTTTTACCGCGAGGAGTTGCAGAAAGTGACATTTAATTTAGGAAAAAGTGGGTTTAAAATTGAAAAAATTTTAGGCAGCAAAGGTTCAGGAAAGAGAAAAATGTACCTGGTGAAATGGCTGGGTTACCCAGAAAGCTTTAACACCTATATAAAAGCTGCTGCGATAATGAAGCTTAATTAGTGTGCAACATGGCGCCTAGCCACTTTTATGTCACACTCCCGTCCTCTTCTTCTCTGTCTGTGCACCCTAACAACACCCTCGCCAACTTTGTGACAGAACTCCACGGACCCATTGAATTGGAGCGTGATTCGTATGAGATGGGCTTATGTGAACCCAGTTAGTCTCCAAATTTTTAACCCTTGAAAATGAACAAATATTCTGATCATTAGAAGAATCGATGAGTGCGAAAAATTAGGCATAACCTTAGACAATACTATGCGTTCAGTCCTGTTCGGTGAGGAATGGTACTATAGCACAAATGTATCGCTAGGAATCAGGCATTATGTTACAGCCATGGACATTGTGACGGGGTTAAACAAGAGTCTTGAAAAGTAGTACCTGACAAACGATTTACTTTTTGAAGTCGTAAATATAGACACGCCTCCATGCACATTGAAGTTAGTCAACGCTTAGTAGAAATATTAAAGATAAGGAGCTGTTCACAATTGTGGCCAAAGGCCGATATAGCGCAGCTCTCCAAAGAAATACCTTTCACGAGGCACAGCATGACTTGTCCAGCTTAATGTATCAATTGAAGATGGAGAAATTGGGTGAAAGCTCTCCGCCCCAAGACATGTGCTGTATTTACGGCAATATCGTAGAGCACCAATTTGTTTGGGACACACAGGGGCGCCTGCTGCGCATTGCACACATCCCCAACCATAGAGGGAAAAGTTTGAGCATTACATATGACAAGCCCCATTATGTGAATGTTGCGACTAATCTATTAACCAACATCTCGATCCCCATTATAATAATAGCCAAGTTTTGTTTGTTTGTTTATATGTCTGTCTGTTTGTTGCAGAATTGTGTCACGCTCTGAAGGAATTAGATAGGAATAATTAGAAGCTATGAATTATTGTATTACGGCGGCAATGTGAAGCTCAAGATTTTCATGACTGTGTTCTTTTCTGTAGTTTAGCAATGGGGGAAGGGTGAGGGTGGGGGGAAGGGTTGGGGTGGGGGGAAGGGTTGGGGTGGGGGGAAGGGTGGGGGTGGGAGGAAGGGTGGTGGGGGGGGAAGGGTGGTGGTGGGGGGAAGGGTTGGGGGGGCGGAAGGGTGAGGCAGGGGGGAAGGGTGGTGGTGGGGGTAATGGGGGATGGGTGTGGTAATGGGAGGGGTGGGGGTAATGGGGGAGTGGGTTAGCCCCCAAGTTGTATGAATGGTGAGGAGGTTTGGGAGATACCAGATTCAGAAATGTTGACACAATGTGAAGCTCAAAATTTTCACGGCTGGGTTCTTTTTTTGTAGTTTAGCCTGTCTAACCGTCAGCGAAGCGACGGGAATAATAATAAATATTTATAATGATCCTCCTTTTTTATACTAACAGTGTTCAAGGTATCATTCCTGACTTAATAAGCTTGCTCTTCTCCTACGTTGTCGTTCTCTTGCCAATCGTCTTCTTATTTCTGCAGCAGTCTCCATTTTCGTGGTTCATATATATTTTGCCGTCATTCTTGACGGCACGGGTACACTAGTATATATATAAGAACGATTGAGGGAAAAAATTTCCATTGGATGATGGGAGCTTAACAGTGAAAATACACTTTCGCCGTTTATAATGACTCGAAGGCCATTCACAGTCTATCGAGGAGTGAGACACCAGCGTGGGAGTGGAGTTGGATCCATTTTTTCATCCATACTACGCACCGCTGTCCCACTGTTGAAGAGGGGTGCCAGGTACCTAGGGAGGAAGGCGTTACAAACAGGTTTTAGCGCGGCAGAAGACAATGGTTGGAACTAAGCCTAAAGAAGATCTAAAAAACATTTAAAACGTACACGGGACGAAATCATCAAAGATGCAAAGAGAAAAATGCGTGGTGGAGGAAAGAAGAGATCTGCCAGGAAGAAGGGGTAACTATCACGTGGCGCTAAACGTAAATGGAAATAAAAAAAGGTGTTCTAAGCGTAAGAAACCTATGGCTGATCATTTTTTTAACTGATATAAACTGAGGACACTACTCTCACGAATCATAGGCTGACGTATACTTGTCGAGGGAGGTGGCAGTATTTCTGACTCGTCATGGCGCATTTCATCCATCCGTGTAGTTCACACTGCTGTAAATCGGAACTGTCCCTCTTTGATATGCCCCCCACTCAGGTCTCTATTGAGCATAGCGACTTTATTACAATTAACCCATTAAACACAATTAGTTCGCCGAGTGCCCATATAGAATTCGTGATACCTAGCTCAGGCCCTTACTTTTTTACCCCGAGCTGCATGCACATGTACGCTAAACTGCGTATAGCCTATTCTGATGGAATGGACTGCGATGATAGTTACTCTGCGTACCCTGAAACCAACTTTTTACACTCCATATTCAAACAGTGTGAGGTGTATTTAAACCAGGTTAACATCTCGGCAGGAACGGGGTACTACCACCTACGAGCCTATCTGGAAAATGTCCTCAACTTTCCAAAAGTAGCGAAGGACACCTTTTTAACCGCCGAGGGATATTACCATACTAAAGATGAAAATGGTATAAAGGATAAATTTAAAAATTCTAAAAAAAGATATACGAATGTTTTGGATGTCTTCATACAGATTTCACATTCCAGGAGAAGTTGCTTATGAACGGGGTGGATATGAAGTTGAAGCTTACCCGCACGATTCCTGAGTTCTGCATAAATCTGGGGTCTGATCAAGAAGAGGGCGCGAAACCCGTTGTGATTCACATCATGGAGACGTATTTGCGTATACGCGAATGAAATTAAGTTCGCCAAAACAAATAGAAATTGAGAGACTTAATACACGCCACAGTAAAATACCCACTTAACAGGGTACAGATCAAACTATATACGGTGCCCGACAGTTTGGCCTCGAAGCAACTAGAAAACGTGGTCCTTGGAGTTCTACCTAAAAGGATATTAATTGGAATGCAGGACCACGCTTCGGCGAATGGAAAATATAAAAAGAGTGCCTTTAAATTCGAGAATTTCAGGCTTAAAAATATTACTCTATACGTAAATGGCATCGCTTTGGGAGGGACCATGATTACGGACTACTCATCAGACGCTGTGTTCCCTCTCTGCGCGAGAGCATATAGTAGTCTGGCTCATAATACAGGCGCCTGTGGCGAACTTGGATTTGGTGTAACGCAGAAAGAATTTGTCGAAGAATTTAACATTTATTCATTTAATATTACGCCTGACTTATCTGCTGGCGCAAATACGCATTTAAGTCCAGAGCAGAGTGGGAATATCTTAGTTAGGTTGGAATTTGTCAAGCCTATAGACGCGCCTATTATTGTACTCGTGTACTTCGAATCACAGGCACTAATAGAAGTTGATCGTTTCAGGCTTTTAAAATGGATGCGAATAGACTCCAGAGAGTAATGAAAAGTGACCGTTTCACACGCTCCAAATTTATCGGTGTGTTTGCGAAGAATGAAATATTGAAGTTGCCAAATACGAGAGATTGGTATAGCCTTATCGTACTGTTTTGATTCACTCGGCTCTCAGCCCTGGAATGATCCTGTTATAGTAAAATTAATCGAGCAGATGCATGTACCTGAGATTGTATGGAACCTATATCGTTTTCAAGGATATTATAGCGAAACGTGCGGCTTGTATTGCATTTCATTTCTCCTGCACATGTCACGTGGGAAGTGATTTATAAATTTTTAAAAATTATTCGATTTATACGGCACAGATGAATGATAAGTGTATGCAGACAGATAAAAAAAGGTTTCCATATGTTAGCACCCGCCGTATTGTGTAAAGGTATATTGTATATTGTGTATATTGTGTAAAGTTGTATATACATTTGTAACTGTAAAATGTAGCCATTAAAACTTATTTAACGGACACTGGTTCCGCTTTGTACATGTTTTCTACCATTTAATAAATGAAAATACAATGTGTTTTGTTCTTAACTTCAAAAATACTTACATTAGTTCCTTGATGACCTGGCACTCGCTGGACCGGATGTGAGCCAATACCTCGACTTCTGTATTGAGGTCACTGGATTGACTGTGCGGAGAAGCTGCTATATCATTTATTCCCCTTTCATCAAAAATAGCTATAACACGATCAAGTTCCACATCGGTCCTATAAGGTTATGTAAAAATAAAGAGCTACAATAAGAGAAAATGCCACGAATTTAAAAAATTATAATAAAAAGACAATTCTTAAAAGTTTTGGTAATTTAAAAATCCTACTGCGGTGGTGAATTATCGAGAAAATAATATTAAAGCCCCACCATATATATATATATGTCGAAATAATCACGATGGAAACAGACAATAATTAAAAACATAATGGGATTAATTTTTTACATTGTAGAAAAATTCGGAGTAAAGCTAGGTTAGACTAGCAGCAAATTGTAACCATAAGCAGATATCCTGACAGTTTTCGAGTGCTAAGACATCGTCTGCCTGGAACGGAACTCGAGCCCGCATGCAATTCTTAATTGTTTTTAATATTGTTATAAACGAGAAAGAGTCTTGGCCGATATATATATATATATATATATATATATATATATATATATATATATATATATATGTCCCGGTTAGGTTATATAATTATAAACGAGAAGAGTCCTGGGATTAATTTTTCTTTGTAGGAAAACTCAGAATAAAGCTAGGTTAAGCACTTATAAGTTAACATTGACTGAGCCGTAGAATATAGTTTCTTACATTTTAATATCGTCTTCATTGAACGGTTCTTGCATTTCGTCACAATTTTCTGTAACAATCTGGGTAGATAAAAGTTCATCCCGATCTGCAGCGCTGAAAATTAGACGCGTTGCGTGAGCATAAAAATCTTGAGCTTCAAACAAATCGGGGGAGTTGTGCAGCTGCTCATGGTTAGTATTTCAAAAACACTAAACAAGAAAAATCAATGAACTGAGGTTCTAAGGTGAAAGTGCTCCCTTTAATAAAGGGAGCTTGTGACCAACACACAAACGCTAGCTTCCTATTGGCTATCAGTGAATTTTTGGCGGGGCTTGACGCGTAGGCCTGCATAGTGGCCAAACAGAGGTCCTAGGCTCAGCCCACATGGCTGTGATTGTCTGCCCCGTGAAATCTGTGGCGTGTCGATAGAATCCAATCTTCTACGTTTTTAAATGTTTTTGTAACAATACGCTGTATTAGAATTTGAATCCTCAAGGCCGTGTTTAATTCGTGAATTGCACTGAAGAAAATTTAATTTAATATGTCCCAAAAGCTGGTTTAAAATTACAATAAATATAATGCAGTAAATCATGTTAAATCCAATTATTGAATTGTAGAAAGTGCAATTATATGAGTTATGCCATAAATTCCATTTTTTTATAAATACGTTTAGAAAACGATATTTATTGGGGTAAGCCAGCTAAAACTTAAAATCTATTTATATTATTGTTTTTTTGCTTCAAAGTTTAAGATACTTCGAACAGTCTATACCTTTTAAAATAATTTTGCCTTTCAGGATATCTTCAACAGTAAGATTTAATATGATCGTGAATGCTGGTTTTAATTATATTAAAAAATAATGCAGCAGTGTCGCGGCAGGGCTGCAAGTAAATGAGGAAAAATAAATAAGTTACCCCGAGACAATCTATTTTGTTTTTAAAATCATATTAATTCGTTTTATGTTATACTTTAAGGATAAAATTGTCTTAAAGATAAATTTATATTGAAACAAAATAATTGACCAAAAGAGGAAAAATGAATAAGTTACCCCTAATTTAATTTCTCTTTTGTTTTAAAATCATATTAATGCTTTTTATGTTATAGTTTAAGGATAAAATTGCGTATTATGATGAAAATTTGTATTTGTATTAAACTTAGTTTATCTTATTCAATTTTTTGTTTAAAAGAGCGCCCCACGAAATATCAAATAGGCCTCGTTAAACCACGTGAAGCTCAGTAGAAAAACTATTGGCGTTGCCTTTTTTTGACTTGGCCCCATAAAGGTATTTGTTTATGTTTAATAGCTCTGTCTATTGGGACGTATTTAGAGACCTTGTCGGTCTACCAGGAGTTGGTAAGTAAGGCGGTGGTGTTGGTGGTTGGTGGGATCTTGTGTAATAGTTTCACCACCAATCGTTTAAGTTTCGACGCTTGGTTGTATCCCTCATATAGGTTACGTCGTGTTGATGGGATGGGCTCCTAAAAGTCGTAGCCCTCATCTTACCATGTGCTGTTGATGGAATGAGCTCCTAAAAGTCTATACTTAGACGATTGTTGGTGATGTGATGCTTTTTTTGTGTGGTGGTTGTGCTCGTATATATTTTGCTATTGGGGCTTTGCATGCATCAATCAGTGCGCTTTTAAGTCGTTCGAAGGTTATTAATATATAGAGGCCATTTATGCCTTCTAAGCCAACTGGCGGATTAAGCCAGAATGTATGCTTTAATTAAATAAAGAGCGCAATCTGGCAACTCAGCCAGATAAGCCAATTGGCTGATTAAGCCAGCTGGCTGATTAGGGGCCCTATAAGACAACGGCCGCTCGGCTTAAGTTTTAATATGCGCTTGACTCCTGCCAGGCGAACACCTCTCCTCCTCTCTCTCTCCTTTTCCTCTCTCTTTCTCTTGGGGGATAACTCCGCCTCTAAGTTGCATTATCCCTTGTTGCTCTTGCAACATTCCCCTCCCCTTTCTGGCATAAAATCTTGCAACATTCCCCTCCACTTGTTGCATAACTTGCAACATTCCCCATTTGTTGCATAATTTATGCAACATTGATTAACATTTGCAATTGCATTGTACTCTCCCATTTTTCACCCACCCTACTATGATAGTTTCAATGAAGCATATACATTATAGGGTGGCCCACTTTTCAATTTTTTTTTTAAAGTATAGGTTATCGTAGTTTTTCCCATTATTTGGCACTATACTAGCACATTGGTGACATTTTTACAAAAATTGATCAATATTTAGGGGTTTCGCATCGACCTTGAAATTACAAGATTTTTTTTAAAATGCGTACTTTTTAACTTTTTACTGAATCAAGATAAATCATTAAGTAGGGATGTTTTCTGAATCCTCTTGATGAGATAAGTCGTTTGGTGTGCTTTCCAATGTCATACGACTAAAGGTTTAAAAGTTGTGCCTGTATACAGGTAATACCAATGTGCTAGTATAGTGCCAAATAATGGGAAAAACTACGATAACCTATACTTTAAAAAAAAATTGAAAATTGGGCTGTGGATGGGCTCGTGAACCTGAATTTTTCTGCAGAATTCATTTCTAACACGTCACACGTCACAACTGCACCCTGCACCCTCCCCGTGTTGGTGGAAGTGGTGTCGAAGCAGAGTCCGATGACGCTCTCCTCACATCCCCAATCTTCGAGAGCATGTATGGTTGCCCGCGCCTGCGACAGTCCGGTGCCGTCAGCAACAGCTGGGACTGACAGCAACTTTCCTTCTGTGCAATGAGGAGCCCCGGAGATGAGAATTGCTTGGCGGTGCTCCGCCGTTCCAAGGAAGTTCTGAAACACATGCCATATATTTCAATTTCATGGTTGTAAAGTAACCTATTTTTGTTCACATTCAGTTCTCTTTTTAATTGACATTATGCTTCATGAATCTCATTACTAAATTGATAGCTATGAAAACTTAATCAACTGACCTTGACCATTTTGCCATCCCAGTGGACAACAGTGTGCCTCGGTGGCGTGAAGGAGTCTTTCACAGCCGTCGCCACTTCACGGCGATGTGACACTTTTCCCCGGCGAGCCATTTCTTTCGAGATGCTGAACTGATTGAGGTCTGCTGGTGGATCCGCCGAACGTGTGATAGCAGCCACAATGCTTACTACCTATGTAGAGAAAGGAAAGTGGAAAGGAAACTGTCAAGAATACATGTGGGTTACGGGACACTTTAAAACTGACGCTATCGATGAATACTATACACAATACGCACCTGATTATTGGACATGCGGAAACGATCAGCCACTTCCATGACAGCAGGTGCATTAAGGATGCGCCGAGGAAGATTGACAGACACACTTGGCTCTTTCGGCAGGGGGAACGCTAGTTCTGTCTCCGACTCTCCTGACATGCCAGTATCATCATTCTCCGGTTTCGTATGCACACTTTGAGGTTTGCGGCTCCTGGCGAGGACGTTTTCTTCCTTCCTGTAGCTTTCTTTTTACAGCGAAAACTTTATCGTTCCCGCTCATCGTTGCCACCCGAGGACCACATTGATCGAGGTAGAAGTCAATGTCTTCTTTCTTGTCCTTGTCTGACAGCAGTCGATTCTTCTTTATATCTTCGACAGCGTCAGATGCTCCGATATCCCACAGCTTGTCCACACTGTCCGAAAACTTCTGCCGTTTTCCTCCGGCGTCAGTTTCTCGTTTTCTGCTCTTTTGGAGTGTAAGTGCCACTCTTTCCACGATCCCTCTAGCTTCCGTTCGCAGTTGAGCTTTGTGATTGTTTTAATGCGGGCCATGTTCCAAAACTTTAAGACGTTGTTTACGGTTTCTTTGAATGCGTCTTTCCTGTTAGCAGTGTTGGCAATTTGCTACCACTGATGGAGGACGACGGTTGGCCAACTAAAAAAATTTCCGAGGCCGATCTTAGAGAAGGTAGCGATGTTATTTTCGCCTTTCCTTTTGATGACTCTATTTGTAGCTTCAAGAGTTCTTCCAGTTATGGTTGCC